>OX030950.1:149115772-149715772 GCA_943735915.1 Pherbina coryleti | reverse complement strand
TCGCGATTCTATGGCCATTTTGAGGGAAAACTTCGGAGAACAATTAATCTCAAGAAATGGACCGGTAAGTTGGCCACCAAGATCATGCGATTTGACGCCTTTAGACTATTTTTTGTGGGGCTACGTCAAGTCTAAAGTCTACAGAAATAAGCCAGCAACTATTCCAGCTTTGGAAGACAACATTTCCGAAGAAATTCGGGCTATTCCGGCCGAAATGCTCGAAAAAGTTGCCCAAAATTGGACTTTCCGAATGGACCACCTAAGACGCAGCCGCGGTCAACATTTAAATGAAATTATCTTCAAAAAGTAAATGTCATGGACCAATCTAACGTTTCAAATAAAGAACCGATGAGATTTTGCAAATTTTATGCGTTTTTTTTAAAAAAAAAGTTATCAGGCACTTAAAAAATCACTCTTTACTTTGCGTTATTCAAACATATCTAGTCGCATAGCGTGGAAACTGTTTGTTTTATGTTATAACTGTTAAGGGCATTTTTTTAGAAAATTATCTGATCTACAATTTTGTTCTGAGCATATTTTCTGTCTACAAAGAGGAGCGAAGATAAATATAAGAGAATGACCGATTTCGGTGATCTTTGATCCTGCATATCTCCTAGCGCATACATGGTATCATAGGGAACTCTTGATAAGTTATCATTTATGCGTTAAAGAAGAGGTTTGCATCAAAAAATTAGGAACTAATTTTCAAACTAAACTTTGGATTTCAGAATAAAAAAAATAACTCTGTCATGAAATATATAAACCCTCGGGCGCAGTCAAAAGTCATGTCGCAGAAAAAAACTTAAGATGCAGAAATTTATTTTTTTACTCGTAGTTTTCAAAAATATATGAAGCCCATGAGGTTAAAAATTCGTTCCACTCTACTATCCAAACAACAAAAGTAGCAAACAAAACCGTTAAATTATCAAACCTATGAAACTGCGAAAAAGCTTCGCTTCTCTCGTGCACGACGACGCAACTGTGTTTTTTTTTTTATTCTTTTATTTAATATTTGTTTTTTTTTAATATATTCTTTGTATTTTATTTCTTTTATACTTTTTAAAAATTTTTATATTTACTTTTAATTTTATTTCTTATATTCACTATTTACCTTTTTTCATATTTACTTTTAAATTTATTTTGTTTGTTTTTATTTTTGATTTTTTTTTTGTTTTGTTTGTTTTTTTTTTTTTTTTGTATTGTAACATTTATTTTTTAATATATATTTTTTATTTTATTTTAAATTTTTTATTTATGTTTTTCTGCAAATATAAATTTATATTTTTGTGTAAATTATATACAAAAATTATTTATATTTTATTTTTATTCATATAATATATTTTCTTTATAAAACACATATTACTTCGTTTTTTATTTTAATTATTGTAATTTTTTTTCTAAAGATTTGTTTAAAATAATTTATATTATTTTCTAAAAATAAATTTTAATTATTTTGTTTTTTTATGTTATTTAATTTTTAATTTATTTTCTATTTTTTTTAGTTTCATTTTTATATTTTAAAATTTAAGTATTTCCTTTTTATTTAATTTTTCATCTATTTTTTAATGTTTTTTTCGTTTAATTTTCATATTTTAAAATTGTAAGTATTTCTTTTTTATTTAATTTTTCATGAAATTTTTAATTTTTTTTTTAATGTATTTTTATTGGATTTTTTTTTTTTATTAATTTTTTTTTATTAAATTAATTTTTGTTTTTTATTGTTTTTATTTACTTATTTATTTTTCTAAAATTTTAAATTGATTTTTAAAAAAATATTTAGTTATTTTTTTAAATTTTTTATTTGGTTTTAAGTAAAAATTAATAATAAATTAAGTTGATTTTTTTCAAGACAGTACTGTTGAGACAGCTGCAATAAAACACGCTTTTAGCACTCCACACTTAGTTTGCAATTGACTAAATTTTTGTCTAAACTTCTTTAAAACAACACATGGGATAGTAACGTAGAGAAAATTTATGATGTTTTGAGTAATATATAAAAGGGAAGAGGTTTTGTTATTGTTTCAGCTTTTGACAGTTATAACTATGGATACATGTTAATCTTAGCTTCAGCTGCCTTAACAGTAGTGTCTAGTTTTGATCCGAGATCGGATGAAAAAAAATATTTTGGCTTACTTTTGTGATTATATTTAAGATTACAAAGAATTTAATCTAAATAAAAATTAGATTTTATAACACAAAATTGCACACAGAATGATTCAGTTCACTTTAAATATATTAAGGGGATTCATGTCACTACGTACTTTGTAATTTTATGCAAATTGCTTATAAAAATATAGCTTAAACTGTTACAAACAATGAAGATTTAGCCGAATACTCCTCATTAAATCTCATATTTGCAAATGAAGAACGCAATTTTCTTCAACTTTTGTCCCCTTAACTTTTACACCGCATGTTTCTTGCTATCTATAAAATTTTCAATCGAGTAATTTATAACTATATTTAAAAATTATACATTTTTTCTGGGTAAGTATGTGGTTTGACGCTTAGTTTAAGCAGTACATAACAGCAACTAGTAGTGGCATGAATCCCTTTAATGAATAGATTAACTATTTAACAATGCAATAATTTGAACTTTTTGCACATTTAAAAAAAAGCAGAGTGCATTGAAGCAAAAATACTTTAATTGAAAATTTCTGTTGCTTAGATCAAACTAAATATTTGAGTTTAAATGAGAAAATTCATTGGAACAATTTTTTGAGCGGATTTAAGCTAATTTAAGAATTCAATGCGTTAAACAAAAAAAATCGAACAATTCTATTCCTTAGTCAGAACGGCCAATTTTAAATTTATCAAAGTCAGATGAAAGAGTTTTAAAAACACGTTAAAAGCAAGATCGAATGACTTCAAAGTTTTGTTAGGCATAAAAAAACATGTTTGGACCGTTCCTAATTAAGGTAAAGAATTTTAGATATTTTACCGCTAAATTTTCTGACTCGAGCTCAAAATAGGTGTTAAGGAGATACATCACTTAAGAAGAATGTTTGAATTCAATGATGAATAAACATACCAAGAAAGATATTAAAAAGTACTTAGTATTGTTTTTAAATATTTTCAACATATTTAAAGATATTTTCCGAATTGCCTCACAGCGCTCTTGACACATAGTTTTAAAACTTTGAACAAACATTTTTAAAATCTATAGAACACATACCTCGGCTTTCATAGCCAGATTACAATGAAGTAAACAGGATTTTCACAATTGATTAAAATTAAGGGGTTAAATAAACAAAGACCGATAAGGCTCGAAATTTAAAAAATGGATGTATTAAACAGGTCGTGTGTAAATTAGCAATGAAGTTTACAAAAAATGTTCGTGTTTGTTCCATGTGATTATCCTGCGCAGCTATGAGCTCCGCGGTGTAAGTCCTAAATGCCAGAAGCTCAATATATTTTGCTGGAACCGCGCTACCAACCCTTTAACTCAACAGTTTAAACGCCTTTTTGTTCTTCTCGTTGAATTTCCCAAGATTCTTAAGTGATGTAAGGCCTTTAAAATAGCTAGCACTTGAGTGCATAAACTACAGACCTACTTATTTGAAAATCATTGAATGGAAATTGTAATCTATGCTTTTGAAATTTTCTTTTCTTCGCAAACTGCTTTTAGAATATGCATAAGTGAGCTAACAATTTCCAAAATATCATGCTAGAAAGTTTCTTTTTTTTTAAATTCTTCGGAAGTGGATAAATGCATATTTTGTCATGTCATAAATTTTTATTCTCATGCCATAACATAGCGTTCAACAGTTTACGATAGATTGTAAAAAAAACCCTGGGTTGCGTTAAAGTACACGCAGTTGTATACTTTAGTTGAAAGGTATTTCTTTTTAAATTTGCTTAATTTGAAAAATGGCCTGTGCAAGTACAGCAATTATTATGATGATAAGTGAATGTTTCTTGCATACAAATGCATGTGAAAATTGTTTAAAAATTATGCCATGGCAGCACAAATTCACGCTGCCTAAGTTTCGATCATTTTCATTGATGATGTTGTTGCTGATGATGTTGCTGCTGCATCATTTGATGATAATGCTGCTGTTCAGCAGCAGCAACAGCATCAAACATTGGCGTATGAACTTCACCAAGAAATTGTGGTGTTGTCGGTGGATTTGGATCAGACAGCTCACCGATGAGTGGCATATCAATATCAGAAGTATTTAATGCATGATGATGCTGCTGCACTACATCTGGCTGCTGACCATAGCCCATGTGATATTCTTGCTGATGGGGCTCAACAATATGTTCATAATGCTGCTGCTGTTCAATAGCTGGGGGTTGCTGATTTGGGTCAGTTCCTATGGTTACTGGTGCAGCTTCCATTTCTCCAAATTGTATTGGTGCTTGTTGTTCAACAACTGGCTGTTGTGCTTCAATTGTTGGTTGTTGGATTTCCGGCTGTTGCTCTTCTACTGATTGCAATTCTGAGAGTTGCTCTTGTTCCATAGAGTCTGGCTTATCAGTTGTTTCAACTGCTGAAACCAAATCATCACCTTCTGCGCTCGACTCACCATCGCGACGCACCAAACCGAGCATGTCCAACATGTTGCGTTTAACAGTATTTTCCTGTGCCATTTCAAGAGTTGGATATGCAGACTTTTGACCACATGTAGCCAAATGGTGTGCCATCTTATTGCCAATTGCAGTGGAGAAACCGCAAATGCAGTGCATCTCATTGGGCAGAGGCAATTCCATGCCATCTTTTGACCCATTATTGCCCATGCAAACACCCGAGTGTTCGAACATAGCACGCTCACAACAAGTTTTGTAGTTGCATTTATTGCACTTTAAGCTTCCGCTAAAAAAGAGAAAAAATAACATACATGCATTCATCTCACTTATAAATAAATCAAAACTTACATAAAGTGTTCTTCGTTTATGATTTCTGCATTGCATTCAGCACAAATAGAACCATCGATGAAGGCAAAATAATCGCCATACTTTTGTTGTACCATATATGGCAATGGCTCACGATGATGAGTGCGTACCTAAATTTGATTGAAGGAATGAATATTAACATATCTCACTTTAGATAAGTTTTTGTTTGAACCTACTTTTGGCATAGGAATCATATTTGAATTGTTGAGTAGAATACGCACAGTTTGTGTACTTTTTAGTAGCGTAACATGATGATTAGACAAATGTTGCTTGAGAGCACCTTATAAAAAAAGAGAAAATATTAGTATTTAATTCAATTTAATTCGAGCAAACTGCAAATAAATAATGTTGGTGATTCTAGGAAAAAGTCTTGGAAAGTTTAAACTATATCTGACACTGTGTGGACTTTTCCGGGGGACTTAATATCCGCATAAAAATGTTGAAGGGAAGGAATATATAAAAAAACTTTATTTCACCAACAAATTATAATTAAATTAAAAAAAATCTATTTCAAATTAAGAAAAATTAATTTTAAATTAAAGAAAAAAAGCAAAAAAGAATTCATAAATTGATAACAGATTAGTATTGTTAATTCTTGCTATACCTTTGAATTCAAGCAACTCAAAAATCACCGCACTGAACCCCACTGAAAGTGATTTTTGCACACATTTTTTTTTTTTGTTTTTGTCAATAAATTTTTTTTTTTTTTTTTTATTATTATTATTATATTTTTTCTATTATTTTTCATTATTATTAAGATATTATTTTTTAATTATATTGACGTGAAACGTTACGTATACCTGCGCTATAAAAAAGTTGAAAAAACATTTTTCAAAAATGCATCAGCGTTGCATGGAATTATTACTCGGTGAATACAGGTGTTAAGAGAAAAGTTACGGTACCACAGTAAAGGTTCATTCTTTGATTTTATGAAAAAATATCCAAAAAAACTTATTACGTCATCGGCGCGCTGAGAGAGATGCTTAAGCAACGAAACTTCAATTTTACATCTATTTATTACTCGCTATATATACATAGGTGCAAGATGCATAAAAAATAGTATATGCGAGTAGAGGCTGAATCCTAACCTTCCCCACAAAAAAATGTATGGCGTAATTATGCCACGGACAGAACTGCTACGATCCTACAGCTTCATTGCAGAAATAATCGCTAAGATCGAAAATGCAACACTTATGCAACGGCGTTCATGGAACTAGTACTCGGTGAGTATGTGCATTACGGTAAATGTTATAAAACAAAAATGCGGTATTTGTACTTGATCTTACGACAAAAATAAATTATGACGTCGTCAGTTCGCGGAACAGCCAGCTTGTGCAACAAAAATGTAATGTAGCATCGAATTCTAACACGCTCAGCAGAAGTACTACGACAAATTTTATTTAACCTCATAACGAATATAAAAAACATTTGGCGCCAAGACACCAACGAAAATAATGGTAACGTTTTCGGACACATAGAAAACCGCTTAATTTAACGTAAACGCACCATCGTAGCATGGATTTTTTCATATCACTAAGGCACGACACAAAGAAAGGCAAAAGCAAAATAAAAATAGATTAAAATAGGATAAATATTAGAACAAGGATCAAAATCCAAATTCAAACAAGGATTAAAAAAAGGACGAGAAGATGGATTTGTACAATGATGAAGACCAGGGAAAATAGAAGGATTAAAGTTTGGATAAAAATTCGGACAGGAATATAGACAATACTTAAAACAAAAATTAGGAAAAAGGTTCGGACGAGGATTGCTGCAAGTGGAACAAGGATTATTAACTGGATTCTAACAAGGACTAGGACAAGAATTTTGAAGTGGATTAAAACAAGAACTAGAAAAAGCACGAGATCAAGGATTTCGTCAAGAATTGGGACGAAGGTTTGGCATAAAAATTTTGACAATGCTTAGAACAAGAGTTAGGAAAAAGATTGGGACAAGCATTGTGATAAGTGGGACAAGGATTATGAAATGGATTTGGGCAAAGGCGGGAATGTGAACGAGAATTAATTAAAAACAAGATTGGACAAGGATAACGACAAGAAACTCGATAAGAACATGGTCAAACAATAATTATGTTTTTATTAATTTTAATGTAGTTTTTATTTTCAATATTTGTTTGTTATTATTCATTTTATTATTTTTTTACCAATTTTTTATCATATTCTATTTTATTATTTTATGTAATTGTTTTTGATTGTTTTGAATTATTTCATTTTTTATTTTATTTTTTATTGTATTTTTTAATTTATTTTTGTGCTTCACTTTTTTGTTATTATTATTATTATTTTATATTATTTTTTATTTTTATTGTTTTTTTTATTTTTATTATTTTTATTTTTTTATTATTTTTTTATTTTTATTATTTTTTAATACTTTAATATACTTTTTAATTTTTTTTTAGAGCCGAAGGCCCTGGCAGCTAGCGCTCCTGTTTTTCCTTTTTGTATACTTGTTATTTATTCACTCTTTTTCATGTACTAATAAATAAATAAATAAATACAATTTTTTTGTTACTTTTTTATTTTTTAATTTTTTATTTTTTGTTTTTTATTTTCTTATTTTTATTTTTTTTTATTTACTATATTTTTATTTTTTTATTTTTTTTTTATTTTTATTTTTTATTTTTATTTTTTTTATTTTTATTTTTTTTTCTTTTTAGTTTTTTTATTTTTAGTTTTTTTGTATTTTTTTTTTGTTTTGTTATTTTTTATTTTTTTTTAGCTATTTTTTATTTTTTTTAGTTTTCATTTCTTTATTTTTTTTTTAGTTTTAATTTTTTTATTTTTTTTAGTTTTAAATTTTTTAATTTTTTAGTTTTCATTTTTTATTTTTTTTTTAGTTTTCAGTTTTTTATTTTTTTTTTAGTTTTCAGTTTTTTATTTTTTTTTTAGTTTTAATTTTTTTATTTTTTTTAGTTATAATTTTTTTATTTTTTTATTTTTTTCTTATTATTGTATTTTTTTATTTTTTTATTTTTTCTTATTATTGTATTTTTTTTATTTTTTTTTTTAGTTTTAATTTTTTGTTTTTAGTTTTAATTTTTTTTATTTTTTTTTTTTAGTTTTCATTTTTTTATTTGTTTTTTATATATTTTTTTTTACTTTTTTTTACTTTTTACAATTTTTTAATTTCTGTTATCGTCTTCTAATAAAAACAATCTTACAAATAAATTTTAAAATTATTTTATTACATTTAACAACTATTAACTTTTATCTTATTGCTCTTTTTTATTATTGCTTATTATTTTTTATTTTTAATTTATTGTTTTTTATTATTTATTCATTTTTTACAATTATTTTTTTTACTTTTTTTACTATAATTCTTTACCATCGACTGGATAATTTTTTTAATATTAAATTTATTATATTATTTTATTTTTATATTATTTTATTTTTTTATTATTTTATTTTTTTATTATTTTATTTTTTTATTATTTTATTTTTTTATTCATTATATTATTTTCTTATATTTTTTTTTTAATTATATTATATTTTTACGCACGTTTTGAAAAGACTAAGGGATGATTTCTTTTTCTGCGTACCTAACAAAATGGTCAAGAACATAATTGAGACTAAGGCTACTGAAGTAGTGAATGGATTTTAAGAACACAGGATATTTTGTTAGATAAAACATAAAGATTCCATTTGTTATTTTTCGATTTTTTAAATGAAGGATCTCTTTTAATTCTTGCTTTTGTCACTCACCTCTATCAACAAAGCTTAATGCGCACTTGCCACAACGCAAATGTGGATCTTTCTTGCCAATATGCTGACGTAGATGCATGTAGTAATTCTCAATGTTGCTAATATTTAAAAGACCCTTGTAAGAAAAGCGGAAGATCTGAAAAGCAAAAAATAAAATAATAAAAAATATTTTTTTTTTTCTAATTTTTGTAAAGAACTGTTTGTTACTTACATCTAAGCAGAATGGACATTGCAGGAAATTTTGATTTTTGTGATCATCATAGAAATGACGCACAACATCACGATGTGATGATGAACGATAGCCACAAGCTTGGCAACAATATGGCAGCTCTAGCATGTTGTGTAGCTTTTGCAAGTGTGTCTGCAGTGAGAACAAAGAATTGAAACGTTGCTGACAAATTAAGCAATGATACGAAGCAGAAGAATGGGTTCGTGTCTCTGTGGGATGCATGATTTGATTGTGCTTTGAGAGCACAGTTTCGCTAGCATTCTTCTCCAAGCAAAACAAACACTGAAACTGATGGTCTTTGCCATCGATAGTGATATGCGAGACCAAATGAGTCTGAAGTTTTTCATTGGAATCGAACGATTCTGTCATATCGCATATGGGACAATCGACAGCGATAGGATAAAGAGCAGCACTGTCGGATGCCGTTGCATCGGATGGTGCGGTATAAGGAAAACTTTCATAGTTTATATCTATACCATCGCGCACACCATAGTACAGTTCTTCTAAACCCTTGTATTCGTCATCATCTTTATCCTTTTTAATAGTTTTTGTATCAATTGGCGTTTTCTTAGAGCTACTTGCTGCTTGTTGCTTTGTGCTGCCAACACTAATTTTTGCTGGAGCATTTTTACCAGCTCCTGCATGTTTACCGGCATTAGATTTCTTTTCTGTACGATGGTCATCATCGGCTGCTGCTGCGGCAGCAGCAGCGGCTGCAGCGGCTACTGCAGCACGCCGCTTTCCAGTAGGTGTAGCTGCTTCTTTGGCCGATTCTTTTTCTTTTTTAATATTTTTCAAATTTAATTTTTCCGGCTGAGCGTAATCAGCATCGTTGATAGCTAGAGAAGTATAGAACAAAGAGGGAAAAGCGAATAACACGTTAATATTTAAAGATCAACCATTTTAAATAAATATGAAACTTTTAATGAGCTGGTGGTGTTTAACTTTTGATGTGATGATGGTTGTTTAAAATTGGTTTGTGAATTTAGAAGCTTTTTTTTAAAAGAAAAAAAAAATATCACCGTTTTGTTAAGGATAAAAATTTGCAACCTCGGCTTGACCTTTATAAAGAAAGTTTGGGGAACAATGAACACATTTCCCACAAGGTTGAAAACAAGCCAATTTATCAACTTTATCATGTAAATTTTTTAACTAAATTCCTTGCACTCCCAGCAACAAAAAGCATAATACCGAATATTCTTTAGGATTCTTAACAAGTTGTTCCAAATTATAGAAGAAATAAAAACAGAAAATTTGTTGAAGTTTTTTGAAACGTTTGAATTTTATTTTCATTTTATTTTTATCAATATTATTATTATCATCATTGCGTATTATATATTAGATATTATGCTTTTTGTGTGAACTTAATCAATACAAACTATTATAACATTAACTTTAAATTATTAAATAGTGTTTGTTTTTTAATTAAATTAAAATTAATTACATTAATTATGCAAAGTAAAGAGTTTGACAAGAGCTTTAAACACTTTGAAAAAAGAAGCAACATTTTTATAACATAAATTTTCGCGAATTGCGAAAGGTATCACGGAATGAAAAAGTAAAAAAAAAAATGTTGCTTCCTAATAATTTAACAGTTTTAACTTCAATATTTTAGAAATAAAAAAGTATGGCTAAAACAACATAACACATCTAATGAACTGAGGTACAAAAACATGAGTAACTTCAAAGAAAGCTTAATTTAAGCAAAAAGTAGTGGCAACTATTTAGAGAGGGCTGTAATTAAAAATGTTTTAATATGAAATTAGTTGAGGATGAATGTTAATATATATATATATATATATATATTTTCTGTTAGATGATTAAAATGAGTTATAAATTTTTTACTAACGTTTTTTTAAGCGTTTTGGTGTAGTATTAGCAGGAGTCTCTTTGGCATTGGCCGGCAAAATGCTCCAGTCTTTAAAAGGATTTGTAGCAACCTGGAAAATAAATTAAATAATTTCTCACGTAATAAAAGAAGATATATATATATATATATAGCAGCATACCTGATATAAACGCTGCGTCAGAGTTTCATTTGTATTCATGCGTGTCTGTTCAGCGATGTGTGCTGTGATATTGTTAAAGGCTTGTAAAGCATAGGTTCCAAACTGTTCACGCCACACCAACTCATCCAAGAACTGTTGTATCATCTGACGTGATAGCAGCGACAATGTATTCTGGAACATACGTGGCACAATACGTCGCAAATAGTCCATCACAGCAGAGTTGGTATGTTTAGCAGTGCTATCAGTGGCAGCAGCTTGAACAATATTCTTAAAACCCATTGAATATAGTGTCATTTTATCAACTGTTAAATCAATAGATATAATGCTGTCTTTGTTGACCCAGCGTTGAAGTGGTTCGAGTATGGTTTGGAAACGTTTCTTATAGTTGCGATCAGCATCCGAGACAGGCTCAACTGCACGTAATCGTATAGTTTTCTCAGCATAATCAAGTACACCGAGTACCTCAACTTTAACTTGACGTTGTTGGCCATCTTGCGAGGTTGTACCCAGAGAAATAACGCCAACCTGTAAGAATTTTTTTTAATTCTGATATTTTTATCTAAAGTTAGCTTTATAAGCAAGGTTTCAGAGAATAAAATATTAATTATTCAACATCAAAAAAGCTTAAGTCCAACAATTTTTAAAATTCTTTCAACTCACCTCAACGAATTTATCGACGCCTCCTAACTTCTTGCATTTTTGATGCACAGCCAAGGTGCATACAGCGCGTAGCCATGTGTAAACGCCCTTAATGTAAACATTGTCCACTTTAACCCATTGAACAACATTTTGAATATTTGTTTGGCAAGACCAGTGATAAATTAATTTCAAAATACATGATGGAGGATGTGGAGCGCCTTCGAAAATAGAGCCATGAAATACTGAAACAAAACGCATTGGGCAGCACTCGCTGATCCAAACATAGCCACCGGTATAAGGAAACTTGGTAGCATCCGAATAGACACCTTTCGAAAAATGATAAAGTAATTTGTTAAAATTTCTTACAATAACATAACCGAATATCTACCCAGCTTAAGTTCGTTGGTGCGATGATTTGCGCACTTTTGTTCCGACTTAAGTAGACCTTCCTGTATTAGCCACTCCGTAAATTTATTTGGCGTAAGCATTAGCACAAGCTTAACTTTAGAGTCTAATTTGCTGCGTGTGGCAGACATGTCTTTAACCTTGAGCCATGGCTTGGCTAGCACCACCAGTGAAGGGAATGTCTTGCCTTGTAATTTGGTTTCTTTGTTGTTCTCTTTTCCCTCCTTACCGTCCTTAGTTTCATTCCCAATAACCAAACCACCGACAGAACTAATTTCGGAAGGACGAAAGTTTGCCGGTGCTGCTGCGGTCGAAGCAGCAGTGGCAGCAGCTGCAGCACCCTTTTCACCCTTAGCTGGTGTTGTTCCCTTTCCAATGGATGCCTTGCCAGCTTTAGCCGCCGGCTGTGGCGAAGCCTTGCCAGCAGCAGCAGGCGCTGCAGCAGCTCCTTTTTTAGTCGTTGCAGCTGGTGTTGCTTTGGCAACGCTGGTTGTTGTCGGTGCACCTTTTTTACCTGCAGCAACAGCGATTCTCTTAGCTAACGGCACATCGTCTTCCTCTTCATCTGATGATTCCAAGTATACAAAATTAGATGCACGCTTGCGACCACCTCGACCGGGAGTAACTGGTGCAGCCGCTGGTGGATCAGCTGCCTTGGCTGGCTTCTTGGGCAAAGTTGCCTCCTTGAGTTCTTGTAGTACTTTACCCTTGAATGAATATGCCTGAAATACTTGGCCCGTGAATAGTTCTTTGCCTTCGTTGGAACTAAGCGCAGTTTTCAGTGCATTTTTGATGGCGTTGTGCTCGTTGGCGACTTTTTCATAAGCGGCTAGCTGTGCCGGTGATAGCTCTTCCACCCAGCAATCAAGCTCTAAACTAATATCGCTCTTGGTCACACGCATATTCACTTTTTAACATCCAATTGATTTACGTAAGAATTTTAAATCTGATTTTTATATATTAAAGCAAAATTATTTTCACAATACGTTGTTGAAACGAAAAATACCGAAGTAAAAATGGCGGCGAGCGTTGGTTCTGTCAATGCAAGCATTGCCAGCATAAGAGATGTGAAATTTTTACAATGGTAGTGTTTACATTATCAAAATTTTTATCAAATTGTTGGTTAAACAGTTTGACAACGCCGATGTTCACATTCTCAAGTTCTTCGTCAAATTCCATTATTGGCATGTGCATTAAACTAAAAACTTTGCCATGATGGAGCAATTGTTATTGATACTTCATTAATAAATAAAGGAAATGTTTTATTTCCAAAGGTCCGATGTTTTATTTATTTGTTCCAAAAACATTCTTCTACTATTTTCATGTATACGCGATGTGTTGACTTTGAAATCTTCTTTGAACTGACGAAAATTCCTCGAGAAAATTTGACGACTGTTCACATTGTTGAATTTTTCGTCAAATAGTAAGCTAAAACAACAGAATAATCAAAATATTTGATTTTAATTAAACGAGTTGTCAAATAATTTGACGCGTTTTTATACATCAAATAATCGTCAAACTCTTGTCAAATTCCATATATATTATTATTATTATTGATGATATATTTAATAAACATAAATTTATTAAATATATGTAGAAATATACGCAGGGTAGCTAGACCATATTGCGTGAAAAGTATAACTAATTAGATTTATGAATAATTATATGTTTGTAATGCTATGTTTGTTCAGAGATTAATTTTTGTAAGTGTAGATATTTTTGTGCAGTCAAGAATTGTTTCTAAAGGTTCAGGTTGCTTGGATTTTGGACATTCTTTTAGAATATGATAAACATTCATTATTTTATTGCAATTATTGCATTGAAGTGGATTAGAGTGATTGTAAAAATGTTGAGTGTTGAATAAAGCTTTACCAACTCTGAGGCGAGCAAGTGAAATGCATTGATATCTAGTAAATTTATGATGGTATCTTGGTCTATTTAAGTTAGGATTATGTTGTTTTAGAAAGCAGTTTGAATTATCCCATTCTAATTTTAATTTTATAAAATTCATTGTTTTAAAAATGTGTTGTATGGTGCATTGGAAATATGGCATTTCAATTATTAGTGGCATTTTGAGTGCTTTTTTTGCTGCATTATCTGCATATTCATTTCCTATGATTCCAATATGTGATGGTATCCATAGAATAGTTTAATATCCATAATAGTTTGTTGGATTTTGGGATTTTTAATTATATTAGGTTTGTTCACGTACTTTACTTGTAAAAACTTGCAGGGAGAGAGTAAAAGAAGAATTGAGATACAAATATTTACAAAGAGAAAAATAGCAGAAAAAGTACGTGAACAGAAAACTAGTTGAAACTTGCAAGTTAACAGCTGATCAAACGAATTGCCATCATATGCTGTTTTTTCTGCTATAATAAATGGTTATAAATTATTGAAATCATTTCTTGGGTCTCACCAATATTAACATTATACTTACATTTTCCTCAACATCACAAATGTTTCTTTTTCCATCCATTTTAATACGAAATCAACAAGAAATAACTTTTGACAGCTTGTTTTTTTTTTTGACAAACAGTTTTTTTCGGTAGTTGCAAGTTCTTGCAAGTAGAAATTTTGTTAGCGGAAACTTGTAGCTACTTTTTTCTCTCTCACTATTTTACGCTCTCGTTTTCCTTTCTCGTTGCAAGTTTTTCGAGTACGTGAACGCTTTACTGGTAAAAACTTGTAACAATTTGTACAAATTTTTTGTTAGTGAACAAACCTATTGTCATAAATTCCATTTTTATTGTTTGAAAATGCTTTGATAGAGCTTAGACAATCAGTGCATATTATGGTTTTGGTATTTTTTTGTATTGCATAGTTTATTGCTGCATTTATAGCAGAAAGTTCAGCTGAAAAGATTCCAGAAAATGTAGGGAGTTGACTTTGTTTGATTATTGACCAATTTGTGTCAGGTATGTGTTCAATAACAGCATATGAAGCTAAGTTATTTTGACATGACCCATCAGTATAAAGTTCAGTTATTGCTGAAAAGTTATTAAGTTTTTCTGTAACCAATGTTTTATAAACCTCAGGGTTTGTATTTGATTTCGAATAAGAAGCTAAGCTGACGTCAAAAGTAATTTTTGTATTAGTATTAAGATTAGAATTTTCATTACTTTTTTTTGGTATAGGTATATTGTTAGTTTTTAGAAGAGTAATTATTTTATTGATAGCATTGAGGTGTTTTTTTGGTTTGGTGTCGATGTTAAGCCAAAATGTATTGTGAAGACTGTTTTTGACGTCTGTGATGGCTTTGGATGCTAAATTAATCGATCTTTTGTTTCGTATTGTGATAAAATCTGAAGATTTAGATTCAATCCTTAGAGATAAGATAGGAGTTGTCTTTAATAATCCAGTAGCAGTTCGAAAGCAATTGTTTAAAGCGGTATTTATTTTGAAAATATTTTTGTTAGATGTCCAGCCATAGATAGTTATACAGTGTTGAATTAATCCATGTGTTAAAGATTTACATATGTCAATAGCAGTTTCGATATGTGGACCTTTCTTTTTTGAGCAAATTTGTTTTAAAAGATTATTAATTTTGCTTAGTTTTTCAATAATATATTTTACATGTTCGTTCCAAAGTAGATTTTTACTAAAAATCATTCCTAGAATTCTTATATTTGTTTTAAGAGAAATATTGGTGTTTTCTATTTTAAGTGTTGATTCATGGCATTTTCTTTTTTTGCAAATATGTAATGCTTCTGATTTGAAGACAGGAATAATAGCACCTCTAGAAATAGCCCAATTTTGGATTTTGTTGTTAAGGTGGTTTAAATTTCGAAGAACTGGTTGTGGGTTACCGGATGATACAGCAAATATATTGTCAGCATATATTCCAACATAGTCTATACCAGGGAGATTTTTAATAGAATTTGCTAATGAATTTGTATATATTATAAATAGAACAACGGATAAAGGAGAACCTTGTGGAACACCATTATTTAAGGGATGTTGTTTTGATAAATAACCATCTATTTTTACTATTATATTTCGATTGGAAAGAAAAGAGTATAAGAGTTTGATTGTTGCAAATGGTAGTTCCCATTTTTGTAGTTCATCTAAAATGAATATTAATACAACACGGTCATAGGCTTTTTCGATATCTTCTGATAATATAACACTATGTTTTTTTTTGGATAGGTTATATTTAAGAGTTTGTTCTAATTGATGACATAATGTATGAACTCCATGTTTAGGTATAAAACCGTGTTGGTTGTTTGATATTTTATTGTTGTAATGTTTCCAGAATCGAAAGGTTAATATTTTTTCAAAGATTTTAGAAAGAACAGGTATTAGTGAAATGGGTCGATAACCTTCTATTTTATTTGGATGTTTTCCTGCGTTTGGTATTGGTGTTAATATTGAAGTTTTCCAATCATGTGGATATATGCCGCTTATTAAAATATTGTTGTAGAGTGTTAGTAATCTTATTTTAAATTCTAGTGGGCATTTTTTTATCATAGTATATGTAATTCTATCTATTGAAGGTGTTGTTCCTTTAACATTTTGTAATATATTATTAAGTTCATTTAGATTGATTTTATTATAGAAAGGATTATTTATTTGAATATTGGTATTAGTGAATTTGGTGACATAAGTTTGTTTTTTTGATATTATGCTTGAATCGAAAGCATTATCTGAACCTCGCACCAGGTTTCTGCAAATTTGTTGGCAATTTCGATAGGGTTGGTTATAATGTTATTGTGTTCGATAATTGAAGGAAAGTTCGATTTTTTAATACATTTTAGATTGTTAATTCGCATCCAAAGTGTTTTAATATCTAGTGATGGGTTGAGTGAATTTAGAAAATTGTTCCAAGTTGTACGCTTAGCTATTTTGGATTCTCTTTTTACTTTTGCACAAGCTTTTCTGTAATTAACAGCATTTAATAAGTTTCTATGTCTGATGAAAGTGTTCCAGGTTTGATATTTGATTCTAATAAGTTTTGCAATGGTTGAGTTAAAACATGCAGGAGATTGTTTATTATTGCATGCTTTTGTTTGTGGGATTGTTTCATTAGCAGATTTTCTTATTATTCTCTTTAAAATTGCTGCTTCTTTGTTGATATTTGTTGATATTGGGTAATTTTGTATAACTCTTGATACTTTATAAGCAAAGATATTCCAATCACATTTATTTTCCAAAAAATTTGGATGAAATCGTTTTTTTATATTAGGAATGTTATTTGTTATTATAATTGGAAAATGATCACCAATATCAGGAATATTAAGTGTCGTCCATTTAAGAGATGGAATAAGATCTGCGCTTGCCATTGAAACATCTACAGCTGTTAATGTGTGTCTAGTATTAAGTAAAGTTGGTGATCCATCATTAAGAATTACAAGTCTTTGATCATTTGCAAAGTTTTCCCAAATAGTTCCGTTAGGTGATAAAGATCGAGAACCCCAAAGAGGATTTTGACTATTAAAATCGCCAATTACTATATGTAATTCATTGTTATAATTTTGTATGTTATTTAACATGGTTGGTGTGAGTATAATGTCACATTCTTTGTAGATATTAGTTATATGTATAATTTTGTTTCCATAAATAGAGATTGTTTGAAAAAGTAAATTCTCAGTAGAAGTAATGTGGTGAATAACATTATTATGAATAAGAAAAGCAATTCCAGATTTGCAATAATTATAGTTTTTGTTATTGTGGAAAATTTGGTATCCAGGAAGATGTAAAAGATGTTTGTTTTTATTTATAATATGTGTTTCTTGTAGTGCGATTATAGTGGGTTTATGTTTGGCAACCAATAGTTCAAGTGCATATTTATGGGCAATAAAGCCTTGTATATTCCATTGTAGTATTGTAATGTTTAAACCAATATTAATTTGATGGGTATCAATAATAATAACTAAATTAATAATGAAATAGATGATTATATTGAGTTGTCAGTTTGGTTTTCTTGAAATGAATCTTTTTTCTTTTTATCAACTATTTTCATTGTTCTAGGAGATATAATGACGTTTAATTCTGGAAATTTTTTATAAAGCATGCTGCGTGGAGATAGAGATGATGAATTTGAAGTTGGTTTTTGTAATGTGTGTGTGAATTCATTTGTTAAATGTTCTTTTAATTTTGTTGTTTCTGTTAGTGAATAATTATTTTCTGTATTTAAGATAGTGTTGTAAGAATTATTAATTTCAATATCCATTTTATTGTTTAAATTTTGTGAATCAGATTTATTTGTTGTTATATGATGGCTTGTAGAGGGAGAGTTGTCGAAATTGCTGGAAAATTTGTTAGATGGTTTTTTGTTAATGTTTGCTGTTGTATTTTCGATGGTTTTTTGTGGAGATTTTAAATTGTTGTTAGTTGTATTTTTTTCTTGATTGTTGTTAGTGTTGGTTGTATTAAATTGGATCGAAGAATCAGTGTTTCTTTTTAAAATTTCTGAAAAAGTAGGTAATTTTTTAAATGGTTGTATTGTGTGTAGAGTAGGATTTTCATTAAAAATTTTCCAAGCTTCTCGTATCGTGCATCTTTTATTTGTTTTAATTTTATTTATAGATTTATGTTTTAAAAATGTTGGACATTCAGGGTCGAAGGATGTATGTGTATTATTATTGCAATTCATACAATATTTTTGAGTACATATTTCATGTGGAGTATTATGTCCACATGTTCTGCAAGTTGTTATGTTTCTACATCTATTTTTAGTGTGTCCAAGTTTTTGACAGTTAATAAATCGTATTGGGTTAGCAATGTATTCAAATATTTTTAATCTTTCCCATCCAAGTTTAAGGTAGTCAGGGAGATGGATGAGATCGAATGTTAATATTGCTGCACCAGTTGGTATTTGATTCTCTCCTTCTTTGCGTATTATCTTACGTACATTAATAACTTTTTGATCTGCTAAAGAAGTTGTGAGTTCTTCTTCTGGTATGTTGATTAATTTTTTTGAAAATATTCTGCCTTGTACTGAATTTAAATTTTTGTGCATGGTAATACTTACAGGAATTGTGTCAATAAATTGTGCTTTTAAAAATTTGTTTGTTGACTTAAGGTTGCATGTCTTAATTAAAAGGTCTCCGTTGCGCATTTCTGTTATGTCAAGGTATTCTTTTGAAATATAATTAATTCCTTTTTCGATTTGGAATACGTTGTAGGATGCCAATGGTTTTGTTTCGGTGTTTTTATTTTGAGGTTTGCTGGAAGCAACTAAAAATTTTGGTATGTGTTCATCGTTGTTTGAATTTGATAATGGTATGAAATCTTCAATATTTATTCGTTTTCTGGTTGATTGGTTGTGTTTTTCGTTCGATGGATCCAGATCCTTATAACGGTTGTGGTGAGGGGGTAAACCCCTTTCATATTGATTGTTGTTATTCTTTCTGGTTTTATGATGGTTTAAGTCAAAGGTTTTGATATTTATTTATATGTAAAAAAAAAAATTAAAAATTTAAAAATTTTCACAAGATATTAAAAAATTAAAAAATTCTGAGCAGCAAAAAATTCGATGTTTCCTTTGGAGAAATATTTTTGGAACTGAATTCCATATATATATTTTTTTTAACTGTTTGACAATCAGGCACACTTAGCAGTTGCACTACAGTTGTACCAGCTGAACGTAACCATTGCAAAATGTCAAAAAACTAACTTCGAACTCCGGAAGTATCGCTGAAATACAGGGTGACACTTTTTTCTCTTAATATTTGTATGGCAAAAAAGCTGCTTTCCATGTTGCGTAAAGTTGCTTTTTACATAAAGCTGCTTTTTGTTCAAGCATGAACGCCTTATTGCACATCTGCGAACTCGTATGTTGAACAATATGGCGGCACGAACATATTTGAAAGAGCAAGATTTCAAATTATAAAAATCTATACGTCATACAATCTATTGCTTTTTGTTGTTTTTCAGCATAATTTTTTTCGAGTTATTGATAAAGCAACAACAACGTGGGTTTTCTCTTTCTTATCATGTATTCTTTGGGTGTAACGTCCCATATTGCCAATATTAGCACCATCTATACCAGTTAACCAGCCTGTTATTTCTTATGCTCAAGCTGTTTCAACTGCTCCTCCTATTGTTAACACTCCTATTTTTGAAACTTCAGTTGTTGACGCTCAACGGATTCCGATTACTACTGCTACTATTTCACCTAAGCCATTAATCGCAATTCCACCAACTAAAGCCATCTTTGTCTCGCGCTTAGCCGCTGATACAACTGAAAATGATATTAAATTTTTTATTAATTCAAAGTTAAATAGTGGTATCCCTCTTTCGATCCAAAAATTCAAATACTTAAATGCGAGACTGACTACTTCTTTTAGATTGACTGTTCCGGAAAATTTATTTAAAACTCTTGTGGACGTAAACTTTTGGCCCCGTAATACAATTGTTCATGAATTTGAATTCAAAAACAAACCGCGTATTGCAAATGTTGTTCACTTACCTCGTCCTTCGAACAGTCCTCAGTACCATACAAAAAACGATTAAAAAATCACAAGTCTAAGTTAGAGCTTGTGTATCAAAACGTTAGAGGTCTCAATTCTAAACTTTCCGATATTTTCATTAATAGTTTTGATTTTGAATATAACTTTATAATTTTTACTGAAACTTGGCTTCGCTCCAACGTTTTAAATTCTGAAATAATGTGCAATAAGTTCCAAATTTTTCGTAAAGATCGCTATGATAAGATCGGTGGTGGCGTTCTGATAGCTGTCCATAACTCGCTTGCTTCTGAGGAATTAACAATTCCTGGCACCAACGACCTGGAGTTTATTTGTGTTACAGTTAAACTAAATAATTATTCTATTTATCTTACTTGCTCTTACATTCCACCTAAAAGTGATTTAACAATTTACTTAAACCATATTAATGCCATCGAAACTGTCCATAATATGCTTAAAAATATGGACACTATCATTGTATTAGGTGATTTCAACTTACCTTCCGTGTCTTGGCGTTTTTCCGATGATTCCGCATTTCTTACTCCTATCTCTGCCTCTGATTGGATAAATGACTTCTTAGATAAGTTGTCTGAGCTGTGTCTTCAGCAGGTTAATAATATTCTTAATAAAAGTAATAGATCTCTTGACCTTGTATTTGTAGACAGATGCACTTCCGTAAATCTCCGTCGTTCGAACCCAGTTTCTTTTCCGGAAGACGATTATCATCCAACTCTTGAAATAACAATATTACTTGCCAACGGAAATGAAAATAAATTAGCTCCAGATACGCGAAATAATAAAATTTTTAACTTTAAAAAAACAGACTATGTTAAACTGAATGCTCTTCTCGCGCGGATTGACTGGTCCCCAATTTTAAATAATAGGTCTTCGTACTCTTTTTATGATGTCGAATCTTCAGTGCAGTTTCTCAATGATACCTTGCAAAAATGCTTCTCATTATCTGTGCCAAAAAAAAATATTAATTTCAAGCCTTTATGCCCTCCTTGGTTAACTAATGACCTTAAGTCTTTAAAAAATTCCAAAAATCGCTTATTTAAGAAATATAAAAAGTCAGGCTCTAATTTAGACTTCGCTTCTTATTCCTCTTGTCGTTACAGATATCAACTATTAAATAAACAATGCTACTCTGCATATATAGCCAATATAAAAACTCAATTCAAAGATAATCCGAAACTTTTCTACACATTTGTCAATTCAAAACGAAAAACTTCCAGTTTCCCACCTCTTATGAAATTTAATCATGATGAAGCATCTTGCGACATCGATGTTTCCAACATGTTTGCAAACTTCTTTAAAACAACCTACTCCGATATACCATTGAGCATGAGTCTTGAATATCCTTACCTACCACCAGTTAACTCTTTTGAAACCCCCATAATAGATTCTAATATAGTTATGCATTACCTTCAACAAGTTAAATCTTCTTTTACTACTGGTCCTGACGAAATCCCGAGCTGCATTTTAAAGCATTGTTCTAATAGTTTGTGTTCTCCCCTATCAAAAATTTTTAACTCATCCTTGCACATCGGTCATTTTCCCAATATATGGAGAAAATCTTATATAATACCTCTTCATAAATCCGGTTCAAAAATTGATGTTTCCAATTACCGAGGTATCGCAAAACTAAGCGCAATCCCTAAGTTATTTGAGAAAATTATAACTGATCAAATAACCCACGTCGTATCTTCCTCCATTTCCACCTCTCAACATGGTTTCTTAAAGGGAAAATCTACGATAACTAACCTCTTCGAGTTTACTACGCGTGTCATTAAAGGTTTTACTTTAGGACGACAGACTGACGTTATTTATACAGACTTTAGCAAAGCTTTCGATAGTGTTAATCATTATCTTCTTCTGAAAAAGCTTCATCTAATTGGGTTTCCCGTCAAACTATTACACTGGATTAAATCGTACTTGTCGAATCGTTCGCAAAAAGTTTTATATAAGAATTGTATGTCAAAAAATATTTTGGTCACATCAGGTGTTCCTCAGGGAAGTCACCTTGGTCCGGTTTTATTTTTACTGTTTATAAATGACCTTCCTGCTGTAATAAAACACTGTAACGTCTTAATGTACGCCGATGACGTAATACTTTTTCTAACTTACAAATCGCCTGAAGAACAACAACTCTTACAATCCGATTTAAATAGTCTAGTGGAGTGGTGTAATTTAAACCTTTTAAAATTAAACTTAAAAAAATGTAAGCAAATGACATTCTCACGTCGAATTGCTAATAGTATAAATTACACTATAAATAATACCAACTTAGAAATTGTACACAGTTTTCTTGACTTAGGTGTAATTATGGATCCTAAACTTCGTTTCAATCTTCAAGTTAATTTGGTGGTAAATAAGGCTAGAGGTGTCCTTGGTTTCATTAAAAGATGGGCTAAAGAATTCAACGATCCTTTCACTACTAAGATACTTTATACCTCTCTTGTTAGACCAATTCTTGAATATGCATCTGTAATATGGAACCCTCAATACAATGTCCACATCGATGCATTAGAATCGGTCCAAAAACAATTCTTACTTTTTGCTTTACATTATCGTTGGAACCCCAACATTATTCTACCCCCTTATGAAACCCGCCTTAAAATTATTTCCCTGCCTTCCTTAAGAAGCAGAAGAATTATGCTAAATGTCTCCTTTTTATACAAATTACTCAGTGGTGATATAGACTCACATTACCTCCTTTCTTCATTAAACTTCAACATCCCTAGGAGCGGAGCCAGACATTTCCAGCTTTTTAAGTTGAGTCAGTGCACTTCTAATTATGCCCTTCACGACCCTTTGCGATGTATGTGTAGTGATTTCAATGGCAACTTGAACTTGATAAATTTTTCTGACTCGGTGGATGTCTTAAAACGTAAAATTATATTACATTTGAATACTTAACGCATTCATTGCGATAACAAATATAGCTCGCGATAATTGTGTAGATTTTACGATTTAACATATAAGCATTATCGAATTTGATAAATACTTTAAGCTTTCGTTTTATTTAGTTTCGTTGCTTAATTTTTTTCATGAAATTTTTTTACATCTTTAGTTCTATAGCTCGTTTAAAATGGGACCATGTATACCGTATCCCTCGGCTTGGTGTGTCAGAGTGTATCTCTTTTCCATACAAGTTTTTACCTGCGTTGGCCCAAATGCATATCCAAATAATAACTTTAGCTCGGTGTTCCCATATTTCAGTGACCCGAATATATAAATATATTGTGCCTGCATAATATATACTTGTATATCTGTGCTATGTTTGGTATTGGTTTGGTGTTTGAGAGTTGCATCTCTTTTCCACGTAGGATCTTGGGTTGGACAGTGGCCCCAAGCCGAATGACAACAATTATAAATGCGGTTATATATAGTCTAATAAACTACTTTGGATGTTGTCTTGTATTCCCTTGTGTTATGAAGAATGTGCTTTTATTCGATGATGCTTATTATGTTTACATAAGCACAAAAATTTCTCAAATTTCAAATTTCAAATATCTTTATTTAATTTTAATTTCCGCTGAAAGGCCAAGCTTAGTGGAGGCTTTTATTTGCCAACAGGTGGTAGGTTTTAGCACGTAGGTGCATTCTATTCAGTCCGGCTGATCCGGGAACTTCTTAGAATGTAAATCGTGCATGCGTATGGCGCGGGTCATACGTATCTATGAAGATTTCCTACTTCCGGGCGAATCCAAAAAAAAAAAAAAAAAAAATAAGGAACGATGGTTTTCATAAAAATATGAAAGATTCTAATCGTTCTCTTTATTCATTTTGTCCTTACAACAGCACACTTTTTACTGAGAAAAGTGATAATTCTTCTATAGGGTCTTGGTTGTTATGAAGCTTACGTGCATATCAGCACATACGTGTGAACATATTAACTTGATTGACGACGAAAATCAAAAATTAAAGCTTTAGGCATTGTGATATTTAACGCTTTTCAAAAAAGTCAAGCGCCATACCGCAATTGATGCGTTGCGTTTAATTAGGTGTCAATAACAAAATTATCTAGAAAAATGCTTTAATTCGGTGTTCCGAAAAATAAACAATTTCGATTTATTGTTTTTTTTTATACTCACTTGTTGAAAATTTGTTCTTAACGCTTTATCAAAATTTGATATTTAGACGGGTTGGCGATAGCGCGTTGTTTATTTTGGTATGATTCAAACAAAGTGTCTGAACATGAGAATATTTTGACAATTAAACAACGCTAACGCTCTAATTTAGGTTATATTACATATAGTAACAAATTGTTCAAAAAGTATCTCTGAACTATAAGCATTGTATTTTCTCTTAAGCAAGTTTGAAGAGTTGCAAAGTGATTGCATTTGTTAACAGTTTCTAAATATGCTTGAAAAACAATAACTTAAAGCACGTTTTCAAAAGTAATATTGTATAACATTAACTTTTGTGTTTTACGTAACTGTTCTACTAAGCAGCTTGGAAATTTATTCTTTATGCAAATTTTTTTCAAGCGTGCTTGGAAAAGGCTTGGTTAATGTATTGTATTTAATTACATTGGCATGACATCCACTTGAGATCCACATCCACTTGAGATCCAAACCAATCTCCAGGGAAATTAACCTTCGATCTCCAGTTCAGATAAGGCTGAATCTCCACTTTAGCTCCAAGGTCGTTCTCTAAGTGATCTCCAACCCAAAATGAAAAAAGGAATAGAACTTTAAGGGAAAGCTTTTCCAAATATTTTTGATTTCATTCATTGAAAATAATTTTAAACTTAAGAATATATTATAGTAACTTTAAAACTATATATAAATAACTAACTATAAATAAATTTTTAACTTAAGACTTAAACTTATAGTTGGAGTTCACTATATTTGACAAGTGCTCACACGAAACACAATAACCAAAGCAACCAAGTGTTGCCAGATACAAAAACAAACTCTTTTTCTGACACTTCAACAGATTTAACACTTTAAACATTAACACATCTCAAGCCAATTTCCATTTCAATTCCAAGGAATTGACTCGGATTCCAGATTCTGTCGGTGTACTAGACTGCACTCATGTTCAAATTCTTAAGTCGAATGCATTTGGTGGTTTGGGACTGCTTTTGTCAATTGCTCAACATATCAGTAAATATCGTTTAATTGACCTCTATCTTTTTCGTTGACGATTTTAATTCACAGGAAGAATACAAGTATTCAGCAAGTATTTAGGCCGGTCAGTAACATAGAACACGAATTAAATTCACAGTAAAAAGCAACAACAAGCAATTCAAGCAAATAAAAAGAGTTTGTGTGTGTGTGTGTGTGTCTTAATATGCATTTATTTTAAGTCAAGGGTGGCCTTTTCCTTAAGAGGCCCAGCAAAAGCAACAATAGCTTAAAATTTTATTCATACGATAAAAAACAGGGTTTTTGCTAAGCTATTGCTTATTAAGCAATACGTTAAGCTTATAATGAATTAAGCAATACTTTAAGCTTATATCATTAGGCTCATTGATTTAAATTTTTCTTATTTACCCTGTATATAATTCCTTTTCTATGTGTTTATCCCACATTTATGAAATATACAGAAAAGTGGCATCGCTAAAATGCTATTTGTCGTAAGCAGTAGGTCTTGTCAAACCTCCTTACCCTACCTTCTTATTAGGTCTGTTTCCGTACTTTACACTGTGTAAGATTTGTGTAAAACGTGTGCTAGAGAGTAAAAACGAAATGTGAGAATAGTTGCAAAAGTACGGAAATAGCTTCTAGTAAGTTTCGAGCACAAAACAGCTGATTTTGACTGCAGACGGCAGCACAAAATTTAAAACACTTTCACTCAAATTATTAAACGCCATTTTTAATGCAAAATTTAACAATTACTTAATTTTTATTTATTACTTTTCATTTATTGTACGTAAATTTCTTTTTAGGCACACAATTTGTAAGTTTATTTATCGCAAAACATAAACAATTAAGAAATGTAATTTGACATTTCTTCTTATTGATGCTTACTCTTCTTGATGCTTGTTCTTACTTTACTCGAAGTCTCGAGTTCTAGCACTCTCTGTGCACTTTGTGTGCTCGAGAGAGCAATTTTATGCTTGTTCTTCTTCTCCCATTTTAAGCACAGAAAGTACGGAAACAGAAAATAGCGTCCCACAAGTTACACAGTGTGCGTACGGAAACAGACCTATTGTATCATGTCTTATGCACGAACACATTGACGAAGACAACGACATTACGACATCTGTCAAATTTTTTTTAATTTCTTATGGAGGTGAATGTGGTGAAAATGTCGCGGCAATATAGCAATGTTGCTGACGTCGGTATAGAATTATTTCTTATTTGACGAGTGACATAAGTGCAAATATAAGGGTTTGTGTATGCGTAAATGAAGCAATTGTGTGAAATTTCCAGATTATTTACTATTTCTTCACGTCGCGTCGCAAAGTCGTATAGCCGTCAGTGTGTTCAGTAGATTATTGTAACATGTCATGTTTGAAACAATTACTTTAGTCTGGCATCTATACCCGAGTCGATATGAACTATTTCGATATATCTCGACTATCGATAATTAAGAAAGGACATATGTCCATTCTAATAACGAAATCGAACAAAGCTTTTATTTATTTATCAACTATTATTTTGCAATATTTCAATATTTCAAAACAGCTGAATAAAACTAAGCTAAAATGAGGGAAAGTGAATCGCGTTCATCACATCACCGATCACGGCATGGAACTCGGTCTTCTTCAAAGGATCGCGACCGGGATCGAAACAGGGATAGAGATCGAGTTGACCGTGAACGGGAACGAGAACGTGAACGCGAAAGGGACAAAGAACGGGAGCGCTATAGAAACAGAGATCGTGACAGTGACTCACGCCGCTATCACTCCAAATCACCATCAACTCATTCACGAAGCTCACACTCAACAAAAAAGAAGTCAAAAAAATCTAAAAAATATCAAAGGCGCAGCAGTAGCAGTGAGAGCAGCCGCTCCTCTTACTCTACTGATAGCTCAAAAGATAGCCGTGCGAGCTATGCTAGTCGCAGTAGCCGGACATCAAAAAAGTCGAGCTCTAGATCACGGCAAACGCGTGCTAACAGTTCCGATGGCAACTCCTCAACACTGCCAGCAGTGAAACCTATAGATCTTAATGACTTTAAAGTCAAGGCTGCCCTAGAGACAATCGACGAGGATTCATTTATGCCGAAGGCGTTTTATAGTACGCGTGATCGTGAAGCTCCACCGAAGCTGCCAACGGAAACTGAAAAAATTAAAATCGATTTAGACAATAAAACAGTGTCTTTACCGAAAACACGTTTGGAAAACGATATTCAAGATAATATATTTCATCCCAACGTAAGTTTCTGAGTTAAACATTTTATATTTAGAATATAAAAATACTACAATTTCAGTTTCTCGGTGATTCCCAACAAAAAATGGATCGATGGATCAAAAAGCTTTTTAACTATAGACAGAGATGCTTCAGAGAATAAAGTAACAAAAGCGAAGTTTCATTTTTAGTTTTTTAATATTTATTATAAGTTTTATTTAGCAGAATTAACAATTTCAGCATAGAAATTAAAAAATGTCTGAACCAGTTTTTCTTGCGCGTATCAGAGCCTCTTCAGGCGTCATTTGTTCATATTCGGACGGTTCGATTGAGCTACCATCCGGTTGTAATTTATCTGCTTTAAAGTCCTCGATTATCTTGTTTGAGTACACCGCATTAAATAGATCTAAGCTAGTAAATTCAGATTGTATGACTTCAGGTGCTTTGTATGAAACATAAGGTTTAAGCTTGCAATTCTCCAAATCCGGTACAACAAGTTCAGGTATTTTTTGTGGAATCTCCACATACTTGCCATTTAGTGTAACACCTGTATCACGCACTCCACGCTTGTTTATTGGAACAGGAGGGTTAGCTTCAGTGCGCTGTGCTTCTTTTAAGCTACGTGTTCCACGCTTATTGTACACAAGAAATTTACGGAAATTTCGCTTGCCAGCAAGTGGAGCACTTGTACTAATATGTCGCTGATTACATTTAAATGCAAATGTAAGCAATTGACTTGAACGCTGCATTTTTCAATAATAAATTGTTAAATAACAGCGCGTTTGTATTAACTTTATATTTCAATCGACAAAAACATATGTTTTTTGTTGGTGTTGCCAAGCTTATAGGAACAAAAAGTTTCGCTGAAATCAGTTGGCAACGACAAAATTTTTTTTTATCGATAATTGTGATCAAAATAAGGGCTACATTTACATTTTGATCACAATAGTAATAAAATAATAGTGAACAACTTGGTTCTACTTTTAAATTTCACTCGAATTTGACATTAGAATTTTAGCAATTGATTGTTAATGTCGAGTTGAAGAGAAATAGCCGAAAATATCCAGCAAAATCATAAGCAATGCAATCGAGAAAATAATTAAAAAAAAATTGCATTATATATAAAAAGATTATCGCCCTGCAAGAACACAACTGGTTGTATGACAGGTTATATAAAGGGCCTGAATACCAAAGTTTCAGTTACTATTTTCTATTAGATTGTACAGGGCCATGGAAATAATCTAACCGGATCATTTGTGTAAATGTGGGCTTGTATTCTTTTTTCCCACTCTATTTTTCAGCTTATGTTTTATAGCCTATTTTTACGGCATCTAATTCGGCTCTCATTCTTTATTCGAGACTGAAACAAGTTGCGAATTAAGTGTATTGGCATACAAATTTTGACAAGCTTTATCAACTCATTCGAAGTTGATTCAGTTTGAATTGACATCCGAATCAAGTAGAAATCGGTTTTATCTCTAATTTTTATCGAAAATTAATCGAAAACAGCAATAAAAAAAAAGGCAAGCAAAACAAAACGCCAAAGTCAGCTGTCAGAGTATTGCTTTAAAAATTGAATTAAGACTAAGTCAAATTGAATTAAGATTTCTTCGTGGGAACAGCATATTTCACATTCTTAATTCGCAAGCCAAAATACTTGATTTAGAGTACCGTGGAAACATGATATTATGGCTTTTGTCTGAATGATAATATTTGGCATTTGTGAGGTGTATATGAATGTCAGAAATTTAATGTAGCCAAAAGGGCTAGTATAAATTTTGACAATCGGCAAGAGAATTTTTGACAAAGCAACAGTAAAAAAAAGCACTTGTGAATTCATGAGTCGTAAAGAAGTTAAAAATTTGGTGTTTCCGACCAGCAACCAGAAGTGAAAAATAATTGCTTAAAATATTGTTAATTTACAGTATGTATTAACAATTTTGCAAATCAAAATAAATAATTGCAATTATGCACTACCGAAATTTAAGATTTCAAGTTGTCAAAATTTCATCGTACTTTTGCAAAGAAATTGTATTCAACTCAGTAACTTCTCTTTTACCGGTAATGAAAATTTCCGAATTTCATCATCAGAGTGAAAAGTTTCCGAATAGCACACAGCCTGAGCTGCACAATTCGATAGTCGATTTTTCAGTAACACTAACGTTCGTTGTCATCACTAATGAAACCCAATCGATGTCGGTGTCACTGTTCATACCATATCTCGACTCGTTAAAAACATCCTTAGAGCCTGAACAGAATCAAAAATCGTTGCGGCCTCCGATCTTTGTTGTTGGAAAATACATGCAAAATGTAGAAAAAAACGCAGCTCTTTTTCCGCAACGATAAATCGCACAATTAGAGCCCGAACAGAATCAGAGCCCGAACAGAATCAAATATCGTTGCGACCGCCGATCCTCTCTGGTCGTATATCGCAGAGAATGTGTCCAGAATGATGCGATTGCGACTGACGATTCAAAGTTGCTTTTATTTAGTATTTTTTTTATTTATTTTTTCTATTTCATTACAATGTATTGGTCTCTTCAATTGTGTGAATACAACACACACAAAGAAGAAACGTCAGGACATAATAAAAACTAAGGAAATGTCTTTGAACATATCCCATTTCTAGCGAAAATATGGCAACACTAATGACACTCAGTGAGAGAATCGTCGGTCACAAGAGAAGAAATAGAATAGATTCTAATTGTGCGATTTATCGTTGCGGAAAAAGAGCTGCGTTTTTTTCTTAATTTTGCATGTATTTTCCAACAACAAAGATCGGAGGCCGCAACGATTTTTGATTCTGTTCAGGCTCTCAAATGTCGTTGCGATTTGCGATATCGCAAAGCAATAGAATGCATGCAAATGTATTAACACGTCCAGAATGAAATCGCAGGTCAGCAGCCGCAACGATATATCGCACAATTAGAATCTATTCTATTTTTTCTCTTGCGACCGCCGATTTTCTCTCTGAGTGCTATTAATGTTGCCATATTTTTGCTAGAAATGGGATATGTTCAAAGACATTTCTTTAGTTTTTATTGGGACGAATTAATAAAGTGAGTGGAGTGGAGTGAACTCAGCTCAACTCGAGTTTAATCTGATCGGTATGAATAAACCATATTAATAAAACTTACTCAACTCCACTCTACTTATGTTTTTCTTTGACATTGAGTGTTCACTCTGAATAAACATCGCACCCTCATTTTATGTTTATTTCGTATTAATAAAAACTGAGATCACTCAGCAAAAGTTGAGTGTGCTATTTAGCTGCCTCAGCCTTGCTCAGGCTAAGCAAATGCCGTATTTGTCATTTATTTCCCATCATACAGTTCACATTTCTTTTGGTTTCATTTACGTATTTTGGTGTTTTGGTTTTCAAGAAATAAAATGGCCAATTTGTTGAATTTTTTCTTTGATTCCGACGAAGAAGACGAAGGTGAAATACGTGCAGTTAAGAAGTATAAAAAAGAAGGTCAGGAGACGATAACAATTATCACCAATTATACCGTTTCACACGTGAAAATGTTCATTATTTGGTGGATTGTTTTATGCCTTTTTATGAAGAAACGAGTGGTGATGCTCTATCGAACATGGAAAAAATGCAAACATTTCTTCGATATATGAGCGATCCAGGTTTTCAGGTGAAATAAATAAACGTACATATATAACAAATTGAAACAAAAAAACAAAAAAATGAGAACTTTTTTCAAAATAATGTAACGTGCTTGGTTACAGAAGAACTATTTAAAAAACAAACGTAGCTGTCTGACAAATGCTGTCATGAGTAAACACTCAAACTATGTTTTTTTTTTCCTCAGAGTGGAGTGGAGTTTTTTTAATACGGATTTCACACTCCACTTAACTAACATCGCACATTCAAAATGCACACTCACGCACTCCACTCCACTCGTGCACTCGGTTTTTATTAATTCGTCCCATTATGTCTTGACGTTTCTTTTTTGTCTATGTTGTGTTTACACAATCGAAAATACCGTTTGAAATTAATTTTTGCAAAATGGACTTCGACGAAAAATTAATAGAACAAGTAAAAAAATTTGATTATATTTACAATTTAAAATCAATAGATTATAAAAATGCAATAAAAAAAGAGGAAGCGTGGAAAGTCATTGCTGGCAATTTAAATTCAAATGGTAAATTTTGAGTGTTGTAAAAGCAATAAAATAATAAAGAACTTTTTCAGGAGATACGTGCAAAAAGCGATGGAGAAACTTGCGAGATGTATATAAAAAAGTGAAACAAAGAGAGGAAGTACGCTCAGGTAGCGCAGCACCTGAAACTAAGCGGCCTTATAAGTTTTATAGTTTGCTTTCATTTTTAGATAACGTTCAAAGCAGCAGAAAGTAAGTTTAATATTATTTATTCCGTTATCCTAAGGTGTTCATTCACAAAAAATTTAAAAATTAATATATGTCCAATTTATTTTTCATGTTACAGGACATGTGGCAATGTATCTGAAGAAGATGTTATCGTCCTGGAGACGGATAGTCCTGGAATTTCACAGCAAGATATGTTGCCTAGTACGTCTAACTACTGCGCAGAATCTCCGGAGGCACTTGATGACTCGATGAGTTCAAATCCACCTGAAAACCCAAGAAAGCGGAAACGTGAGGACTTAAAGGACCGATTTTCAAGTTTCTTCGATCAGGCATCCGCAAGTATTCATAAAATTTGTGAAAGTTTTGAAGAAAAGCAGAAAAGTCAAGATAACAGTACCAGATTGCTGTTTTCTGCTTTAGAAAGTAGAATTGCAAGTTCAAACTTGGCTCCTGATGAGTTAATGGACTTGGAAATTAATGTTGCAGCTTTTGTTTACCAAAAACTTGCTCAATACCAAAAAAAATAACTTGCTAAAATTAAAAAAGAATTTTCTGTAAATTTTATTTTGTTTGTTTAATTTTTATTTGTTTAAATTTTATATGTTTAAATTTTATGTTTAATTTTTATAAAGTAAAATGTGATATCAATATAAATAGAATATGAATTTGAAAGAAACAGTTTTTAATTAATAAAGTGTAAAAAATTAATATAAATATTTTGTTTTTATTTATTCTGGATGAACCAAATAACTTTTTAAAGTGTTTCGCAGTTGAAAAGCTTCATTTGAAGATCGATTGAAAAACAAATCTGATGCAGATGGCATTCGATTTTCTGTTTCCAATAAGTCGTCAGAGTTATAATAATTGCAATCCTTTTGAAGCATTAAAAAATTATGCAGTACAACAGTAGCCAAAACAATTTTATCAACATTTTTTGGACTTGAAGCTATTGTTGTGTGTAGCACTCTCCAACGGTTTGCTAGTATTCCAAATGATATTTCTATACAAACTCGTGCTTTCGATAATTTTTTATTGAAGTTTGATCGGTCAATTGGTAAATTCTTTCCAGGATAAGGGCGCATAATATTTGGTTTTAGGGGAAAAGTATTATCACCAACAAAATAATATGGGAAAGTTGTTTCTGTGCCAGGTAAAAACTTAGGTTTTGGACTCAAAAGGGTATTATTTAAAATTTTTTTACCAAAAGCACTTCGAGCAAATACTCCACCATCACTCTGGCTGCCAAGAGCTCCAACATCAACAAATGTAAAAATATAATTTGAGTCACAAGCTGCTAATAGTACTACACTAAAAGTTTTTTTATAGTTATAATACAATGATCCACTTTGTGCAGGTCTGACGATATTTACATGTTTACCGTCTATTGCACCAAGACAATGAGGCATACCCGATTTCGTGTAAAATTGTTTAGATATATGTTGCCAGTCACTTTCTTTGGGATGTGCGAGATAAATTCCATGTAACTCATCCCAAATTGCTTGGCACGTGTCGTATATTATTTCCCTGACCGTGGATATACCAATCTTATGAGACCATGCTAAAAATTGGAAGCTGCAACCGTGAGCTAAATACCTTTAAAAAGTGTTTTACATATATAATTAACAAACTTATTAGTAGAAAAGGCAAACTTACAATATTGTAATTGCTAGTCGAATCTCCGGGCCAATTGGTTTTCTCTGTGAATGCCTCTGTAATTTTTCTTTTAATAACGTATTTAACAATTTAAATTTGTCTACGCTCATTCTAGTGGCTTTAAAAAAATGGTCTTCGTCCATGGATTGAAGTTGTTGCAAGCAAGTATTAAAAAAACCTTCTTGTTCACGAGTGAGATTTACTGGGCGAACCCACCATCTCCTTTTAGAACTATCAAGCAACTCGTAAATTTGATAAACCAAATACGTTATGTACATTAGTTTTATTATTATTAAAATTGCTTCCAATTCTTCAAACATATTTACTTTCACTTTTGATGATAACAATAATTAAAAAAATAACGCAAAACCATGAAACAATAATTATTTATATTAATAAGTAACTGTCCGCCAAACACAACAAGTGCATCGTCAACTGCAACCAGTGTTTAATTTTTTATATTCCCTTTCAAAAGGGGAAAAATTTAGACTTTTACTTTTCAAAAACACTTCGGGGAAAATACGTAAAAATATTATTTACGTTCCAAAAAAATTACCGGTACAACACAAGCGTACCGTCAATTTTCTTCCCTTATCAGCCAATTCGTCGCAATATGCTAACAAACTCGAAAAATTGCTTTCAATTCTTGAGCAATGTAAAAGCTATCAAACAAAACGTTGCTAACAAAACTATGCTAAATAAAAGCAACCCTGACTCTGTGAGTATATCGCAGAGAATGTGTCCAGAATGATGCGATTGCGACTGACGATTCAAAGTTGCTTTTATTTAGTATTTTTTTATTTATTTTTTCTATTTCATTTCAATGTATTGGTCTCTTCAATTGTGTGAATACAACACACACAAAGAAGAAACGTCAAGACATAATAAAAACTAAGGAAATGTCTTTGAACATATCCCATTTCTAGCAAAAATATGGCAACACTAATGACACTCAGAGAGAGAATCGTCGGTCGCAAGAGAAGAAATAGAATAGATTCTAATTGTGCGATTTATCGTTGCGGAAAAAGAGCTGCGTTTTTTTCTACATTTTGCATGTATTTTCCAACAACAAAGATCGGAGGCCGCAACGATTTTTGATTCTGTTCAGGCTCTCATTCTGGACGTGTTCTCTGCGATCGACGACCAGAGAGGATCGGCGGTCGCAACGACATTTGATTCTGTTCGGGCTCTTAGAATCTATTCTATTTCTTCTCTTGCGACCGACGATTCTCTCTCTGAGTGTCATTAGTGTTGCCATATTTTTGCTAGAAATGGGATATGTTCAAAGACATTTCCTTAGTTTTTATTATGTCTTGACGTTTCTTCTTGGTGTGTGTTGTATTCACACAATTGAAGAGACCAATACATTGAAATGAAATAGAAAAAATAAATAAAAAAATACTAAATAAAAGCAACTTTGAATCGTCAGTCGCAATCGCATCATTCTGGACACATTCTCTGCGATATACGACCAGAGAGGATCGGCGGTCGCAACGATATTTGATTCTGTTCGGGCTCTTAAGCTGGAAGTTCATTCGATGCAGTTGCGTTTTTCGTCCGTTTACTCGCTAGAGCAATTTACGCAAGAAAATTATGGTAGAGTTCAATGATTGCGTTTAACGCTTAGAGAAAGCAGGGCTATAAAATTGTAAAGCATTTGATATGTTTTTAATGTGAATTTTTTTACCGTACTTACATACAAAAAAATTAACAATGTAGAAATTATAGACATTTTCAATTTTTAAGAATTATTTACAAGAGCCATCCCTAAAAGTAATGAGCTTCTGACTCGTTTCTTTTATTACTTCTCCCTGTTCGTTATAAGTAACGAGCTGTCAAAAAACGCCAGTTACGCAAGAAAAGTTGAAATATTTTCAACTTTCTTGCGTTACTAGCGTTTTCCCAGCGTAACGTTCACATACTTCTATTTTATTACGCCAGCGAGTAAACGGATGAAAAACGCAACTGCATCGAATGAATTTCAAGCTTAAGAACAGCGTTTAAGCGATGGAAATACGGTGGCGTTTTCCCTTTTTTGTTCCATCCAGCAAACTTGCTGAATATGAAAGTCGATGAGTTAATTTCAAGAGCTAGACAGATTTGTGAATATTAAATGAAGCAGAAATTTGGTATAAGCTTTGGAAAGAAAAACAAATTAACAATTTGGAGTTGTAACTTTACGAAGTTTATTTATTTTAATAATAAAAAATTCTCTGGCTATTTCTCCCAGCCATGCACGACGGCGACAATTGAAAGGTCTTTCAGCATATTGCAAGGAGTGAAAACTTGACGTTCGATTACGACTGAGAGCCAGCGCGATGGTAAATAGCTTAAACTATATATTTATATTAGTTAAACCGTTTTGCTGTAGATTCGCCGATTAATATCTACGTTGATTTCCGTTTTTGTTAAATCGCCTTTATTCAATATCGTTTCGAATTCAATTTTATATTTTTCTCCATAAAGCATTGCTTAGTATTTAAGCGGTCAGAGTGCATTTAAAAAAATTAGTTTTATTTATCAGCTACATAAAAAAAAAATTGGCCGGATCCCCCTAAATAAAATCCTGGCTACGCCCATATACCTTGTCATTGTACCATGGACTTATGTATATTTTCAATTTATTTTATTCGATAATTAAGTTGAAATTTTCCTTATAAATATGTAATTGGGTATCGAATTTGTTATTTAGAGACCTTTTAAGCCAAACATTTTTAAGTTAAAGCAATTTGAATATTTGGTAAACCTTATAAGAAGGTGCTGTTCATTTTCAATATGCACATAATTTTTTTTTATTAATAAAATCACAAGTCATAAATATATGTTTAGAAGAACTTAACACCATAGCTACCATCCATGTCGATAACTTCACATTTTCCTCGCTCCTCCATTAGACGCAACACATGCAGCAGTACAGATTCATCAACACCATGAAATTCTGCTTGGTCCGTGTCCTCACCATTAGCTATTTCATAGAGCGTGCAGACACTACCCATGTGGCCGGTTTCCTGCACCCAGTCATTGATCATATTGGCGTATTCGTCCAGCGTATACCAATAAATTAACCATTCGGTGCGGCGTTTATCAAGTGGTTGTGCATGACCACTGCTTTGCAACTGTTCTAACACCTTTGTTATCGTGTCCACAGAAAGTCGCCGATTGAGCGTGTCATTGTAGAAAAGTGGAAAGGAATTCTCGTTGACGTTGAGATTATTTTTATTTAAATACTTATGATACTTAAGAAAAAGATCTGCCCAAACGTTCAACTGTTGGTGCCTGGTCTCTTCATGAGGTTGTAGGCTACAAAGAGTTTGTTAGGATCATTCATTTTTTATTTATTTTAAGTTTTTATTCTTACGTAAAGAAGGGCGGGAACGAGTACTCCCAAGGCCATTGGAATTCGGTCATCGGTAAAATATAGAAGGAGATATTTTGTAAAAACTAGAACAATATGTTGAACTACAGGAAACAAATGACAACATCATCAGCTGTTTTCTTCTTAAGATGGAAAAATTGTAGTAATTTATCGATGTTGGAAGCAAAACGATAGCTTAGAACTTACAAATCTATTTGCCGGAATCCATGCAGTGTCGCCAGATGAAATTACCATGAAAATTCTCCTTTTCTCGCACTTAATTCTCACAAATTACCACAAAATCCCTCAAATCTTCTTTTGAGGTATTGTGTGGTAATTTGAGGTATTGTATGGTATTTTGTGGTATTTGGAGGAATTTTTTTCCCACACGTGGTAAATATCGCACATGTGGTATTTTTACCACAAAATACCATAGGAATTACTACATCCCACAAACGTTGAAAAATACCATAAGTACTATTTATCATGCTTTTCTGGCAACTATGAATCCATGATACAATTTGCAAGATAGAAGTGACAGTTTTTCGTCTTACACTAATGGTCTAATTATGTTCGCGTAACGCGACGTAACGTGGCCTTAGCAAATGTCACTTGAATTTCTGTTATATGGGCTTTGTGTATATCTGGTTATGCACTACGCAATAGGATGTCCCGTAAACAGCGATTTTTGGAATTTAGCTTCGCGTGGGGTCTCAAACGACGCGTAATTAAAAAATAATGATAAGAAAAAAAATAAAAAAAATTTAGGATGTCATCTTCCATCCCCAACCAGCGTCTGAAGTTTGCGATCGTAGTGTATTTTGTCCAAAAAAAAGTTTTAAATTTTTTCGCACAATTGGTGTCAAAAGTTGCGCAATGTGAAGTAGATTAAGGAAAGAAAACTACAAAATTTTTTGTAGAGTAATTTTGGTCCACCACAGCATTTCAAAGTTTCAAAAAAAATTTTTTTTTTTTTTTTTGGTGCAAAAACATGACACGCTGTAACAGATGAAAGATACCATGCAAAAAATTTTTTAACATTTTATTCTTGAATTAAAGGAAGTAATTAACAGCGTGTCATGTTTTTGCACCAAAAAAAAAAAAAAAAAAAAAATTTTTGAAAATTTGAAATGCTGTGGTGGACCAAAATTACTCTACAAAAAATTTTGTAGTTTTCTTTCCTTAATCTACTTCACATTGCGCAACTTTTGACACCAATTGTGCGAAAAAATTCAAAACTTTTTTTTGGACAAAATACACTACGATCGCAAACTTCAGACGCTGGTTGGGGATGGAAGATGACATCCTAAATTTTTTTTATTTTTTTTCCTATCATTATTTTTTAATTACGCGTCGTATGAGACCCCACGCGAAAAATTTTCATAATTCGGGACACCCTACTACGCAACGTAGCTTAGAAAAATGTAGATAAAAAGATAATTTTATCTGACAACCTTAAGATAAACGTAGAACAAATAAAAAGTTCAATTTCATTTTGAACTCTACGTCGTTCTACGGTTTTTTGACAGCTTGTGCTTTTTTTTTCTTTTTTGTGTTGTTTCTCTTATATTTAGTGCGGTGAACTTGCCAATAAATAAAATAATATAAGCGAATTAATGCGCTAAAAGTGTTCCTTATATTGTTTTAAGTGAATATAAATTGAGTGCAATCCGAGTGCCAAGAAAATATTGAAAGTGAAAAATAAAAAATTATGATGGCACAATCATGTTGAAATTGCGGAGCTACTGGTTCATGCAAACGGGACAAAGCTACCCAGAAGTTCATGGGTACAGAATATGTTTCACTACAAAATACAATACATTGGAAAAGGCTACCGCAATGGTGCATGGCTACAGCATACGTCCACTCCACTGCCAAACGCAATGCGGCCTGCAGGTAGACACTCTACCGGTCCGCGATCTTCACGTGATTGGTCAAAGCTGCCTTTAAGACCATCATATTTTTCGCTTACATTCGCTCATGGCACTCGGATTGCCCTTGATTCATAAATTAATTGATTAAATAAAAACAAAACTTTTTTTATTTATATTTCTGTGTACATATAAAATATAAATTGTTCACTTTTTGTAAACAAAAGCAGCTGATTTGAAATTTTGTTGAGTAGATGTACGTCTGCATAATCAACACGGGATTTGCTACGTGCAATCTGCCGTTTGCTACGGCCACGTTGCGTCACGTTACGCGAACATAATTAGACCATAACTGTTAAAAATACTATAAATTAGAGGACGAAAAATACAGGCAAAGTACAGTCGATGCAAGACACTCGTGAGAAAATAGCCAGTTGTCACCGACTCGTGAAAAAAATCGCCTTTATAGTAGGTTTGTTCCCGTACATTAAAGTTTTAGTCCAATTTACCAGTTTTGCAGGCTAAGTCCGAGAAGAGTTCACGTAATTGAAAAAATGTTAAAAGTGAGTGGAATTGAGAGAGTCGGAAATTTTTCCTCCCTGTCAAAAGTTACAAGTTTTAGTCCGAGAATTTCTTCTGAGAAAAAAGGTAAAAGTGTCATACTGTTTAAAACCAGCTGTTTACAAGTAAGCGAAGAAATTGCAAAACATCAAAAGTTCTTTGAAATAAATAAAAACTATTGAATTCAATATTGCAAAAAATCTTCACTGCCAATGCTCAACATCAAATAAACGATTTTATTTGACAGTTTATACAATTTTCCGTTCCCAAACTTTGTGTTTTTCAATTTTTTTGAGATATTTTTTCTTACTCGCACGCTTTTGACAGATTTTCCATTTTTAGTCCAAAAAGTACGGGAACAGATCTAGTATATCACTTGGGGGAATTTTCTAAATATTTATGTGCAATTTTGAATTTTTATATAGTTGTATCCGGCGTGCCCGGGGGTGGTCAACACAGAAGAGGACATCCACATCTTCTTTGGAAGGATCAAGTGCTGGATAACCTTACTACGCTTTGTGTTTCCAACTGGCACCAGCAAGCTCAAAGCAGAAATGACTTATATCTTAGACGAGGCCAAAACCGATCAACGGTTGTAAGCGCCAGATAAGTAAGTATTAATAATTTCGAATTAAGCACTTTATCTATATATAAATAGGCGTAGGCAGAACAGTTAGAACCATTTTCTCCCGTGTTTCCCAAACGATTTTGATTTTTTTTAAATCAATAAGAGTAGGAAGGAGTGCACCGAATATTTATAGCGCGCCTGGCACATCCCATACAACCCAAATTTGCGATATCGAATAGCTTTAGAGTTATAGGTCACAACGCCTCGGAAATCGGTATTCGACTTCAAATCATACATACCATTCCACTGGTGACATTTTATGGGCGTTGAAAGAGGGCCGTGGCACTTTTCAGCAGCCCATATTTTCGGTATAATTTTCGAACTAATTCACAAATCAATGAAACTCGATAGAAACTTCCTATTTAGTTGTTCTTCGACTAGAAAAATTGAACAAGAATTAGGCAAGGGGGCGTGCCACCACCCATTCAGTTCAAAATTTTTATATCGAATGGCTTTGGAAGTAAATGTCGTATAACAATGAAATTCAATATGGAGTTCGCACTTGGTTCTACAATTCGCACTCCTTCTACTAGAATATGAGAAGTAAGGCACTAGGACGGGCAATGGACAAAGCGTTGTTTCTCCGCATATATAAGCCAAATTTTTGATATCGAGTAGCTTTGAAAGTAAAAGTCACAGAACATGAAAACTCAAAATGGAGATACTATTTTGTGATTTCCTGCTGGTGGTGCGTATGGTGCAGTATGAGTTCAGTTACGTTTGCAGATGAGTGAAGAAAAAATTTTTTTCAATAAAAATAAAAAAATCATAGTGATTTTTCTCCCGTTTTGGCTTTTCTCTCGCATTCCTTTAACCGCGTTGGTTCGTTTTTTTGCGTATGGAATTTAGTTGGTTTTAAATAAATAAAATTAAAGAAAATTAAGTACAGAAATTGTGTTCGTATTTATAATTGTTTAAACGCGTCAGTTTTTTCGCATACTCCAGAGTGCATACTCCGACACAAGGCTCCGCCACCAGCAGCAACATCATCCCCACCGACTACCAACGCACCCAGGAGAAACCAGGCAACACCAGTAACACCCACATAGTGTGTAAAAAGTAATACGTTCTAACAAGAAACGTAACTAATATAAATAAAATTCTCATCATTTTTACCATTGCGTTTTTACCAATTTGCAGGTGGAAAAAATATATTCGAACCAAATGTTTTAAAATATACTAATTTCAGTTATTTTTTAAGTCTTATGTATGCAATGGATCTAAATGCATTGCCGTCTACATCGCAAACCGCAACATCAACAAGTAACGAAACTCATTTGAAGCATTTGCCTTCGCACGATGTTGCTGTTTTTGGTGCATCTTGTGATTTGAGTGGACTCAATCTGCCAACGAAACAGGATATTTTAAGATGTTTTTTTTTCTTGGCCGAACGTGCTAAACTCGAAAACAAAATGTTTTCGTATAAAACATTCGTACCGCACGTAACAGACAAATTGATTGAAATTTGGAGTCAACTTAATGTTGAAATTATAACAAAAAAAAGTGTTGGTAGAAAATTGGGTACATTGATTGACAAGTATCAAATCGAAACTAAACATCCAAAAATCGCCACATTCAGAACGTTCGTGCAATCTACAAAAGAGTTATTTTACATCGGCAAATGTCAATGTGACTTTAAGGCAGCATTATGCTCATGTGGATTGATTCCAGATCATTTGAAAGAGTTTATGCGAGATCAAAATAATGTCAGAAGATTGACGATACCGGAATTCGTGCCAGAAGTTGAAGAGCCAGCACCAACGTCAACAATAATACCAACAAGCGTTGAAGAGACCCATTTAGCATATGAACCAAGTACTGATGCAGATGAGCCAAGTTCAAATCCACAAGATGTTCCGCCACTGATACGAGGACCGTATACTCCCAGATACGATGCTTCGAACTTCGCTGCGATGTGTGATCGATTTGGTGTGTCAGATAGAATAGCAGCAGCACTCGCAACATCCCTTATGCAAGACATTGACGTAAAAGATGCACATGGCAATCCGATCATCATGGATAAAAATAAAGTGCGTCGAGAAAAAGCCAAATGCAGAGAAGAATTGCTTCGTAAGCAGTATGATGCATCCAATTTGATAGCATTTTCATTCGACGGCCGAAAAAATGATGCTTTAACAATGGAAAAAATCGATGACAAGTTGCATCCAAGGATGGTGAAAGAACCACATCTAGTTGTTTTGAAGGAACCAAATTCTCGATTGATAGGCTACACAAAAGTCGAAAATGAAGATGCTGAACACAAATTGATGACATTGAATGGATTCTTCGTCGAAAAAGAAATTGCTCTCGATGCATTAATCGGCATATGCTGTGATGGTGAGCCAACAAATACTGGCGTAAGAAATGGGATTTTGCGTCGATTTGAATTGCATTTAAATAGACCGCTGCATTGGTTTGTATGCCTTCTGCACTTCAACGAGCTGCCATTTCGTCATTTGTTTAACACTTTGGACAAATCATCGACCACTGGACCACGAACAACAACCGGAACGTTGGGCAAACAAATTGAAACGTGTGAAAATCTTCCGGTATGTATCATTTTTCACATCGATTTTTTCCATTATTAAATGGTAAAATTGCATTTAATTCATCTAATTTCTTTTTTTTTCAGCTTATAGATGAATTCGAGATAATCGTGCTAGAGAACATGCCACCTGATTTAGATCCATTTGAATTATCCACCGATTCAAAGTACCTATACAAAATGGCCAATGCAATTTCGAATGGTGTTGTTCCTGCGGATTTGTCTCACATTAAACCAGGACCAATAGCACATTCACGTTGGCTCACCAAGGCGAATAGATTGTTGCGGTTGTATGTGTCAACTGAAAATCCATCAAGGAATTTGAAAATTCTGGCAACATACATAATGAAAGTGTATGTGCCGATGCACTTCAACATCAAGTACTATAATTCGGTGGTCTTCGGTAGTGTATTATTTCACAAATTCATTCGTTGGACACAATACTTGGATACAAATCTACGCCAAGTTGTGAATAATGTCATTAAAGACAATTCATATTACGCACATTCCGAAAATATTCTGTTAGCGATGTTATTTGATTATAAAAAAGAGACACGAAACATCGCAATCAAGAAAATTCTACACTACCGAAGAAATCTGTACGACCCGGCACATCTTAGAGTTTATCAAAAACCTTTCATAAACTTCAATTGTGCAGATTATACGAATATGATTGATTTAAATAAAGATGATGTCTTATTCGAACCACCGTTTACGCATACCATTCCGTATGATCATTTGGAACAATATATAGAATACGATGATCCATTGCCTGATCCAAGAATTCCGGTACACATACAAGCAACGGAAAGACATGTTCAGTTGCTGGCTAGCGTTTCTAAACGTGTTTTAGAAAAAAATCGACACAGTGTTATGGCAGTTACATCAGAAAGCCGTGCAAAATACCCCAGACACATCAATGCAGTTTGCGGTGGGCGACGAGTTTGTTCAGTGCGGATATAAACAATTCACTTACTTAAAATTAAGAACAATAAATGTCACAGATAAAAAGTCCGCAAAGCAGCAGAAATAATTTTGGTTAAAATATGCACGAAACGCCCTCTGGCGGTGGTCATAGGTAAAAATAAAGATCAGAAATGAATTTCTCGACCCCAAAAACCCCCCATATACACATAAAAAAGATAATATAACGATGAATAAAAAATCGAATTTTGAATCAATGATGTTATAGGGGAAAAATCATTTTTTGAAAAGTGGGAGACTCGAAAATCGAGATAGACCTATGGTTCCTTCACCAAAGTTGCTTAGAATTGTCTATAGAATCATCCCAGGGGGTGGCTTTAATCGACAAAAAATTTGGCCCGCCCTATAGTACATAGTTATAAATATTTGAGTTTTCCCTTCTCATACCACTTTTTGCTCGATAAAAAAATTTAAAATTTCGTCATGGAAACTTTTGCGCACGGAGCAAACCTAAAGTTGTATGGGCTGAAATGCCAAATTAATTTTATCACATAAAAGAATCTGTTGTAATAACATACTTACCCATATATTAATATAAATCAATATTAATAAATAACTTTGTAATAAAACAATATTGGCGTTACATTAAAATTTTTTACTTTTAAATAATTTTATTGTTAATCATAAAAAAAATTATTCACATTTAATATTAATTCCTTTTTGTTTCTTTAAATTTCATAAGTATAATTATTTTAAATAATATACAAAATAGGGGGACCAGATTTCTAAACTAAATACTCAAATCTATACATATTTTAAGCTTATCGAACATTTCCTATTCGTAGCTTTTTCTGACGTTTAATATTCATCAATTTACATGCAGCTAGGCCAAGAGAAAAGATTATTATAAAAAAAAAGAGAAGAAAAATAAAAATATGTACCTACAGGAAAAAATTGCATCATTTCGCTTAAAGTCTAAAAGTACCTAATTTTTAATTTAAATATTTCACATATTTTCTTTTCTCAATTAATTTTTATTCTCTCTACATAATAATTAATGGCGCATTGTATACATTTAGATTTCTTATTTAAATATCTGTTAATTTTGTTGTTTTATTATTACACTTATTTTTTTATACACATCAAGGGTTTTCTTTTTTATGTTGCTAAGGTAGAATTTCAATGTTTGCATGAGTCTCTCTCCTATTGAATACCACAAATGAAATGAAGAGCATTAGGAATTGGACTGGACTGGACTGAAGTGTTCTTTAATGTAATAATTTCTACTTCGAGGACATAAATAATTGAAATTTCAGAGCATAAGCTTCCACTAACTTTCAAAGTTAGTTAAATATTAAAGTACAAATTAAATGGTTATAAAGCTTTATGTATATTTTTGTTTATTGTTGATATAAAAGCGTCAAATAAAATATGAATTTTTTTAACACGTTCAGGTTGTATTTGGTAATTTACGCACACATAATCACACGTCGACCGATACGCAATTCAAGTTTTTTATATATTTATTCTATGAGCATGTGCTGCAAATTTATGTTCATCTGTATAGATAGATGGGTGGTAAAAATTCAATTTGTTTATTTTTTCTTAATATGCGTAATATATTTAAGCAGAATAATAGGTTTTCTGTGAAAATTTTGATGAAGTTTTGAGACCATTAAAATATAAATACATAAGCACAAGAGTTGGTGATACGAACGTGATATATAGGGTCAAACAATAATCAGAACAATGTTATTGAAGCACGAGTTGTAATAATTTTTTTATAAAAAAAAAAACATTGAAGTGATTCTAACCTGAACGGTTTTTAACCGCCATTCAATCGCTTTTAACATAGATAAAATTCTTTTCTTTTATAAAATACATATAAAAATAGATTACACAGTACATTAACAAAAAAGTTTTAAAAAAAAAATATTGAATAAAAAATATATATGCACTATCTTAAGTCTATAAACGCAACATTTAAATGCTAAACTTTGCTAATACATTGTAAAACTAAGTGAACATATCTGTATACAAATAAATGGCATTATATTGGTTTTGGATTCTTAAACATTGATTTTAAGATATATATTCTGAAATGCAGTTAGTTGTCTTTGTTGTTGAAATTTCGCCTTAAACTATTTTAAAAAATGTCTTCACTTTAATACGAGCTCGTTTACGTTTCTAAAAACGGGGACGTGTTTGTGTTAGGCATATGAGAGGAAACGAAAGGGAGTGGGAGAACTTAACATTACTTGGACAATGGTTCTAAATAGCAACGCACTGTGTTGTTCTCATCGAGCATTGCTGAGATGTTGCGACCAATAGGTTGTTGCTGTTGTGGTTGATGAGGGGAGTTAAAAGAATGGTGCTGCTGCGACGACGTCGTTGATTGCGGTGATTGTTGCTGTTGTTGTTTTTGTCTTTTATGCATTGGATGCTGATTAGCTGGTGGCAGTGGTGGGCCATAACTACTGCTTGGACCACCATGATTGCCGACAGCATTATTAAATAAATCCGTTACACCTAAACGACCGCTCGGTGACTTTTTAAAACTTCGTATTGAACCACCACCGGCTACTGTTGCTAAACCACCAACGCCGCCGCCGCTAACCCCAAAAACCGGATTGGGTTGATGCTCATGATGATGATGATAAGAGGCAGTTGTTAAGCCAGCTTCTGTGGAATTTTTTAATTGTTGACGTCTAGAAATATTCAAAATAATTATGGTGAAAATGTCTCCAATGTTCAGAAAATTGTGATCAGTAAATTAGTGAATAAGAGAAAGCGGAGGTTCGTAAGACGCCAATCTCCCCCATTTTGAGAAAGTAAGAAACTTTATTTCAAGTGCCAAATGCTTCTATTGAGATGGACTGAACTTTCCAATGACAATCGTACTGTCAAAATTTTAGGTACATTTATCTTTGCAGTATTTCAAAGGAAATACCCGACCTGACGCCAATAGCTCGAATATTTCTAAGGCCAAATCGGTAAGCTCTCCAATCGCAACCCTATACCTTTGCTTTCATGTCAAATAGAACAAAGGATTAAATAGATAATCGTTCTTTGATCCCACAGTAAGATTGTGAAACAATCATCCCGCGAGCGTTACTCAATCCTTCCACCTTCCAACTAAGCTCTCATCAGTCTTCCGAATCATTATAGTGCTTACGCGTTTTATAGGGGCAATAGGCAGAAAATTAGTTAAGTCTATAAAAAGAGTAAAAAGCAGCTTTACTATCTTGTGCCTAACTTACTTAAGCAGAGGATAAGTAAGCAAAGCAATCAAGAAAAGACGACACACTTTTGCGAATACTTAAAAAACTGTCATGTAAGTTAAATAAATGCGTCTACTAATTTAACTGATCTCAGTTCTAAGAAAAATATTGCATAAGTACTCACTGAAACCGTCTTTTAAAATCCTCATCTTGTAATGCCATTAAACGACGCATGCGCTCATCACTTTGCGGCATATTATGTCCAATATCATCATTGTCATCCTCGTCGTCGTCTTCATCGTCATCATCATCACAAATACTTTCATCATCGTCATCGCCCAATCTATCGTCGTGTATGCGCATGCGATTGTGCTGATGCACTCCTCGCGACATATCATGACCAACGCGGACATCGTTTTCAACTTCATCCACACTATAGTGTTGTACATCCGAGTTACGATTACTGAGTATTTCCTCATATACAGGACCATCTCCACTCAGCGAACCTTGATTATAATAGGAATCACTGCCACCGCTGCGACCGCCGCCAGCAGCATCGTATTCATTTGTTAAATCACAGTTGGAATGCTTATTTCTATAGAAACGCTGAGGCGTCGGTACACCGCCACCATTGCCAGCGCTAAACTCTGGCAGATACTGATGCGATGGTTGTCCGGCAGCACCAGCTGTTAAACCAGGACCGCTACCAACGCGGCGTGCGCCACCATGATTTCCACCCATAAGATGAAGCAAGTGTGGATGCGCAGTCGACTCCAATTGCTCCTCATCAGAGGACAGCTGTTGCTGCTGTGCATGCAAGTATGGATGATGCTGATTAGTGCCGCCTGTAGCAGCTGATGGCTGTCGACGATGATGTTGTTGCTGCTGCTGATAGAATGCAGAGGGTTCAATAGCTTCAGCATAGTGTGGATATTGTTGTTGGTTTTTAAGCGTAGTTTTCTTGTATGACGGATAAAAGAGTATTTGCTGCGATGCAGCAGTGGTGCGACTGTGTAGCGAACCATTGGGTGAGTCGGCGGACGATGCACCACCACTAATTCCACTGCGTTTCTTTTTGCCATGTTGTTGGTGTTTCTGCGTCCAGTAAAATATTTCTTGTTGTGCTGGACCAGCACCTTCTCTGGTTGTGCCAATATAATCACGTGGATAAGCAGCAGTTGGTACACCCTTCATGCCTTGCTTCCAGCTGTAGTAATCTGGATGATGATAGAAGGCTTCCTGCTGATTACCAGTGCCACCAGCCACAGCTTGTTGCTGCTTATGACCATGTCCAAAAATTAAGTGAGTCGAGCCTGCAGAGGATGTGGGTGAAGTATGGCCAGCGGAACCTCCACCGCCAGCATTCGAACGCATTGTGCCTGTTGTATTGCGCTCCAAAACAATATGACCTTGTTGCATTGAATCAATAATGGAATTAACTTTGCCATGCTGCAGCACCAAGCTACCGGAAATGATACCACTTTTCGCCGTACGTGTGGATCCATGTGACATTCCTGCTGTTGGCTCATTTAACTCACAATCGCTTGTTGCAACAATGCAGTCTTCATTGCCTGCAATTATGCCTCCAGTTTCATCATCATCGCGTTCTATTGTTCCGGTCACCGCAGCGCTGCCTCCTACCAATGAGAGTGACTTCTTCTTGAGTTGTGTGCCAACGCCCGCATTGCTTCCGAGCGTATTGATGCTGTTAGTGCCGCCAGCTGCATAACTTGTGGCGCCACCACCACTGCCAACGATTCCGGATGAAATTGAAGTTTTAGAGCAACGCAAGCATTTTGGCAGCCATGAATTTTGACGTATACATTTACGATATTCGCGGCGAATCTTGAATATAAGATATGGTTCGATAAATTAAATTAATTTGAAAAAATGCATAGTTAAGCGGCTGTTCTTACCTTCTCGTTTTGTATGCAGTGAAATACAAATATATAAATTCCCATTAGCGTATTGAAGCCTACAAATATATAACCGAATACTATAGCAGCTTCATCTTCCGTTTTTGCCTTGCGCAAATAGAAATAAGCCGAAATCCAAACGGCAGTCATAATCAAAAGAAATATGAAGGAGCAACGAATATCGAATCTATACAACGTATAAAGATTATGATGCTTGAATTAAAACCAAGTCCGTGGTAAATAATTTAAGTAATTACCTGATATTAGCCAGACGTGTGTGTTCTTTATTTTTTAATGTTGTGCAACTCTTGCGGCACATTATAATCCATGCAAGAAAAGTATAACCAATGGCACCCTTTTATAAATGATTTTTGTAGTTATTTATGCAGTTATAATTATTAGTTATTAATAATACAAAGCTGTGTATTAAACTTACGAGTAAAAATACTAATACTGGTGTCACAAAAGTTGCATAGAAAAGTGTTGTAGGTTCCATTAAAACACAAAAATCATTTTGCGTATAGGTGCTCGGATCGATGGCAAGCGATATAGCTACAATTGTTAACGATAGGCCATAGGAGAGTAGATAGTAGCAATTCACTTTAGATGTTTGATCAACATCGAGGAGCATGTCATCGGTAGTAAGTGTTGAATACGATTGAAATGCTAAACGGTGTTCGAAAAATGAAGTTAGTGTTTTTTTATAATCAATTTCATCACAATTTAAAAAAAAAATGGATTCCAATTTTTGAGGATATAATTGTAAACAAAGTATAGTGAATACAGCTCGAATTTCAATAAAACTTTGATGTGAAAAGGTTTTGGTTAAGGAATCCATATTTGTTATCTATTTTGACATAAAACGTACAGCAAAGGGCGCCCAAATTTTAAAAAAATTTCGTTTTTGACATACAAAATTTCAAGTTTCGGTTTATTGAAAAGTTTTATGTTAAAGGTGTGTTTTTTTTTCAAGCAAATACTAACTTCAAACAGTTATATCTGTAAAACCATTTGTCAGATCGCAAACTTTCAGTGTAATTTTTCGTGATCAATTTCTCTGCAATTTTGTCATGATACACGCTTCAACGTTACCGAATTTTGGTTCCAAATTATGAATCTATACGCCAAGCTTATAGAGCAAATTTATCGATTTGACGTCGTTTACAACAGATTTATCCGTCTACTTTATAGAAAATTTTAAGCAAAGATCTTGGCTTGAAGGGTTACCAGATCAAGCTTGAAGCAGAATGACCATCGTTTGAGACGAAAGTTCTGTGATTGGGCCCAAAATCTAGTGTTATTGAGGACACACAGCCACAAATGATTGAAAAAGGGTCGAAGATTTGTATCCGATGAATGTCATCCAAGAAACAAATTCGTTGGATAGCTTCGTTGGGTATATGATCAAAATTGTATTTAAAAGCTATTTGCAATATGCATTTTGCATTTACATTTCCACAGAAATGTCAACCGCAGCCAAAAAATTCAAAGTCTATAAAAGTACGTTGTTTTAACATATTTTTATAAGGAATCTATCAAATTTAACAAATGTGAACAAATTTTACATTTATGCGTAACACACTTTTTGAAATATTCAAATGCAAAGTCGAACAAGTGCAAAAGTTCTGTTTTGTACATTTCTATGACACGTTTTGTTTTGATTAATGTTCTTAAAGAGAGCCACTATGCATTGACATTTGCTCTTTTAAATCTCGGTTTATATATAAAGAATATAAGAAGAATGTAAAAGGAACGATGCGATTGCTAATTACGGTAAATTTTTTCATTGTTTTAGCGTGTATTTCAATGTCACGTGCGACATTGAAAAAGAGCATTTGTCTAATGACATAAAAAGTAAAAAATGTATGATGGAACAAAATGTCGCATTCGACATGTCGCGTTCGAAAGTGATTAAAATTTAATAAAAATTAAACTACTTTATATTTTTGAATCAAATGAAAAACAATTTTAATGCATCACATCAATGCATAACATTTTAAAAATAATCGCATTAAAATATTCCTTCAGGTTTCGCTGAAATCAGTGTTTGAACTGTTCGCCATGAAAACGACTTCATCTCTTTTGTCGCGTGCGAATGCCTTGGATTTTGGTAATTATCTTGAAAACGAACAACTGCCAAAAATCAACCTTAGCCCCAATTATAGTGCTAATCAAGAGCTATAAGTTTCGCCTTTTGTCAAAATAAAGTAATGTTTTGGTATATGTTTTTTTCACTTTGAATGCGTACGATGTCGCATTCGACATTGGAGAAATGCCCATATGTAATTTCCCAATTGAATTGACTCAATGAGGTTTTTGTTCCCGGAACGAAAGTATTATTGAAAAATGTATTTGCTTATATTTTAACGGTTATCATATGAACTTTTTTAAGATTCAACCCCTAATTCAATCATATAATTTAAAAAAGATATTAAAATTTCAGTAAAATATAGTTATTGAACATTACATATACATATAACCACGATAGTCATTTTTTAAATTTTCTTTCTTGCTCTTATTTTTTATTCTTGCCAATAATTGATGTTATTGTTAAACTTTTAATGAATTCTTTAACTAAAAATTTTATAATTTTCTTGTTTAATTTCTAGTTTGATAGATTGTTTCAAAGAAACTATAACCGTTGCATTTAAATTAAACTTACCTTCAAAACAAAACCAGGCAATTGCGGAAAGTATTGAACAATGCAAAAATACGGTAGTAAAACCACAAAAAATGCTCGTTTCCGTTTGTTCAATACCAAATAGAAATAAAATTTCAATTATAAATAGGCAAACGTAAATGCTGCGATAGATGGACGTTCGCGTTGACTGTAATATAAAAAAGTGAAAAATAGAAGAATTTTGGATAGAGGAAAATAATAAGAAAAAAGTAGCGTTAGTATTTAAGTAATTTTGACAATTTGAAGCCAACAACATTTCATACTAAATTAGAGATTAGAAGAAATGTTGGCAAAGTTGGCTGCTTAATTTAACAAGGAAATAGGAAAACTATAAATGCAGTTAATGTTAAATTAAAATTAAAAATAGTTTCATTTGAGCATGAAAAAAAAAATTAAATTTAAATTTAACTTAACATTTAAAACTGCATGCGCACAAAGGTGAACACATAATTTAATTAAGTGGTTGGTGGTGTGATCAAAATTTTGTTTTAAATTTAAGTATATAGTTCATTATAGTATAAAACACAAAATAAGTTATGAAATGAAATATGAAGAGAGTACAAATAAACAAAAACAAAACAATTATACAATGACATTTATTTGCGGTTCTTATTAAAAACACATAAATTTAATTTAAATATTCTAAGTACAAAGAACATAATGATTACATGACAAAACGAAACTGCAATTAAAAGTGCTACTTAAGTACAACGACGAAACAATAGTGAATTTCAAATTAAAAGCTAAATCTATAATGAAATAAATAATGTTGCAATGAAATAAATGAAAATACTTACAAAAGATTATAATGTTAATAACTTAAGAATATATCACATTTACTACTATAATCAGTACAAATTGTTTAACTAAAAATTCTTGTTATATTATTTGCTAATGATTGCATTGCAGCAAATAAATAAATTAAACAGTATGCAATGATGAAATGTGGCTTATTTGCATTGATGACATCATGAATGATAAATATTTAAGTGTAATATGTAAGATTTTAAGTGTCATTTATGTGTTTAAAAGTATTTTTGCATTAAATCCATAAATTTATAAAATATGCACCCAATGATAAATTGATAAATAAACAACAGATCAGATTTCATTTCAATTTTGTCGTTTTCAGTCAGATTTCTAATAAATCAATTGTAAAAGAAATTCTTTTCTATCATAGTAGAATAAAGATCGTCTTTTAAAGCATAATCTGCTGTCAATTCAGCAATCTGTGCAACATAATAAAATATTTTTTTTTTTAAATTAAATGTATTGTTTAAATTTGTCACTTATGAAAACTTCTTCAACATTGTTAAACAACGTTTGCATTTGTCAGTCAGAAGAATTTTTTAAAAAATGTTTTTTAAACGCTTATTCATATTCTGTACAAAATATTAAAAAAAAAATTGTGTAAATATAGTAAAAATAATTTAAAAATATAAAAGCTTAAAATAAACAAATTGTTGTTTTTTTATCACCACCACCACCACTTATATTGTAAGTCATCCATATTTCCTTGCATTATAATATTGTTCGCTTCACTATTATTATTATTACTACGATTATTATTAACATTTAAATTATTGCTTGTTGCATTACTGCCTGCATGTTGCAGTGCTGCGGCAATTGTTGCTGCTGCCGCCGCTGCTGCTGCATTATTCATTGGTGTTTCCATATGTTGCTGTTGTTGTTGCTGCTGTTGAGCATGCAGCAAATAAGGCGGTGGTTGATTTAAATTGTGCCCATGATTATGATGTGCGTGATTGTGTTGCAGATTTAAGTTCAAATTTAAATTATTCATTTGCAAGTTACGTTGATTATTATTTGCTACAACAACAGCTGCTGCTGCCGCAGCTACAACCTGTTGCTGATGTTGCTGTTGTAAGTGAAAGTTATTGCTATTGGCAGCAGCATTTAAATTGTTGCGATTTGAGTTACGTATCGAATTGTGTTGTATGAAATTTGTTTGTGCGGCAGAAGCAACGTGTTGCATGTTATGCCCAGCATGCAAATGCTGTAAGTTAAGCTGCTGTTGTAAGTTTTGTATGGTATTATTAGTAGTCGCTGTTGTAGCTGTAGCTGAAACAGCAGTTGTAGTTGTATTATTAACATTAGCAGCAGCAGCAACAGCTATATTTGCCGCAGCAATTGCAATCGTTTCATGTGTATTATTTTGATTTTGTCTTCGTCGACTGCTATTGCGTCGTCTACTACCTCTTACCTTAATGAATACCCCATTAAATATTTTCAACGTAAGCAATGCAATTACAATAAAAATTAGACAAATCGATATGCTTATGTAGATAAGTATTCGCATGTTGCCATCGAACATGGAAAAAAGCGAATGATTGTGCTCATCCATGACATCCATTAATAGGGCAAAGTTAGTCAAATGATTGCACATGCATATGCTGTGCGTCCGATTGGTTGATTCGAGATTGCAACCATTTGCAGACCAAGCGCTGCAATTATAAATGTTATTCATTAAATTAAAATGCCATTAAGAATAATGAAAAGAATCTATTATTAATCTAATGGAAACAAAACACTATACACTCTTACAAACAGCCCTATTCTGGCTTTCGAATTTCATTAAATTAAAATGCCATTAAGAATAATGAAAAGAATCTATTATTAATCTAATGGAAACAAAACACTATACACTCTTACAAACAGCCCTATTCTGGCTTTCGAATTTCATTGAAATATAATTGAAAAATTGGGATCAATTCGGTTTAGGAAAATAATGCCTAAATCATTTGATATCCACCGAAACCGAGTACTTAAAAATTTGTTTTCCTTAATATTTTTAACATTAAAATTAAATTTACTTATTACTAACATCATTTTTCTAATAAATTTAAAGGTATTTTCTGACTTGGTATTGTAACTTGGGCGATTCAAAATTTGGTTTCTTTATCGTTTTTAACAAAAGTTGTCTTAAAACTAAATGATATGCAATAAGCCCGAAAAGGATCACGACTTCCATTCGTTACACAATGTTAAAAGAAAGTTGGGAACACCTTACTGGATTTTGTCAATGTATTCAGTTAGACGGTTTAAAATTTAAACTAAAATTAAATTTATTAATTTTATTAATTATCTAATTATAAATTCAATAAATATGAGTTGAAAAATTTAAACGAAAATGAAATTTTTTAATTTTAAATTTAAATTAAATTTGAACTTTAGGCCAAGTATGTTGACAAGACAGAATTAAGACAAAGAAGTCAACAACCAACAACAACAATTGCTCTGTATAGAGCAAATTACACAGATTGACTATACAGACTGTTTCGTTGGCCGCTACACCAACTCATCAGTAGTCTTTGTATGACTTTACACTATGATCCACTCAAGCTACTTAGGTTCTACTTATACTGCCAATATGCCGAGAAAGTTACCCGGAATTTATTTTTAGCAGAGAACACTTTTATTATTTAAATTTTTAATTATTTTTTGTTTCTTTTTAAACTTTTAATCTTTCGTTTCTTTCAGTTCTACAAGTATTTTTTTTTTATCATATATCGAAACCAGGCCTGTTTATCTTTATTAAGTCAGCTTAAATAGTTATTCATAACATAACATATTATTAAATATATAATATATTCAGATATGTTTAAATCTTTTTTTTTTCTTTAGGTCGGCAAGTGTTAAAAGAAATTTTACTGGTTTATTGCCATAAAAACGGATAAACAAGATAATTTAATTTTATCATTTTAAGTGGTTCTATATATGGCAACTTTTTTTTCTAGATTTTTCCAAAGGGTTTTAAGGCAAGTCTGTTGAAAATTGTAAAATTCGGTGCTCGAACCTGAATTTCTAACAATTGTCTTTTGTTAATCTGAAATCTTATGCGGTAGAATAAGTGGATTATGCATTTCACAAAATGTCGAATGCACAATTCTCACAAGGATTTCCACAACCCTTTTATTTAAATGAATGTAAAACATTTTCAACTGAATGTTAGGAATAGTAGGTTTGCAGAAAAAAAAATGTTCGATTTATGGATCTTATGGCCTAGACTGTATTTATTTTTCTGTTAAGATAGACAATTGGGTAGACCATGGACAAGTGGGTAGACCATTCGATGCCAATTCAATGCTTAGTTCGAATCCCAGCTTAACACAGAACATTTTTTCAATTGAAATTAATTAACCTCTTGCTATTTAAAGCTTCTTGAGAACATGCACAGTATCCGATCGGATAATAGAGCAGTTCTCGTTTATTTGTGTACAAAAATTAAACAACATGCACAACACAATTTGATCATAGTTGTTGGACAGTTTTATTAACGTTTGAAACAGATTCTGGCGATTCTTTTGCCAGGTCAATGCCAGAATAGGGCCGTTATTAAATGACAAGATCAATAATTTCTTAACTGATCCATTATGTTGTCTTATTACTCTTTTGGTAAATTGATATAAATTAATAAAAATCTATTTTGCACTTACTGGTCAATATAATTCCAAAATACGCAGGTTGGATTTGTGACATTTTCGGTTTTCAAATGCCGCAAAATTAGTTTGATCGGTTGAGATAATTGTATGTGTCGACCTTTGCCCAAACTTGCCGATATTACTTTGCTATTTAAAATTCGCATACGTTGTTGTTGTGACGAAACATCACTGTCGTTGGCTAAAATTGCAGTATTACGCACTATCAAAACAAAAGGTTATACATTTTCATTTTAAAATTTAAAATCGTTCCAATAACATACCATAGCTTCTGGAACTCTTTAGATCGAAATGATCATAGGATGGTTTCAAAATCGATTCCAAACGATCAAAGGCGGCAAATACTATACGCACTAAGCCACCTTCGCTATTTTCGCTAAGCGCAGCACGTGGCAACTCAATGCGATCATCGCTGATTTGCCACTGCTCGGCATCGGGGAAAACTTCATTGGCTTGAATGTTTTTAGTTTCCAAAACACGCACGGACAACACTGAAAGGATGTTTATCAATTATGGAAGAGATTATTTTTCAATTATAATATTCGAACTTACATATATTTTTGACTTTTTGTACAACATTACGTTCGCGTATAATTGTGTCAGCTAGAAGAAATGCATTGTATTCTAGACCGGTCAGTAATGAAGTAGCCACACGCATTTGATCCTCCTGATTAAGATCCAGCCATGACGATAGTTGAGATTCATCTAAAAGATTTGAACCAGTTTTGACAACACCATGTAGTAATTCGAAAATGATGGCCTCGCGTTGACGTTGATCGGGAAATGTTTCCTTGTCATAATACATTTTCTCAGACATGGTTTGTATGATTTTGGTGGTGACAAGCATATCACCGCCATAAAGCGTTTTGCTGCTTGTTACCTGAGAGGGTGATAGGTTAATTATTTTAAAATTAAATACTTTTAAATAAAACTACCTCTGATAGATCGTTTGCAATTGAAATTAATGAGGAATCGCGCTGATTGACTCGCACCTCCAAGTTATTCAACCACAAACTGCGGCATTGCGTTAGATCTGGCGTCATTGGATGCCACGTAGGTTCAAAATTGCGCAAACGTTGGTTAACTTTGTTAACAGCCATTGCCGCATTGCTTTCACAATTGCTGTTATTATTCGGGCAATCGGCTTTTGTTGCCTCAATAGGCACGCTAATGTCATCATCCGAGATATCTGTGATGCGTTTCATAAGTACGCAACGCCATTTGGCAATTCCAGTTGCACCACCTAACATGAGTTAAGAAAACGTTTTCACATTAAATTATCGAGAGGATTATAATCAAACTTTTGAAATTGTTTTTAAGTGTATTTTTTTGAGGAGGAGCTTTTTTAATAGGTTAGCCCTACCAAACTACTTTTTTTTTATGAATTCTGTTATGAACTTATGTTATGCTGTGTTGTGCTTAAATTATGCAGCAATGTGTCATTTTAAGACTGAAAAATTTATAATTGTTGTGAATTTCAAGCGTGTAAATAAACTTTTTTGAGAATAAAGCAGTGCTCGCGAAAAATGAGTAGTGCAGTAGCATACTAGGGTTGCTTGGGAGGCAGCAAGCCCCGAGTACATCACTGCACTAGGCTTATAATTTTTTTTAAAGCTTATAATAATAAATAAGTATATTAAAATAATTAAGAATAACCCTTAGAAAAATCACTTGTCATCCTATTTGATTTCAAAATTGCATTTCTTATCAAAATTACTATACACACCTGGACAAGGCTGAACGTTACTTTCTCCCACACGCGTAACATTCCAAAATAGATTTCTTGCATTTGTTGGGCCACAATACATGTTGCTTTCATCCTCGTCACTCATAATACCAACATTGTAATTATTTATATTGTTGATGTTGCGTATAAAACCGCCAGTTATGTTGTTACCAACACCACCGGCACCTAACTCAGTCTGCTGCGTACCAGAAGAGCCACCAGCAGCTGGCTGTTGTTGGTTATTACTACCTTTTTGAGAATTTTTTGTCAACAATGTGCTATCATCGCTACCGGAACCACCCACACCGGTAAGAATGTGCGTTTTCGGAGGAGGTACAACACTTGAGCTGGTGTTGAAATTACCACCTGCTGTGCTGTTTGCATTGTAGGCAAGTTTACCATCACTTGTAGGCGTTGGACGCGTTCCGAAACGAGTTTCACTACCAGCACTACTCGCAGCATCCACCTGTGCCGGTGCTAGAGCTCCAGTTGGGGTTTGTTGTTGATGTGTGTTGCTGTGATGATGATGCAGTGGTGGTGGCGGTGGTATACCATCATGCCTGTTGACACCTTTAATGCTTGTGCCATTATAATTCTTTAAACGTCCGCCAGGCAGTGTAGATGTTGTTGGTGGTGGCCCCGGTGACGGGGATGCACTCCAAATACCACCACCTCCAGGCAATGGAAGCGATGGTGGTGGATGTGGCGGATTTAAAATGTTGCTGCCATTCGCTAAAAGTGGTGGCGGTGTATTTGTCAGAACCCAAGGCGGACTCGGACGATTTGTTGTAGTTGAAGTCTGAGCTGCTGATATGCATTGATAATGTGCTTCTAAATATTTATGAGTTCCTGGACAAGGATCTCCAAATACTACAGTAGTAGCGAGAACGCTACAACTTTGTTTGTGAGCACATCTTTTTTGAGAAGAAAAAGAAAATAAATCAAATATATATAAAGAAGCTAATGTCCCAATTTAAAATTATTTTCTCGAGTGTCCATTTTAGGATAATTAACTTAAGAATATAAATGTTAAATATAATACCTCGAATTAAGCACAGTTAAGCTTTTCGGAGACATGCAATTAACGCTCCACTCCACATTTCCATGATCATTACATATTGTTATCGAAAATCGTCCATAGTTAGCGCGTATCAGATTTATTAAATCTCCAGGATCACATTCTATCGTTAGTTTTTTACCTTCGCACGCGTAAGCCGTTTGATATTTGGGTGCTAAAAATTTATTGAAGAATATGAAACATGAGTACAATTATGAATTTGATAGTTTTATAAAAATGTGTTGAATGGATGATAATAAATTATAATATAGTAGTTATTAACAATCAATATAGTTTATAAATATAATTAGTAATCGACGAGTTGGTTTTTGGTTGGTTTTTGTTGTTGAATGGATATCTGCAAAGAAAAATATTTATGGCATAGATATGTTTTGCAATTGGCAAAATGGAAATAATTGTTTATGTTGTAAAAATGCAATATTATAGTTGTATTAGCAAAGTACTTAGATATGTGATTTTATGCTTGTCAGTAGCGTTTTGATGCTAAGGTTTTGTTTATAAATACCAAATCCGGTTATTCAAAATAAGTCAAGTGTAGTATCCACCCCGCTAACAGCATAGTTCAGCACGTGGGAGACAGCCAAATAAGCGACCTTAGGGCGTCCATCTGTATAAAAAAAAATAACATACTTTGACCAAAAAATTAAAAAAAAAAGAATAGAGTAATAAAAATGATTCTACTTTATGAACCCAAAAAAAACTTTGTAAATATTTAGATCTTACTGAGAAAGGGCACGTTGATCTTATAAGCAGGTCTGAAAGTGGGACAGAAAATCTCAAATCCTGACTAACGAAATATGGAACTCCAACTTAAATTCTAACTCAGACTAAATAAATACAACTTTTAAATAACAATTCATGTAAACATTCCTAAAAACATCATCAATATCATCGATAATACTGCAATTCCGTCTAAGTGAGAATAGAATATACGCCTAAGTAAATCATTCAGGAGGCAAAAATTGATTTGTATGGAATACTTAGAAATTCTCAATTGCCAGTTGACTCAAACTAACCAAAATCGTAATATTAATGAGTAGTTTTTGTCTGTCAATAGTTTAATTAGTTTCAATTTTATTTAAATTTTATTTGTTAACTTTTTGGCATACTGCGTTTGAACATTTTGGCCAAGAGAAATTTGGTTATTTTTATTTGTATTTAAAAAGGACCCACTTTTATGCCGAATTTACCATGTCTCGTAGAGAGGTCAAAATGAAAAGACGTTTTTCAACTTCGAATTTGATTCTAATCTGGACCATGTAATAAATATGGTTGCTCTATTATACCATGGTTTATTGAAATTAACCTATTGGCCATGGTTTATCAAAAAATAACCTATTTTTCGGGATATATTCTTAACTAGGGATTACATGCCAAATAGTAAATATTCGAATTGGCTCGTGTTGCATACAAAATTTGTATGGATCTAGCCAGCCTCATTTGTAACAAATACGATTAGGGCACCACAACATCCTTGTAATTTTCTATGAATAGGTTTATTCGTTCTGATTTTTTCATAGGAAATTCAAATCGTTAGGCTAAATTAAAAATACCGGTTGTTCAATAAGTTTCTATAATAGAAATAAAAAAACAATTTAATGGCTTGAAATGCTTTATAAAATCCTGAATAATACAGTATATTCTCCCAGAAGCTCAATACACTTGCTACAACGGTCCTCTAATGTATGAATTCCATCGCTGTAGTGGCTTTTCGGAAGGTTTCTAAAATACCCTTCTGCCGCTGCTATCAAATCTTCGTTTGATAAACATTGCTTACATTTTTTGAGATGTGAGAACAGCCAGAAGTCAAATGGAGCTAGATCTATCGAATAGAGCGGATGTTCCAACAATTCGTACTTTAATTCACTAATTTTAGAGATAGATTTGTGAACAGGTGCGTTGTCCTGATGAAAAATTACTTTTTTGTTCTACAAACCATGTCTTTTTTTACGAATCTTTGCGTTGAGCTGATCTAAAAGATTGGAATAATATTCAGAATTGTTTTTCCAGTTTGGAGATAACCTACCAACAAAATTCTTTTTTCATCCCAAAAAACTGATGCCATACCCTTCTTTTCAGATTTTTGAACACGAGTTGTCAGATCTACATGACACTTTGTGCGTGTTCTACCGCCATCTATGTGTGATTCTAGAAACTTATTGAACAACTTAGTATACTATCAGCCCTATTGTGAATAAAATTTCGTCCGGAATTAAAAAAATGAATTTTCGTATTTTTAGAAATGTTAAATGAACTTTTGAAAAATTTGAACACAAATATTTGAAAAAAAAATTTTTTTAAATCATCCTCTACCTAAAAAATGAAAATTCCCTTCGTTTCGTCTATTTTTTTAACCTTCAGACATAGACTTGTTCAAATATGGGGAAAAAGGAGTGTTTATGGGGACAATTGTCTTTCCCTATGACATTAACCCGCAAAAAGAGTCGTTCAATGTAGTGGAACTGGTACTGGTCCTTTTTGGAACTATTAACGTAGTATTTCAAATTAGGTCCACTGGGTATTAATTTATACCCAGTAGTATACCCACTGGCTTAAATAAAATTCTGCTGGGTATTAATAGGTCCAGTGCTCGATCAATTGTGTACAATCTCTTGTGAAGTGAACTTCACGTTAAATTTACAAGTTTTTTATCTCTAGTTTCTTGGTTACAACAAGCATATAATGTTAATTGAGCGTAATTTAGAAACAAAATTTTATTTCTACTCACAATACTATTAATTTTATTTTTCTTTATTGAAGTTTTATAATGCCATTAACCACAAATTAGCAGTTGGTGATTCATGCCGTCAGCCAAACCGTTTAATTCAATTCAATCAATTTTATCTTCTTTGGTAATGTCCACACATTTACCAAAGCATGTGAAATGCAAATGTTTACATTGCTTTAAGGTTTTCCGGTTTCTTATCTTTATATTTCGAGTTCGTTTTGTACACAAAATTTTCTACCTGTATCATTCTTTATTAGAGTTTTTATTAAAAGTGTATTAAAAGTCGTACATTACGATATGGCAGCATTTAAATTATTTTTTTTTTATGCTAATTTGAATAACCAGAAAATGAACGGAAATATTCGATACGCCTCAAGATGAAGCAGTTTTAAACAAGTTTCGAGATTTTTTGTTTGAACTAGTTGAATTGAGCAACTCTTTTATAATGAGCTAATTTCAACTAGAAGGTAATTTTTTAAATAATCCATAATGGTATTTTAACTTCCAGACTATTCATAAATTTATACTTTGAAATTCAACCTAAAATATGAGAAGGATATAATGAAAATTCCAACTCGATTATCTTCATTTTTTTTCATGTTCTTTTAGAGCTACTATGAAAGAATTTTAAGCAAACAGAAAAAATGGTTACATACATGAAGCTATCTTTAAAAATTATATATTTAAAATTCTGTCCCAGATATAAAAGTCGATATACATACATACCGTTTCTTCTTCAGTTTGTGCACATAGATTTATCAAAGAACGCTGATAATCTAAAAATAAAAGCTTGTATAAATATTTGTACTAATGATAATAAATAATCCGAGGAAAATACACACCCTTCTTTCACAAAGAACTCCACTGAAATATGAACAGAAAATTCCTATGTATCACAAAATGAAACCATTGCGAATGCATGCATTATTAAGACTTCAAATGCATCAAATGATTCCTGCGGCAAGGCGTACTATCGCGCACGTACACAAAATTTGTTCATTTTGCTGCATTCGCTTCAATGCGCTTTTCTCCACTCCCCAGTCGCAGACGCAAAGGTAAAAATGAAGTCAAGCCTAGATAACGATGACGTCGCCAGTTTAGGCGACTAACACAACGACTGCGTTGGCGTTGGTGCAGTAAAACAAGAATTTCTTTGTTCCACATATTTTCACAATTTTTCATATTGTTTTTTCTCAAATTAATATTTCAAATTTTAATTTAAATTTTAGCTCTATACTTTTATATATTTTTTTTAGTTATTTGATAAATCTTAATTTATATCTATTTAGCTTTGAATTGAATCGATCAACTTTAATAGCAAAAATTTTTTATGCCTACGTAAACTCCAATAGCATTGCGTTGCTAACTTTATACTAAGTATCTATAAGATTTTCAGACTTCATTACATTTGCAATTCAATATTTAAGCATAGAAACTTCGAAATATTAAAACATATGAATTTTTTTTAAAGAAAAACTTATGTTTTTTACTAATTTTATATTTTAAGTAATTTTTGTCTTCAATTAAACATCTTTATCAAGATAACTTTCAGAGACAAAACAATTGCACTTTGTGAAAATTTCAAATTTTATCTATACTCAAATGCATAGTTGCATGGGAACGTACTTTCGTACTAAAAAGGGTACTTTTTTATTTTGAGGGTGCGATTTTTTTAGTGAAGGAGTACGATTTTGTTTGTTGTTTTTTTGTCAGCATTCTAAAACTTTTTGTAGGAAATACAAGTTCGCAAAGTTGAGAACAGTTTTTTTTTTGCTTATCACTTTGAATCTGCGGGTACAAAGTGATAAGGCCGTTGTTATACAGACGCTCACGATCACATCACGGGCACGCATTGTTGTTGTTTCAATGTAAAAGGGAAATTTGAGAGAGTGAGCTAGGAAATTTATTTTGCTCAAACTGGTCACCAAATGATTCCAAAATGAAATGGGATCACGAGATCAAAACAGGGTTTCGCTGTGCAATTATTCACAACATTTGTGTTTTTGCATGAAAATAGTACACTTTTAGTACTAAATGCATGAAAGCAGTAATGAAACCTGCTTAATAGCAACACTTAGGCCGTTGTTATAGGGCGATGTTAGGGCGATGTTATGTAGACGGTCACGGGCACGGCACGGGCACGAATTGTTGTTGTTTCAATGTAAAAGGGAAATTTGAGAGAGCGAGCGAGGGAATAAATTTTGCCCACCGCGGTCACCAAATGATTCGGCTGTCGATACCAAATCACTGGATCAAAACAGTGTTACGTTGTGGAAATATTCACAATATTTGCATTTTTGCATGCAAATAGTACACTTTTAGTACGAAATGTATCAAAGCAGTAATGAAACCTGCATAATAGCAACACTCACCATACTCATACTCGTGATACTTTTTTGCATAAAGTATCAAAAGTAGCAAAAAGTGTACTAGTGACCATAGATCAAATGACCGCCAGCATAACATACTTTGGGCACGACATTCATCAAACAGAAAAAGAGAGTAAAAACTCGTGCCCGTGCCGTGCCCGTGACCGTCTACATAACATCGCCCTTATGTAGACGGTCACGGGCACGAATTGTTGTTGTTTCAATGTAAAAGGGAAATTTGAGAGAGTGAGCGAGGGAATAAATTTTGCCCACCGCGGTCACCAAATGATTCGGCTGTCGATACCAAATCACTGGATCAAAACAGTGTTGCGTTGTGGAAATATTTACAATATTTGTATTTTTGCATGCAAATAGTACACTTTTAGTACGAAATCTATCAAAGCAGTAATGAAACCTGCATAATAGCAACACTCACCATACTAATACTCGTCATACTTTTTTGCATAAAGTATTAAAAGTAGCAAAAAGTATGCTAGTGATCATAGATCAAATGACCGCCAGCATAACATACTTTGGGCACGACATTCATCAAACGGAAAAAGAGAGTAAAAACTCGTGCCCGTGCCGTGCCCGTGACCGTCTACATAACATCGCCCATACAGACGCTCACGATCACATCACGGGCACGCATTGTTGTTGTTTCAATATAAAAGGGAAATTTGAGAGAGTGAGCTAGGAAATTTATTTTGCTCAAACTGGTCACCAAATGATTCCAAAATGAAATGGAATCACGAGATCAAAACAGGGTTTCGCTGTGCAATTATTCACAAAATTTGTGTTTTTGCATGAAAATAGTACACTTTTAGTACGAAATGCATGAAAGCAGTAATGAAACCTGCTTAACCCATTAAGTCCGGGAAGAGCACAATTTTAATATGATGTTTGAGACTTATTTTCTGCTATAAAAAATTGGAATAAAAAATTCCAAACATACCTATTCTACTATTTTTGGGGTCGCTCTTTCGATTGGTGCAGTCGGATTTGCATATTAATGACTTTTGGAACCAATATGGCGCATTTTAATTAAAAAAAATAACGAAATTTTTTGCGTTTTTCTTTTTTGTGAATCTTTTTCGCATAAATAAAGTTACTGAATCGGTGCCAAACTAAAACCAAAAGTGCACAAAATATCTAAAGTATAACTATGAATATTTTTTTTTTGGTTTAAATCAACCTAACCTCTTCAATATATCAATACGTAAAAAATTAAAGTTATTTGGTAAATTATGAGTATTATTAATAAAATTTACATCTCTAATAATATAATTGTCCCAAAAATATATAAAGAAGGGGTTTTTGAGATCGCTGATCACGAATTTGAGGTAAGATTTTCAAAATTTAAGATGGCGGATTCAATATGGCCGACCGAATTTCATAAAATCTTCAAAATTACAAGAAAATGTGTATAAGGGAGTTTTTGAGGCCGTTGATCACGAATTCGAAGTTAGATTTTCAAAATTTAAGATCGTGGATCTGTAGCTGATAAAATTTCATGAAATGACTGAAACCAATGCGATAATGTTTATTATACGGGGTGTTTGGTCCGAACCAAGGTTCGGAACATTGGTTTTTTACAAAATGCTCGCGAGCGCTATTCGCGCAGTGTAAACACTTTTCCAGCACGAACGAACGAAGATTTCTTCGTTCGCTCTGATCGGCCGACGCTCGATCTTTTTGGGCGAATCCAGTGCTTATTTGCGCATAGGTAGTAGATTTGTTGAAATTGTAGTTAATAACGTAGGAAAAACAAAAAAGAAAGAAAATATATTGAAAATTTAACGCAAAAGAATTTTCTTTTGCTTTGTTATTTTATTAGCACTTTATATAAGCAAATTATTTGTATAATATTCTTTATATAATAAATTCTTTACATAAATACTTACATAAAACCTAAATTAAAAGGCATAAAAGTAGTAAAAATTAATAAAATTTAGTACGTTTGCATAAACAAATATTGATCAACGCTGATGCTCGCAAGCATTGAATTTAAGTGTTTCCACTGCACGAACGAACAAGATGGCGACTTACCAATGTTCGCAACTTGTGTTCGTGCGGTGGAAACAGTTGAACCGAACGAAGAATTCATCGCGACGATTTGTTCGCGATGATTTCTTCGTTCGTTCGGGCGGTGGAAACGCTCGGTTAGAGATGTAAATTTTATTAATAATACTCATAATTTACCAAATAACTTTAATTTTTTACGTATTGATATATTGAAGAGGTTAGGTTGATTTAAACCAAAAAAAAAATATTCATAGTTATACTTTAGATATTTTGTGCACTTTTGGTTTTAGTTTGGCACCGATTCAGTAACTTTATTTATGCGAAAAAGATTCACAAAAAAGAAAAACGCAAAAAATTTCTTTATTTTTTTAATTAAAATGCGCCATATTGGTTCCAAAAGTCATTATTATGCAAATCCGACTGCACCAATCGAAAGAGCGACCCCAAAAATAGTAGAATAGGTATGTTTGGAATTTTGTATTCCAATTTTTTATAGCAGAAAATAAGTCTCAAACATCATATTAAAATTGTGCTCTTCCCGGACTTAATGGGTTAATAGCAACACTCACCATACTCATACTCGTGATACTTTTTTGCATAAAGTATTAAAAGTAGCAAGAAGTGTACTAGTGTTCAGGGATCAAATGAGCGTCTGTATAACATACTTTCATCACAGAGCTCATCAAACGAAAAAAGAGCGTAAAAAAGGACGTGATTTTGAATCATTTGAGCGTCTGTATAACAGCGGCCTTACCATACTCATGCTCGTGATACTTTATTGCATAAAGTATTAAAAGTAGCAAGAAGTGTACTAGTGTTCAGGGATCAAATGAGCGTCTGTATAAGGGCGATGTTATGTAGACGGTCACGGGCACGGCACGGGCACGAGTTTTTACTCTCTTTTTCTGTTTGATGAATGTCGTGCCCAAAGTATGTTATGCTGGCGGTCATTTGATCTATGGTCACTAGTACACTTTTTGCTACTTTTGATACTTTATGCAAAAAATTATCACGAGTATGAGTATGGTGAGTGTTGCTATTATGCAGGTTTCATTACTGCTTTGATACATTTCGTACTAAAAGTGTACTATTTGCATGCAAAAATGCAAATATTGTGAATATTTCCACAACGCAACACTGTTTTGATCCAGTGATTTGGTATCGACAGCCGAATCATTTGGTGACCGCGGTGGGCAAAATTTATTCCCTCGCTCGCTCTCTCAAATTTCCCTTTTACATTGAAACAACAACAATTCGTGCCCGTGCCCGTGCCGTGCCCGTGACCGTCTACATAACATCGCCCTAACATACTTTCATCACAGAGCTCATCAAACGAAAAAAGAGCGTAAAAAAGGACGTGATCTTGGATCATATGAGCGTCTGTATAACAGCGGCCTAAGCAAGCCGACATTTTTTTTAGTTGTAGTTTTTTTTTTTATAATAAAACTTTTATCCATTTTTTTAGAGTATCTTTTTGCGCAATGCAACCCTGCTCAAATGCATTGCATCAGAGCATGGTATAATACAAGGTAGCATTGACAACTGCTTGTTTTCTCTTCTTCAAGAAAACATCTCCTGTCAAAAACAGCTTTTTGTGAAAATGCATCTGCGACTGCTGTAGTTGTTTTTTTCACTTCTACTTTTTCAACATTGTTTGTGTTTTCAATGGCCGATTGTGAGCGCTGTCTTTTTGAATGTATTTTTTGACAGGAGATGGTTTCCTAAGCAACTGTCAATGCTACCTTGTATTATTATATCATGGCATAAGAGTGGCTTTTTTATTGAAAACAGGGTTGTACGTATGTTCACAGGATTGGCTGAACGCATAGTATTAGAAGGGTTCAATAATTATAGGCTGAGTTCCAAAACGTATTCATGCAAAGGATAAGTAATGGTATTCCCATGACACAATTATGCAAGGTAGTAGTGACAGTTTTATCGTCTTGCACCAACTGTCAAAAATAGTAAAAATTAGAGAACAAAAGGAGTAGAAAAGAAAATAGAAAGCAAAATATACAGGCAGATGACAGTCGGTGCAATACACTGGTGAGAAACTAGCTAGTTGTCACTCCTACCTTGTATAATTGTATCATGAGTATTCCCTTTACGATTAAGTTTCCATTTCGTAAATTTCCGAGCCTATTTAAAGGAACGCGCCTTGAGACATTTGATTAATTTGCCATGTATATGTCAAAAACAGCTGATAAAAAAAATTAAAAATAGCATTACTTCAACATTGATCATGTCGAAGCAAAGTAAAAAGAAATTAGCAAAATAGTTTAAAGAATATGTTCTTAGCCTCCTCTAAAACCAATTGCGCCACATCTTCAAATAACCGGAGAACCCTTCCTTTTTAGAGTAATGTCGCTTCTCACTTCCATTCTTACCAATCAGGATCCAAAGTCAAAAATACGGCAGCTTTTTGAAATAAGAAAGCTTCCAAGTGAATTAAACAAATATTTAATATCGTTCAAAAGAATACAAAAGTCACTACTCAAGATTGTACAGTTTGGCAGCTGAAAGTTTAAGCAAACTTGTAAAAAAAGTCGATACAAAATATTTCCGAAATTCCCAATTTGTTTAAATTAAGCAGCTTCCGAGGCGTTAAGGGAATACCAAAAGTGCGAATTTTCTTTGAATTGGTGCTTAGTAGATTCACCAAAACTGCGCAACTAAAGCATGCTTAAAAATAAGAATCCAGTTGCTTTGTATAAATCCGTTTTGGAACTTAGCCATACTTAGCCGTAATAGTACGATACAGCAATAATACATTATGGATGTACCGATCGGTATTGTCCATACAGTAGACTCTCACAAATTAGAACCACTTTGTTCCACGGGTGGTTCTAATTTCTGAAATGTTCTAATTTCTGGACGGTTTTTTTTCCACAGAAATTTAAAGGAAAAGAATGAAACTGCTTAAAAAAATTTCTGTTATCACAAAGAATTTTTATTTATTAATATTTAATGTTTTTTTAACATAAAATTCATATAATTCATAGACAAAAAATGATAAAGGCCTGATCAAAATAAACGAGACGATTGCAACTTTCTGAACGTTTGTAATCGTTACGGCTGTTTTGACATTTAACCCAAAAAAAAACTTTTTAACAAAAAAAAAACCGACGTCAAAATCACTACAAAGTAAAAAATAATTTTAAATAAATTTTCCCATTAATTTCTTGATCAAATTTTAAAAGTTATTTATATATATTATAATATTGGAAATCTTATCATTTTCAGTTTTTCTATTTTGTTTTATTATCATCAATATATTAATTGCTTTATGTACATAAGAGCTTCGAAGTCGGCGCTTATCTTACTAAGTCGAAATCTTTTTATTTTAATTTTTTCTAATTTGTTTTATTATCATAAAAATATTACTTACTTTATGAATATAAAAGCTTTTTAGCGATTTTTTTTTCAGTTGGCAATTGTTGAGTACGCTGAATGTAGCCAATGTGTTCCATGCATTATTTGTGCAGCTGTTACACACTATATTCAATATGAGCTTTACAAGCTCAACCATACCAGTATAATGAGAATGTTTATGTGTACAAAGCTTTTAAAATTACTACAGTGTCACCAAGGCAGCATAGCATCAAATAAAAAAGTTTAAAATAGTACAAAGATGGTAAATGATCATGATTGTGTGTCAAAAACTAGCGCCGACTCCAAAGCTGTTATGTTCATAAAGCAATTAATATATTGATGATAATAAAACAAAATAGAAAAACTGAAAATGATAAGATTTCCAATATTATAATATATATAAATAACTTTTAAAATTTGATCAAGAAATTAATGGGAAAATTTATTTAAAATTATTTTTTACTTTGTAGTGATTTTGACGTCGGTTTTTTTTTTGTTAAAAAGTTTTTATTTCTTCCTTTTTGGAGAATATGAAAAATTTTATGTAATATTATTCTTGAGTAAAATTTCAAAAATGACACTTTGTTCTTAAGATATTTGTTTGATTAATTCCTGAAAGTTTGTTGTGTATTATCCATTTCTGTCTCTTTACAATTTTTATTAAAGTGCCACGCCCTTTCTCTAATTCCGCCCACTTTATTAACCCTACTTTACAATGATTCTACCTAACCCTGTGCCAAATTTCAGTTCCCAAGTATCAATATTAACCGATATATAATAATTTCCTTAAAGTGCCACACCCTATGTATAATCCCGCCCACTTTTGTAATGATTCTACCTACTCCCCTACCTGAATACCCAATATTAGTACCCTAGTGTCAATATTAACTGAGATATAGTATTTTAATACTATTGCCACACCCCTTTGTTGAATAACGCCCACTTTATTGACTGTAATATTTATGCCTACCCATGTACTAAATTTCAGCAAACTATTGTCAATATATACTGAGATATAGTATTTTAATAATATTGCCACGCCCCTTTGTTGAATAGCGCCCACTTTTTTTACCGTAATTTTTAGTAACTGTGCCTACCCATGTACTAAATTTCAGTACCCTAGTATCAATTATATGCGAGATACAGTGTTTTTCTAATAGGACCACACCCCTTTGTCAAATAACGCCCACTTTATTGACTGTAGTTTGTAATAACTATGCCCATGTGCTAAATTTCAGCACTCTAGTGTCAATAATATTCGATATATAGTGTGTTTCTAATATTGCCACACCCCTTTGTCGAATGACGCCCACTTTTCTTACAGTAATTTTTAAAAATTGTGTCAACTCCTGTACTAAATTTCAGTACCGTAGTGTCAATACTATTCGAGATACAGTGTTTTTCTAATATGACCACACCCCTTTGTCAAAAACCGCCCACTTTATTGACCGTAATTTGTAATAGTGCTGCCTATGCTAGTATTTTTACTGTAAATTTCAGTACAATAGTGTCAATATTAACTGAAATACAGTGTTTTTCTAATATTGACACGCCCCTTAGTCGAATATCGCCCCCTTTTTTAAAAAAGGACCTCCGCGTTCATGATATCTATCTGTTGACAAAAAATTACGGAAATCGGGCAAGTGGTTTAGAAGTTATCGATGTACATACATTTAAAAAAAAAAAAAAAAAAAAAAAAAAAAAAAAAGCGCGGACAAACCAACGAAATTGAGAACCTCCTCCTTTTTGAAGTCGGTTAATGAAATATTTCCTCCAATCGTCTGAAACAAGAAGACTTGTTGTTGACGAGCTGAGATGCTAAAAGTTCTGTTGTTACGGAACAGAACGTCTCGTCAAACGGTTTCGTTAAGTTTCGATAAGTTTATGTTTGTTAATTTTGGGTTACAACCATGGTATAATAATACATGGTAGCATTGACAACTGCTTATTTTCTCTTCAACAGGAAAACATAAACTGTCAAAAACAGCTTTATGTGGAAATACATCAGCAGCTGCTGTGGTTGTTGTTTTTTTTTCACTTCAACGTTTTCAACATTGCTTGTGTTTTCAATGTCGGATTGTGAGCGCTCTCTTTTTGAGTATATTTTTTGACAGTATATGATTTCCCAAGCAACTGTCAATGCTACCTTGTATTATTATACCATGGGTTACAACATTGAAATACATTTAAGCGAACATTTTCGTCTTCACTCGTTACGGAGCAAATCGTCTATTTTGGTTAGGCATTAACTCTAACTCAAAAATCTTTTCTACCCTATTATTTTTTTTAATAACTGTTCAATGCTTTTTTAACACATGATCTATAATGATTATTTGTTTTTTTTTTATTTATTCAATTTAGAAACAACAATGTCATTACGAATCAATGAGCAACGATCACTTATGAATTTAATAAAAAAAAAAACGTTCAGAAACTAGAACCACAAGTTTTAATTTCAGATCGTTCAATATACTGAAATGGCAAGTTCTAATTTCTGAAAAATTCCAATTTGTGAGAGTGTACTGTATCATGAAAAAATATTTGAAAAATTAGGTTGTCAAGAAAATTAGAGAGAAAGAAAATTGACAATGAAATACTTACTGCCATTACTCAATACTTGCCGAAACTAATTTTCACCCTCCGCCTAAACTATCACATGCCTACCGAATTAACTCAATGCTTAAGCATTTATAAGGGCATGCACTCTAAAAAATTCAGTCGCTTATTTAAAATGTATTTGCAAAAAGTTTTTACAGGTTTTAAAATTCCTTTAATACTTTTAAATAAATGAAAATAAGAACTTTGGTGGTAATTTAAAAATACTTTCAAAGTAATTCATTTGGATTTCTTGTCTGATATAATTTTATTAATTTATTACTTAAAGCATTTCCAATGCGGCGATTAGTGCTTAAGACTCCAGCTCCACGATCTATTTGTATATTTGCCAACTTCGTATATGGATCGGGGTGTTCTTGAATATCGTCAATAATCTTTTTTGGACATGAATATTCTGTTCTTATCGCTTCAGTTACATCAAGAGTAATCAAAGGTAAGCGATTTAAGTGTTGTTGCCACAATCTACCCAAACCGGCGGTACCTTCAACACGTACGCATTTTTTGTTGTCGTTTAAAAGATATTTTTTAAAACTATTCTGCGCCTCCGATTTATTCTTTTTGTATGGTTCTTCTGCAATGGCTTTCGTGAAACGTTTTAAGAGTTCCAATAATTCCGAAGAATTTGACTTGATTTGAAGAATATTGCAATTATGATTGACTTGTAGTTCCGTGAGAAGGGTTTCACGTTCAATATGAACATTATTGGATGTTTTTGCTGGTAAGCTGGGAAGAATTATTGTGATTCGCTTAGCTGGAAATGCTAGTTTCAGACAGTCTAGTGCTGAATCCAATGATTTATTTTGTAAATAATGTTCCAAGTTCTCTGAGCTGAATACACGAATGACTTGATTTTCAATTTGCGATTTGTCACTAAGTTTCGTGGGTATAGTTGAGACTATGTCGAGTTGATTTTCACCTATAGTTTTCGACACAAATGTTTGCTGTCCCATTGATCTTTCCCAAATAATACAGTATTTTTCCGCCAGATTTCGTACTTCATATTTTAACTCTGACGATTCTAATTGTAGTACAAGCTCTCGGCCAATTGGTGTATGTACAAAACTGGCATCAATTATCAAGCGAACATATTTTTGACATTCATTTGGCTGTAATCGTTTCATTTGTTCTCTTATAAGCTTTTTCCTAAGCTTTTCAGCATTTTTATCGGTGTTCATTTTGGTATATCTTGTGCAGAAGGGAAGCGCTTTTTTTGTAATGCTATAAAGATAAATAACAAAGAACCATGTAATTTAAAAGTATTTTCAGATTTGATCGGTTTTAGAAGTCAATAGGATGTTCACGATTCAATGGAAAATTATATATTTGCTTTTGTTCCGAGATGATGCGAGGTCAAAACATTACAACTTCAAAATGTTGCAAAGAAATTCGTTTTCAATCTAAGATCGTCAGCGGACATCGACCGCACTCAGCAAGCTGTGTCCTTCACATCTGGATATGTATGATACATAGGTGAAGTTGGCTTTTTTAATTTTTTGGTCGACAATGGTTGTGGTTTTTTCTAATAATTCAATCCACTACGACTATACATATATGCGCTGATATAAGGTGATTGTTGTATTAGATATATAAGTATGAAACTCCTAAAAATGTTTGTTTCTTTGGAAACTAAAAAACTTTTGTGTATATCTATCTAAAATACAGAGTTGTGTTGAACTACTTAATAGGGCGACCAGAGCAATATTAACGTCATAGAACGTCATTAACGCTCATAGAATTTGCTTTTCTTTATTTTATTTCTTATCTCATTTTTTAGGAATGATTTTAATAATTTATAATGCGTACAGATACTTAGGATCATAGCCAAGGGGAGTTTCAAGAGTTAGACTTTAAATAGGTTCAGACTATCACATTGTATCAATATAGCGTTCAAATGTTACTCATATGAAAGTATGTTCATAAATATGCATTTATGAATATATTTGTGTAAAAAATTCACTGTTTACACTTCTGTTTAGTGTGAGCGCCTGGGTAATTTTGTGATTTCTATACGACATCATTTATCAGTAGCAGTTGTTGCCAAAGCCAATTTATAACCTAAATTCATCGCCAACAGTATCATAACGACATCTGTCAAAATTTTTTATATGCATTTCTTAAGAAGAAGAGTATTGCGGTTATATCGCGATGACATATCTTAATTTTTCTAATTTGAAGGGCGAAAAGAATGACTTGTTTTCTCAGAGATTGCTTATATTTTGGTAGCATTCCATCATTGTTTTCCTCGACTTTGTGCGTTCAAATAATCAAAATGCCAATGATATTGTTCTCCTGTAACAACGTGTCATAATGTTATGTTTTTTGCATTTTGTTTTTTTTTAAAAAAATAAATAACTGGTCATTTCAGCCCTTGAAAGGACTTTGACCTAGCTTCTTATGATCAATTGTGTTGTGTGTGTTATTAAGTTTGTACACAATTGACCGAGAAATGGACCTACATGCTTAACGCCGACTCCGAACGGCGATGAACGGAATGTTCTTATTCTCAAGAAGCTTTACATGGCATTTTGATTACTCTCTGAGGTTTGCCATTGTCTGCAGAGAGGTGGCGGCCGTACAGAAAAATTATTTTAATTCAAATAATTTTCTGTCTGGCTGGGGTTCGAACCTGGGTCTACAAGGTTCTTTGACATAGCGGCCACGCACTTTAACCAACTACGCCACGGACGCCACAATGTATGTATGTACAATTGTTTTTTTTAGGAAAACATAATAATATTTTTTCTAATTTGCACGGCGACAAATACGAAATTCTCACCGAGCGTTTCCACCGCCCGAACGAACGAAGATTTCTTCGTTCGTTCAGGCGGTGTAAACAGTTTGGTCCGAACCAAGGTTCGGAACATTGGTTTTTACAAAATGCTCGCGAGCGCTATTCGCGCAGTGTAAACACTTTTCCAGCACGAACGAACGAAGATTTCTTCGTTCGCTCTGATCGGCCGACGCTCGATCTTTTTGGGCGAATCCAGTGCTTATTTGCGCATAGGTAGTAGATTTGTTGAAATTGTAGTTAATAACGTAGGAAAAGAAAAAAGAAAGAAAATATATTGAAAATTTAACGCAAAAGAATTTTCTTTTGCTTTGTTATTTTATTAGCACTTTATATAAGCAAATTATTTGTATAATATTCTTTATATAATAAATTCTTTACATAAATACTTACATAAAACCTAAATTTAAAGGCATAAAAGTAGTAAAAATTAATCAAATTTAGTACGTTTGCATAAACAAATATTGATCAACGCTGATGCTCGCAAGCATTGAATTTAAGTGTTTCCACTGCACGAACGAACAAGATGGCGACTTACCAATGTTCGCAACTTGTGTTCGTGCGGTGGAAACGGTTGGACCGAACGAAGAATTCATCGCGACGATTTGTTCGCGATGATTTCTTCGTTCGTTCGGGCGGTGGAAACGCTCGGTCACATTATCGTTTTTACTAGAACCATTGGCTGTCGCGTGCAATGTGTTCAGGCTAGTGAATAAAAGTGTAGTGCTAACATGAAAATGTAGGAAATATAATCGTAGCACGGCAACACTGACAATAACGCATATTAAGGCTTTCGAAAGCAATACAAATTTGTTCATATGTAAATTTACGATTTAAATATAATTATTTCCTATTGAAATCAGACAAACAAAACTATTACTTACTTAAAATTCAACCGCAGTTCTTTCTATTTTGCAAAAACCAACGAGTTTTTATAATTATTTAAACCAAACACCACTGTAAACAAATAAAACTTCAATGATAACAGTGTTGTAAACAAATCATTGAAGTGGTGCTGCCAGATATTTTTAAAAGAATATATAGCATTAAAAATGGGCATAATTCTACTTTAGAGCCCAAGCCCAAATATTTTTTCTTATTTTTATCATAAGTATATGAGCCTCTTTAGCCTAATGGTGCAATAAAATTTTGTCGGTTTCGAATGGCTTAGGAGATAAAAATAATAATGTATTATTATAAAAATAAGAAAATTATATGTGGACTTGGGCTCTAAGGTAGAATTTTTCCAAAAAATGTTATGTATTTTAAAAAAACAAAAGATTAAAGACCTTACGACAAGATATTTATCTGGTGTTTCGAGTTAATAAAAATTTACAGTTTATTTATACTTTATTTAATAACTTTTTTAGCTTGAATGTAGAATCTTAAAGAATTGCGTTCACACAAAAAAAAAAAATAATATTTATATTCACACTGACCTCTCCAATGTGAAATTTTTTAACAACAAAGAAGGTGCCACAAAAGTCAAAATACAAAATCAACAACAATAATTAAGAAAATTCAAAGTCAACATCAACCTCATGTTTTTCCGATATGAGTCTACCTTATTATTCCATCATGAACAAAATGAAACTAAAAATATTTGTATCTATTTTGTCAGTTTCGACTCGTAGAAAGAAAGGGTTTACAGCCGCAAGACTACTCTCAGGTTTATTCTATCTCAGGTTTGTTATTGTCTGCAGATATGTGACGACCGATCAGAAAAATTAATTTCAGTTGAAAAAATTTTCAGTGTCAACTGGTGTTAGAACCTGATATCGAATTGTCATGGAGTGCTCCATTTAGCGGTATTCACAATGTGGATAATTTGGTATTGTATTGTGTATTTGCATTTAATTTATATATGAAGAAAATTTATGACATTCACAAAATAAAATACATTGGCTTTTTAAAAAATAGGTTGCATTTTTTGTAAGAAAATACCGCAAATACATCTCATCGTGAATACCCCTATTATTTTTTTATTTTGAAGAGTGTGTATTCAGCTCATTTGATGATGAAATACGATAAAAGCATTTTTACAGCTTCTCTGCATGGCACAAAAACAAACTAAATGTATTTTTGTGTGTTGTTTTCAACTATCTATGACCAAAATGGGAGAAAGTGGGAGAAATGGGATAATTTTTTACATAAGACATTTCTAAATAAAAACGGATTTATATAAATGGAAATTATTCTTAAGGAATTATTTTTTTAGTAAATTCATCGATTAAATAGAACCCAATGATATACCAAATTTACCATATCTCCTAAACTAGGGATCGTAGCGAGATCAAGGTAATGGGTGTTTTTTTTAGGGTTTGTTTTTCGAATAGAGATAAAACTGGCATTTTGTGGTTAAATCTGGCAACTCTAATGTCATTTATGTTCAGTTTGGTTTGCCATTTCATCATGAACAGGTTGACAAAAGAACAACGCTTGCAAATCGTACAAATTTATTTCGAAAATAATGGTTCAGTTCGCGAAGTTTAAGCCCGTATGATACTTCATTTTTTTGTCCAATTTTATAATCTGAAAACAAGTGGCGGGTGGGCAAGACAACAATATTCTTGTCTATTGTGCGGGAATAGGATAGAAACTTATTCAGTGGCAAGAACCAATTTTGACTGTTCATCGACGTTGCTAGTTGGCGCTGATTTTTTTTTTCTTGCAAGGAACTATACCAGCAAAAAAATTCTGATATATAAAAATAAAATTGTTTTCAACTAAACAAGAATCTTGTTGATAAACAACCATCAAGAAATCTTGTCAATACAAAGATTTGAGTGTTTTAAACTATTTTCAATAACGAGAACAATTATATATTAATAATATTTTCTGAAATAAATTAAACAACACTGACATTGTTAATAATACCAACAAGTTTTTTTTGGGTGAAGTTGCGTTGAAACAAGAAGTTGACAGCAAATATTTGATCGAAACTTAACGATGAGCGAATTGAGAGAAACGTAAAAAACAATGCATTAAAAATGCAGTCCGTCCCACATTTTTTTCTCCAATTCGTACTATATGCGTACTCACTCACACCAATGGGATCTATGCATTAGTACTATTTGAACTGCTCTATTTTCATTTTTAATGACAAAAAATGAGCAATTTAATGAAGTATCATACGGGCTTTACCGCAAGCTCCGTCCATTTTATGGTCGACATAATCGTCCATCAGAGCAATTATTTCGGTTAACCATGGGTCGTTTTCGCACTACGTTTACTCTATGTGATAATACGCATCCGCAGAGACGTCGAACAGTGCGCACCGAAGAAACAATTGCCGCTGTAGAGCAAAATGTTGAAGAGGACCCGAATGAATCGATTCGCCACCGTGCACAGCAATTGGAGCTTTGTCCATCAACTTTATGGAAGATTTTGCGCAAAGATCTTGGCTTGCGACCTTACAAGATCCAGCTTGTGCAAGAATTAAAGCCGCGAGACCATGCAATGCGTCGTGATTTTGGTGTATGGGCCGAAAATGAGATTGATCTCGATGCTGATTTTCATCGCAAAATTTTGTTCAGTAATGAGGCTCATTTTTGGTTGAATGGCTACGTCAACAAGCAAAATTTCCGCATTTGGAGTGAAGAGAATTCACATGAGATCCTTGAGACGCCATTACATCCACAAAAACTGACTGTTTGGTGTGCTCTATGGGCTGGTGGAGTCATTGGGCCATACTTCTTCCGAAATAATGCTGGAGAGTCAGTTACCGTTAATGGAGACCGGTATAGAGCCATGATAACCGACTATTTTGTTCCCGAATTGGATGGCATGAATGTGGATGAGTTGTGGTTCCAACAAGACGGCGCTACATGCCACACAGCGCACGTCACAATCGATTTATTGAAGGAAACATTCGATGAGCGTATAATTTCGCGGAATGGACCTGTCAATTGGCCACCAAGATCGTGTGATTTGACACCATTGGATTATTTTCTTTGGGGATATGTGAAGTCGCTCGTCTACGCCAACAAACCAGAAATGTTAGGGGACTTGGAGGCCAACATTCGTGGCCTTATTGCCGACATACGGCCCTATATGCTCGAAAAAGTGGTTGAAAATTGGACCTGTAGAATTGGCTTTATTCGAGCCAGCCGCGGCGGCCACATGCCCGAAATCATATTGAAACATTAATGGCATAAAATTATCCTTCCAATAAAGCCGAATTGATGGACATTAAAACGATTTTCTTGTGTTTTATTTCAATTCGAAGTTCTATACCTCTAAAAAAACACCCTTTACCAGCCTTGAATTTTAGCTTATAGAAATAGGTTGCCGAATTTTTGACGGTTGACGAACAACTGTCACTCCTACCTTGTATAATTGTATCATGGACGCAGTTTACTCAAAATTTGACAGTAGTCTTTTAACAGATGGTCTGAATTATTTTTAAACCTTTTGGGTCATTGGATTTGTTTTTAAAATAATATAATTTTTTCTTTAATAATTTTTTATTTATTTTGAGCCATAATCGATGGGTAATTTACAGAATAAACATTAAACATCGATATTTCTTACTAACAATTAAACATATATAAATTATGTCTAACTTTATCTTATATACTTAACTAGTTTATATGTATGCATTGTGCAATTTAAAATGTTATACATTAATAAAAAAAAAATAAATGTTATTCCTTAAAATTAATTTTTTAAAAATTGTTCTTGGTTTTTAGTTTATTTAGACGGAATATTAGTAAGTTCATTTGTATATGTATATGTCTTCATGAGTGCTTAATTTTAAATATTTGGCCCCTAGATGGCAACAGTGTATATAAATATTAATAACACATTTAAATAAATATATGAGCAGCTTTTATTATTTAATCATAATACATAATCTACCCATAGGCATAGATAATCATCTTTTTTCCCTCAATGTATTTCACATGGTAAGCCTTGGAAAAAAGTTTAATAAACATGTCTCCTATATTTTTGAGAGTGTTTTTTTCAAATTCCGTGGTCATTTTTGTGTGTCAAGTGCACCATTTTCACCATAACTAACAAAAAATACTAACATCTTGAAGAGTAACCATTCTCTTAGATATAGGATATATGTCTCTTAAATTTTTGTCCGAAGTTTGACAAAAAAATGTGAAAATTTATGCCACTTCGGGCCGAAACGGGTAAATGTACGTAATATTATTCTAAACCATATTTTTGGAAGAATAAGCAGTTATTAACCACATTATTTATGAGTTTTTTTTTTTATTTATATGTGAATCTCTTGCTTCAAAAGCGACACAACTCAATGTAAAAAACATTTTTAATTTTAGGACATACTTTTAATAATATTTGACCGGATGTCTTCGGGTTCTTAAGTTTGGAACATGAACTTTCGAGTGAGCTGATATCATGTGTAAGTGAAGGCCTGCCGGCTGGGCAAAATCTCGTCCACAAATTGTGCACTTATACTTCTTGATCTCTTCGTGGAGCTCCATATGTTTCTTGAGAATGTTATAGCAGGTGAAAGTTTTGCCACATGTGTTGCACTCATGCTCTCGTATATCCAGGTGGCCATTCATGTGCATTACAAATTTGCGTTTCTCATAAAAACCCTTATCGCAGACGGCACAAACAAACGATGGCTGATTGAGATGAATGCGTTTGTGAATATTGAAGAATGACCAGGAATTGAAATCTTTGCCGCAAAGTTCACAGACGAACGGTCGTTCGCCGGTATGTGATCGCATATGTATCGATAGCTCGGTGGTAGTGGCAACACGTTTTCCACATTCTTTGCATTCGAATGGTAAGTCCCCGCGGTGACGACGTAAATGAATTGTCATATTGCCGGAAGTAGTAAAGCCCTTACTGCAAATGGGACAAACGAATGGACTCGAACCGTCATGTGCGGATCTGTGCACTTTATACTGATCCGAAGTGTTGAGTATGTTATTACAGAGTGAACAGCGAAATGGACCTATATTATCCTCAAGAAATGTTGATAGTTCGGCATAATAGCGAAATGTGGGTGTGTATGTGGTATCTTGCTTTGAGTCCGCTGTTATTTTTTCTTTTTTCTCTAAAGAATAGTTTCGTCTAAGGTTTTTCAAAATTTTTTCTAATTGATCTAGTGTAAAATTCAGTCTTGGATTGTTGTTAATATCTGCTAGCATTTGGTTTAAGGCCTCTTTGCGGTAGGTATTCGAACGGAAGTCCGGATGTTCTACATACCATAGACATGGATGCATTTTGTAGATTTCGATTATTCTGTAGGTTACATCGGCACTTAGCATACTTCTTACATGGTTTTCACTTGAAGACTTTGTATCATCATCAGAGTTGTTATTATTCATTGTTTGTGCCTTTTCCAAGTGCTTTCGTATAAAGTCCATATTTTCAAAACACCATAACTTGGGAATATACAAACCTCTGCGACTTTTCATTTTTAACAAATCTATGCGGTACATGTCGCGTATCTTCTTCAGTTCAAAAGCGACATCTGTTCCAGTCATTGTATAGCCTAAATCTGAATTTAGATTCTGTGCAATCTCTTCGAAATATTGTTTTTTTGAGTTGTATTTGTAGTCAGGATGGTCACGATTCCAAAGGAGTTCATTGTTCTTAAAGGCATTAAGTATGTAGCTTAGTGCATCTTTGCTATGTGTTGATTCAAATTCGATTGTATTCACTGAGTCTTGTGAAGATGAATACTGGGACGATGTCTCCTGTAAGTGAAATAAAAAAATTGAGATTTATTAATTGGTAATTATTGGGCCACTTTTTACTAAAAATTTTCTTATTTGTGTATATCTCTTTAACTCCCGCTTTAGAGATTCAATCGTTAACTAATTCTAAAAGGTGTATCAACAAGAGGTGTAAGATTTGGTAAGATTTGGAAGAAATAATAAATTATTTTTTATTAAAAAATAAACCAACATTTAGGTATCGCTCCCCTTTAAATACGTAAGTATTGAGTTGATTTGGAAGAGGTTTAGACTTATTTCAAGCCTACACAGTTCGAAGCCACCGGGGAACACTTTCATAGGGAGATTATTCCACAATCTTTCTGTGCAACCGAAGTACGAATAATCTCTGCGATGCGATGTTCTATTGGGCATCAAGGCAATGGTAGACCTGATCGAGTAGACCTAAAAAATACTCCCCAGCTGGTGGCGTAAGGTCTTGTACCTTTCTTAAACACTTTCCATGATAGTACTTATATATAGTAATAGGATTAAGCACACATCCTTGCGTCGGTACCCGAGAGAGTTGAGAGAAGACGAAATATTTTCATATTTGGATTCGGTTCAGATGCTTCAAATCAGAATTTGAAGTCCCAGCCCAAATGTGGGAAATGCCAAGATCAGAAACAGACAACACTGGGTTTTACTAGCATTAAACTCTACTCTATTAGCAAGACCCCATTCCGAGATTTTTTTCCAGGTCATTAAGAAGTGTGTCATTCATACTTTGCCTCTATCTCCCAATCTCCTAAAAGCTCGTCCGTTTTTTTAACGAATATGAAAGACAAATTCTGCTTTGGTCCGCAAAATAATGAATTGGTTATCACACAACGAAAGAAGGTTGTTGATAAAAAGCAGGAACAAAGTTGGAGATAGGACTGAACTCTGCTATACTACTCCATTGATGGTGATTGTATATCAACATTAGGCTTATTATTTAAAATCTTGTCGCTTTGCAGATGTCAAATGTTTGTATTTGTCATTTCTGTTTAAAACTGAATCGGACTGTGCAAATGAAACATCGGTTAATTATTCTTCTTATTTATCTTATCACCTTCAAAATAATCACCATCGTAGGCGACACATATATGCCAACGTTTTTTCCATTCTTGAGATCATTTTTGGTAGGCCGAATTCGGAATAACCTTTAGCTCCCTCTGCGAATTCTCTTTGATGACTTCAATCATCTCAAAATGTTTTGAAGGAAGCCACAATTTTAGCTTGGGTTCACACTGGGCCATATCTGGCAAATATGGTGCTTGTTGATCGATATTGACATTGTTTTTGGTCAAATAAACGCATATAATGCTGATGTGTGAGCTGGTGCATTGTCGTGGTGCAAAACCCATAAATTGTACTTCCATAATTCTGCCCTCTTTCGCCGAATATTCTCGTGCACACGCTCTAAAACACTCAAATAATATTAAGCGTTGACCGATTGACTTTGAAAAAGGAATTCCGAGTGCACGACATCTACAGAATGGAAGAAAACAGTCAACAACACCTTAAGTTTTGAACAACTTTCCGGATAGCGAATTGAATGGTTTGCAGTTTGCAGATTGTTGAGCGGTTTTGATGTCATACTTGTACACCCAAGTTTCTTCACCAGTAATGATGTGCTAAATGACCGAATCGTCCATTAAAAACATATCCTGAGCGACAGTTTCGCGAAACTCTTTTTGAAATTCGCAGGTCAGACTTGTGGTGAACTTGTTGACAAAGCAATAAGAAAGAACCTACGACACAGATCGCGCTAAAAATTAACGCCAAAGCCTATAATAGTGTTACCAGCCTTAAAAAAGTCATTAACTTTATGACAACTGTTGTTGATTCATTCGCACAGTCCGGTTAAATTTTGAACAGAAGGTGTAACGCGGTGAATTTACCATGAGACGCTATACATTAAAAGAAAGAACACAATTCGCGTTCAATCGCAGTTACGATCCGCAAAATTTACGCAAATTTTTCCCGTAATCATGTTATCACGTAATTCCGCTTCTGAGACGTGTGTGCGCAACCTAATCAAAAAATTCCACGAGACAGGATCAGTGTAAGATGTAAAGATACTGAAACGCCTACGCGCCCGACGATCGAATAAAAATATAGACGCAATGAAGGAAAGTATTGAAAACGACTCAAGTACCTTAAGTACGTCCACACTGCAGCGAATATTGACGAAAGATTCGGCTCTGCATACGAAAAAGGTCAAATTGACTCAAGACCTGCAGCTTTTGGAATATCAACATAAGCGTACGATCTTTGATTGTGTCTTGGAAAGCATGAATGGTGAGCGTAATTTGAACAAAAACAAACAAAAAAAAAAAAATGTTTGGTGAATTTTTACATTGACGGCTTAGTTTTTAAGCAAAATTGCCGCATTTGGGAATCCGAAAACCCGCGATTCATTCATGAGGGGCCAATTCACTCACAACGGGTTATTGTTTGGTGTGGATTCTTGGTCGGTGGCGCCGTAGGGCCAATTTTTGGAAATTACGACCGAAGAGCTGTTGCAGTGAGCGGAGCGTGCATCGGAGACACAATTATCAATTTTTCGTGGTCGGAGATGGAGCATACGGACACATAAAATCTCTACTTTCAACATTATGGTGATACGTGCTAACCAAATCGCGAAACAATCGAGTTATTGCGCACAAAGTTCTCCAATTGACACCAATTTGCCATCAATATCTTGCGATTTAAAAACATTAGACTTCTTCTTTTGGGGTTATGTAAAAGTAAGGTCTACGCTAACCATCCGAAAACTATTGAACTCTCACTGCGAACATTGAAGCCGTCATCGACGTAATAGAGACTCAATTATACGAAAGAGAGTAAGAAAATTTGTGCTCAACGCGCCTGAAGAAATTTTGTCTTCAAAAAGGATTATGATCTGCAAACTAAGACGAGAATGCCTATTGAGAGATGTTGTATTTCATACATAATCTCCATGTGTCTACTTTATAATCGAATAAAAATTTAAGAGACATCCAAGCAATTGTACGTTTTGTTTACAAAAACAAATCTTACACTTCTTGTTGATACAACCTTGATATCGTTAAGAGCAATTTCTTCTGATAACAGACGGGAGAAACAAACAACTTCAGATTCATCTATTTGTAAAAAAAAAAATTGTAGCTATTTGCTTACTACCAAAAAATTAAGATGTCAAAGAGGAATGAGCTTGAATTTTCTTACGATAAGTTTTCAAAAATTAAACATTCTTACCTCTTCCATTGAGCTTGCACTTTTCTTAAGCATTCCAAAATTTAAATAAGTACTTAGTTCCTGTTTTTGAATATATCCATCATCAAATTCGATTTTATGGTTATCAATACCCTAAGGAAGAAAAATAATAAAAATTTAGATACAAATTATTAATTGATTTATGTTTTTCTGAAATAATGTAAAATGCTTCGAACCATTTAATATCAATTTCATTCAATTAAACGAACGAAATATTGAGATGTACGTCATTTCAGTTAATTTAAATTAAATGCAATTTCAAGAAGTTGATAAGCGAAGTAACAATAAAGCTAGTGAAGTGGTTTTTGGGGAACAACTTTTGTTTTTTTACGAAACTTAGAATATCATCTTTTTGTTTCGTTTCTTGGTGCAAAATTTAGCCTATTGATAGTGCAGAATTTGTAAAAATACCATTGACTTTCATTAGAAGTATTAATAATGGTGTAGCTAGTAATAACTTGAATTCGAAAAAAACGAACTGGCCATTTTAGCCCTTAAAGGAATTTTGACCGAGCTTCTTATGATCGCAATGACCGGGAACTGGACCCACTAGTTTTATGCAAGAATGATAGAAACAAGATTACACGTTCCGCAAATGAGAGAGAGAGAGAGAGAGAGAGAGAGAGAGAGAGAGAGAGAGCGAGCATGACAGAATTTGGAATAATTTTACTTTGGGGCCCACGCCTAAATATTTTTTTTTTATTTTTATAATATGTATATGGACCTAAACCTACTGGTGCAATAAAATTTTGTCGGTCTCGAATGGTTAAGGAGATAAAAATCTTGAAAGTTTAAAAAATTCATATTTATCGTATACGAAAATATTCATATTTTTATACAAAAGAGTAGATATTTTACTTTAGGTTAGGTTAGGTTAGACCGGTCGCCTCTCGTAGAAATCTCACATAGACCATACAGGTCCTTAGTGGTACCGGTTAGGTGGAGGCTGTGTGGGTCAGGAGAATTTATTAAAGATTTGCGTCGTATTCACGAATTTTAGAAGGGATTCAAGAGGGGTTTTGGCTACTTCTTTTAGTGACGAGAACGTCGGAGAGCCTAAGAGTTTATGTATTGATCTGAGTATAGCGGGGCATGTGCATAGAAGGTGTTCCAGGGTCTCTACGGTGCCTGGTTCATTACACTTCCTGCAGCTTTCATCCATGGTGATGCCCATCTTCTTTGCGTGGGCTCCCACCATGCAGTGGCCAGTAAGAATACCTACTAGTGTTCTGCAGACACTCCGTGGGTGTGCAAGGATGTATGTGGTTCGTTTTTCGCAGCGTGCCTCGCACATGGTTTTGGCAATTTTGCAGGTTGCCGTATCTTTCCACCTGCGACTCGCTGTTAGTGCGGATCGTTTTTCTAAGTTGCTGTATAGTTCTTGTAGTGGGATCAGTATATGCTCAGTGAGCTCTGCTCCCAGCCCGGCGCCCTCCTTTGCTAGTTCGTCTGCCATCTCGTTGCCTTCGATGCCCTGGTGGCTTGGAACCCAGTAGATACGCACTTCCTTTCTGTCGGACAGAGCGTCTAGTGCTTCCCTGCTCGCCAGGGCATTTCTGGATTTGATGGTATCGGAACTCATGGATTTGATCGCCGCTTGGCTGTCTACAAATATGTTGATTCGAGAGTGATGAGTGTTGATTCCGAGGGCTAATTCTGCGGCCTTCCTTATAGCAAATACCTCTGCTTGGAAGATGCTGCAGTGGTCCGGCAGTTTGTACGGCTGCCTTATGTCGGGCTCTGCACAGTACACTGCCGCTCCCACCCCTGTGCGCATTTTTGAGCCGTCAGTAAATATATTTACTGCCATCTGTGTTTGTTTAGTTCCATTGCACCAGTCGTTCGGTCCTACGAGAGTTGGTACTCTTGATCTGGTGGTTATGCGGGGGATCATATAGTCCGTGAGACTGGACAAATCTTTAAAGATTGTACAGTGTCCGAAGTTCTGATTCTGTATGTTATCAGCCGCTATAAGGCGTTGTGCCGTTTTTCCGGCTGTTAATTTAGCGTGTATGTCCAGGGGGTCCATACTTAGAATGGTTTCTAGGGCCTTAGTTGGAGTTGTCTTCAACGCCCCCGTTATACAGATCGCTGCCTGTCGTTGGGATTTCTCCAACGTTTTGAGGTATGTTGATTTATTTACTGCCGGCCACCACACTATGATTACTGATATTTTACTTTACTTTTCCGAAAGAATTTATTTTCAATTTCGTCAATTTACCTAAGCGAACGAATATTTGCATATGATTTTGTCAAGCTGAAGTGCTGTGTGACGTCATGCACTCAGTTGAAAAAGAGAGTATTAGATAACGGGACTGCGGACCACGTAATCTTGTTTCTATCATTCTTGGTTTTATGCCGACTGCGAAGGGCTAATGTAAATGTTCTCAAGAAGCTTAACGTGGCATTATTTACTCTCTAAGGCTTGCCATTGTCTGCAGAGAGGTGACGACCGTTCAGAAAAATTAATTTCGATTGAAAAAATTTTCTGTATCAGCTGGGGTTCCAACCTGCTCTCAAATTGGCATCGAGTAATTCACGCACTTGTTAACGCACTCGGCCACGCCCGATACAAATTTTTTATAACTTTAAATTAGCGAATTTATAAAGGTTTTCATGTTGACCTAGGTGGCTAATTGAAAGGCCTATTTCTTGATATGATTCGGTTCTCAAAAGTCCGTCCCAATAAAGTGATGGTTTCACGCGCTGTATGGCTTGTTGCAACGTTCTACCAGAACCATTTAGCACTAAGACGATTGATATTGACGTGGGGAACCAAAAAGTGACGAATCATTTGCCTGTAGCGCTCACCATTGACGGTAATGTTGGCTCCATCTTCCAAAAAGTATGAACCAATGATGCCATTGTCACGCAAACCACACCAGACAGTAATTTTTTCTGGATGTAATGCCATGTCTACACAGAGAGTTTAGTTTGAGTTTAGTTTTAAGTTAACCAAAGCTGTTCACACAGAAATGTCTTTAGTGTGACATTTCTTTGTTAACTTTTGTGTTCCCATATTTTTTCGGCACATCCACCACCGTGACATCAATTCCACTTGAGAACGAGGCTTCAGCCATTCTGCGTACACATACGAGTTCTTCCTTGCGCTGCGCAATTTGGAATTTTTATCGGCCCATACTTATGTGAAGACTTCATCTTCTACACTTGCCCAAGTTCTTTTCTTCGCTTTTTTGTTAATTATTTGCAAATAGTAAATTGCACAATTTTTGAACATCTGTTTTTGACATTTTTCACCACAAAATTGTACAAGTTGCATCTGAACGTGCTTTTTTAAAAGAACAGTAGCATAGTTTTAGGGATTTCTCAAATGGAGTTTTAATAAACACAGAAAGAAAGTTGAGTTTAATTGAGAACTCAAGCAAAATTGTACTGGAGAACTCAAGAAGTTATTTTGCGTTCAGTGCCAAAACTAAACTTTGTACTGGAAACTCAAACTAAACTATCTGTGTAGATATGGCATAAGGGAGCCTGAAGAGTTTCTTCAGGTTTGTTCTCACTCCAAATATGGCAATTTTGCTTATTTATGTACCCGTTAAGCTAGAAATGTGCCGCAACGTTATGTGTGCGAAGTGTTCTGTAAGTTTGCCGCACAGACACGAATTTTGGAAACAAATTTCTACGATTTGTAAACGTTATTCCGGTGCAAGTCTTGGATAATTTACCATTGGTCGCATTCTGGCCGATACTTTCTACGCAACTGTTGCTCAACTTTCCGGCTGAATGGTATGTAGCATAAAGCGCTCACACAACATGTTGCCTGAGCGGTCGCCATTTTAGGTAGCGAAAATATTTTATGCTACCTCGATTGAGCGGTTTGCGCTCACTTGATGTTGACAGATGAAAAAAGTGTTTTGTTGTGAAGTTGTGCTGTAAAATCATAAGATTAGTATTTTCATATAAAAATACTTAATTAAATATCGTTTCCATGATTTTCTTGCGAATTTAATTTTATTATATTGCTTTTAATTAATTTTTTTTTAATCGAATCATGGACAGCTGTTTGCAGTTTGACGTTTCTCAAGAAAACCCATTCAGCAGAATGTATCACTTTATGCTACTTCGCTACCTGAGCGCTGTTTCTGCCAGAATGCAGCCATTGTAAATTGCATGGTAATTTGTTAAAATATACTGAACATAAATGTCAAAACATAGTTGTGTTCACTTCGACAACTTGTTTGACAACTATGCCTCTAGGAAATTCTATACCTATAAAAAACACTTTATAGTATATTCCACAGCAGGAAATGGTACCATTCCTGAACTGAAACACGATTTTCGAAAAAAATTTGCACATTTTACAAGCGTTGTTTTGGCGTTAGTCTATTTATTATAAAATGGCAAACCAAGTTTATCACAAATAACAACTAAGGTCGAAAAACAAGAAGGCTGTATCGTGAAAACACTGGTAGGTTTTGAAGTGATCCTTCTCCTTATTCTTGTTGTTATTGCTTTACTTTACTCCTAAACTTGTCCGTTTCCTTATCCTTATTCTAATATTTCTCCTAATAATTGCCTTTTTCTTCCCCAAACTCCTGTAATCCTGTCATTATCCTTTTCCCAATCTTATATTAAATATTATTTTAGATGTATCTTAATCTTTGTCCAAAATCATTTCAAAGTCCTTCTCCCAAACCTTTACCGAATTCTTGTCCTAATTCTTTTCAAAGTTCTTTTTCCAAATTTTGTCTGAATTCTTGTTCAAATCTTTGAGTTACTCCTTATCTTATTCTTAGTCCTAACCTTTGTACAAATCCTTACCCTCATCTTTATTCTAATGCTTGTCCTAATGCTTTTTAATTTTATTTTTATTTTTGGAAAGTTCTTTTCCATTTAGGTCCATCATGTGACCAAAAATTTGAAACTTCATAGTAAATAGACTAAAAATAATCACGGAGTTATAATTTCATGCAACGTTTTTTCATTATTGTTGCATTCTTACTGCATTAAATCGTAGCCTCCGTGATGTCGTGGTGTACATGTTTTTTTTTCGTTGTGAAGACATAATCTGTTTTTATCACCGTAAAATAAAATATTTTGTAGAACTTTTATTCATTTTTATGGCATAAGCTGTTACCTCCGCTACCTAACGATGTCATAATTAATTTTTTTATTTATGTTGTACAACCTTACTTTCTGTTTTATAGCATTTACCGAGGATCATATACTTACCGAGTAATAATTTCATGCAACGCCATTGCATGATTGATTCATTTTCCATCTTTAGCGGCTCTCTCTGCGGCCTCATTACGTCATGGATTTTTTGTCATGAGGGATAATAACGACCCTTTACTGGCGTATAATACTTTTAACCGTTATATCTAAAGGGTGCGGTGGGGTGTAACGTTTCGGTGGGTGAAGTGTTTCATTACATATAACCAAGAGCCATACTGTCACGTGTTGCTTTCATTGGCACACAGTTTTTCATGATACAGCGAAGAGTTCAGACGTACATTGTGTTGCTCTTTCAAAACAGTATCCCCATAATTTTTTCCCGAATTCGAAAATGTTCAAATCCGAGCGCATAGAAATTAAGAAAAATGTCCATTCTTGCGATTTAAGCCAAAAACCATTAAAAATTATAGTTTTTGGGGTTGCTGTAAGCTTAAAAAAAAAAAAAGCGAAACGCTTCACCCCACCACACCCTATGTAGTACGTTATAGTTCCATGTTACAATTTTGTAGATTAGTTGCTTTGGCAGCTCCATCCGCGTGTCAATGAAGTCTTTAATTTTTATTTTTATTTTTGTCATAAAGTCAAAGAAATAATGTTTACTGTCGTGTCCTTACTTTTATTAAAACACCTATAGACATAAAGTAACAATTCCATGCAACACTGATGCATTTTTTAAAATGTTTTTTTAACCTTTTTGTTGTCAAGTCAAAATAGAACCTCTTAAAAAACACCCTATATAATCAAGGTAAATAAAAAATTTCATTTTTGTTCACGGATGAAATCGCTTAAATTTTTGAGGATTTACACATGATCAAATGCTAATTCTTTTGTCAATTTGTATCATGTGCTCTATATCCTAAATTATGGCTAATATATATATTTGTCGAAAATTTTATTATCAATAAAAGTTTATAATTTTGTCACTTAGCGATCTGTGGAAAAATTGTTCATTTAGCACAATGGCTTGAATTGTTTTTTTTATACTCAAATTGATTCATTGCCTATTCGTTTATTAATGTCATCCATTATTGTTTACACAATAAATAATAAATTTTAATAGCTTAGTTCTTCATGTCGCACATACTGGCTGGAGCGGGTCCGTTTCTTATGTTCCTATGATGAACCCTTTAATTGTGTGTTCGTTTCAAATTAATTAACGTTGCCCTAAATTAATTAACGTTCTAGACTTTAAGATCGTAGTGAAGAGCATTTACTATTTGTTGTTGTTTATATTGTCATAATATTTGTTGTTAAAACTACGAATTGTTATTTCTTTTGAAGTTTTTACTCTCTCCGAAGATGTCTTAATTTATTTGTGGCTCTATTTGTAATGCGCTTGCGTTTCTGAGATAAAAAAAATATACAATGACTCGCATACGTTAAAATACCCTACATTCGGCTTTGAGCATTTAAGTTATTCAGATAAGTTTTTAAATTAAAAAACTTTTAAGATTTTTTCATTCATATTCTTATTTGATTGAATATTATTTAATTTCAATTTTAAAAAAGTATGGTACTGAGTACTTTCATATGTTTTGGTACACGGGTTTTTGCTGATAAAAAGATTTTTTCAAAATATTCGAAATGGCCACCATTTGCTTTGCCACGAAGCGAATTCGATCCGGCTAGTCATCGATCGTAGCACGCACGATATGAATAGAAAATTTTTCCACTGCTCGGACAAGAGTGCGCTTTAGACACTCGATATTTAGGTGTCGAGTAGGGCAAGCCATACCCTTTAATACGAACCACAGTTAGTAATCCAATGGGTTCAGGTCTGGGCTGCCCGCTGGCCACTGATGCGTGGAAATTAAGTCCGATACATTGTTATTGAGCCACTCTTGAGTCATTTTAGTCTTATGGGCCGGAGTAAAATCTTATTGAAAAGTCCACGGTTTAGTTTGGAATAATGTAGTTTAAAAGGCTTCACCACCAATTCCAAAACATCGAATTAATACACTTTCGCTAAAAAAAATGGAGCTTGGTGATCCCATCATAGGCGACTCCCCACCAAACCATCACAGAAGCTTCGAGTTCTGCTGCATGTCGTGATAACAGAGCATACACTTTATCATTCTGTTTATTGAACGATTCCTCTACGGTGAACATTTTTTCCTCAGTTAACCGTGTGCTTGAGAAGTAACACTTTCGATTTTCGCTTACGTTGTTACTTTAATGCTACCGTGAGAAGGTGCCCGGTGTGTCTTTTGTATGCTCTGAGCCCCGAGTCATATTTAATAATGCTAGAGATCGATTGCGCCGAGATATTCATCTCCCGCGACAAGACTTTTTGCTTTCGCAGCGGTTTTCGCTTGATTCGAAACTTCACCACCTTGATATCTCGTGAAGCCATCACAACACGCGGACGGCCGGATTTTGGACGGTCGATTATTCCACCAGAATCCTCAAACAACTTCGTAGTACGATACACAAAATTTCGAGTGACTCCGAGTAGTCGTAAGGTCAGAAATATTTCGCCTCTTTCCATGCCACATTTTTTTAGACCAACTATAACATCACGATTTTCGAGCAAGCCCCATTCCATGTTTATAAACAACTGCCGCCAAAAACTTTTTCGCGAAAAAGAAGCATAAATGTTAAACATCAAATAGGCGTCAAAATGAAGCTAGAGCGTTTATTAGTTCACTCACAGTGAGCACGTTCAGTCATGTACCAAAGCATATGAGAGTTCTTACTACAACCTGAAAGATTCGAATGGATTAGGGCATGTGTGTACGCAGACCAAAAGGAGAAATATTAAATTCTAAGTACTGCAAAGCCACTGTTAAGTACGGAGGGGGCGGAATAATGGTCTGGGGTTGCCAATCACCCGAACTCAATCCAATTGAGAACTTGTGGGAGATCGCTAATATTAAAAAGCTTCGCTTCAAAATCAATAGAGAAAATTGCAAGCCTTAAAAATGGCCTGGGTAAGGATTTCGTAGGATATCATTATTAATTTAAAAACCTATATGCCTAAGGGATATACTCGTGTCACCCAAAACAAAGGGTTCTGAGCTAAATACTAATTTTTTCAATTTTTATTTATTATGGAAAGAGGGTGCTTTATGCTTGTCGGCTTAATTTTCTGGTTTAAAAAACCATTTTATTATTCAAATTTTATTTGTAAGACTTTAAATTTCTTAGGGTTTTTTTATCAATAATAAAGGTATAAATAAATAAAATAAATACACAACATAACTCAATTATATTTTCAATTTAATTATAACATGAAAAATATATGCTAAGGGGTGTTTAAGTTTTGGGAAATACTGTATGCCGGCGTGTAGAGTATATAAGCGATGGTAAGTTTTGCTGGGGGCAATGAAGCGCGCAATCTTCGCTACAGTTGCTTTCATTACTTATTTTCCGTGAACGTAAATATTACCACACGAAAAAATTAAAAAGTATTGCTGCTATTGCGTCAAAAATTCTTCAATACAATTATTAATGTTTGTTTTCAAAATTCAGCTATCATCCATGCCGCTATTTAGCACCAACTAATAAATCTTTATCTTGCTGTTGCACGAGTGCGAGCGTAACACTAGAAATTGAGTGTGTTTTTAAATAAAAATATACTGAGCATTGATGAACTTGTAGCCTACGATTGGTAAAATACGTAAGGAAAAGTGAAAATGAAGATAAAAACTATCAAAAAAGGTACAAGTTCAATGGTGAAGGTGGTGTCAGAAAAATTAACACGAAAAAGGACCTTTCCTAATATTATGCTTGTTAATCCTTAGCTTGTTTAACAGACAGCTGTAAAGGGTGTGAAATACATCGTGCACAATTTTTATATTTTTTATTTACTAGCACATTTAGGGTAGTTTTGTATGTTTTTTTTTGCTCTGAATGCAGTTTTCGTTGTTGATAGTACTTATTTTTTTTTTAATAATATTTTCCGAAATTTTCTATTTTTATAACACGAGTTTTTCTAATTATTTGGAATTTTTCCAAGAACTTTTGTTTATTTACTTAAAAATCTATACTATGTACATAGTTTTTTCTCTCGCCAAATGTAAAATAACCTGTTCCCATTATTGAGTTCGGCACCAATGTAGTTCATATTTTCTAGATTTTTTTAAGTGATTTGTAAATAGAACTGACAAATTTGACGAGCCTCTCTCTGTCCATAGTTGTTTTCAGTTTATTGATGGAAAGCTACAAGCTTATAATTTGTCCAATAAGTTTTTTTTATCAGGCAGATTGTGTGAATGACCCCCTAAATTCGATGAAGAATTTTTTGCATATACGGGGTTTGTCTTTTAAGTCTTGCGCCTAACAATTAAAAAACAATGGTTTAGCAGTGAAAATGCTTTTATTATTTTTCAAAGTATGCTTAAATACGCTTTTACTTCTGTTTGAATCAATTTTCGAAACAGTTTAGCCACTCTGAAGTTGGTACCTCTGAAACTAGGTTTTTGAATACCTCAACGCTCGCCACGCATTTTTTTCTTAATGTGAGGGAACAAGAAGAAGTCATTGGATGGTCCCAAGTCGGGACTGTAAGGCGGATGACCCATCAATTCCACGTTTTGAATGCTCAAAAACTCTTTGGTTTGAGCTGATGTGTGAGAACTCGTATTTTTGTGATGGAGTATGATCTCCCTTCAGTGGTTGGTTTTCCTTAATACTCTAAAGACCTCCGACAAATAAATGATTGTGTACCATTTAGCATTACATTTCTCCGTTGCTCAAGTGAAACAGTTGTGACATGATCGGTTTTTCTGAAAAAACTGTCAACCAGTTGTTTAGATGTGTTCCGTTCGCAGACAACTTTTTTCGGGTTTTACTCACTTTGAAAGACCCAAATAGTCGAGTTTTGCTTTGTTTCGGGCTCATAAGCGTATATCTTTGTTTCGTCACCTATGGTGATATCGTAGACGTGTTTCGAACCACCCCCGCTGTATTTTTTCATCATTTCCTTGCACCTATCGATACGTGCCTTTTTTTAAACAACCGTCAAATTATGGGGTATCTAATACGAACCAATCCTCCTGACACATAATTGTCTGATTCCAACTATTCACGCACAGCATTGATTTTTTCTGCCACAACAGCCGTTTTTGGACGAACTTAAAAAAAGAACGACGACCACACTCGAACTCATTGAAGCAGCGTTTTACAGATGCTGGATGATATGCTTTATCACCAAAAGTCGAACTTAGTTGATTAATGCATTCTTTTTTTGCCAATCCATGTCGAAAATCGTGAAAAATCATCACCCGAAAATGATCACGTGTTAATTTAATTTTTTTGCAGAAATACAATTTTCGGACTACTGTAAAAACCATAATTAGAGAAACACCAATTCTAACATACATCAGAACGTTGTGAGTACGTTTATGCTAGGAAATGTTAAATTTCTAATGGAACTGTCAAAATTCATCTGGCAATGCTTAGCGTTGCCAAGGAGCAAGACTTAAAAGGCTGTTTAGAATGTTGCACAATAGCAGTAAACTTCCCAGTAGGATAAGTATTCATTACAGAACTAGTTACATAATAACTACTTGGTAATGGGAGGTAATGGCTCTCCGCAATATTGTCAAAAAAAAAATCGCCCAAAAAGAAAAATCACCCAAATGAAAAATGACCCAAAAATTTATGAAAAATCGCCCAAAACGAAAAACGAAATTTTACCCAAGAAAACGAAAAAAGGGCCCAAAAATTTTTGGAAAAATGACCCAAAAACAAAAACGAAAATTCACCCAAAAAATGAAAATTTGAGCAGGGTGGGGCGACGGGTGGCACGCGCGATCCGTCGCACTTCACGTAGTCCGCCGCGCCGAGATACACGCGATCCGCCGCGTCGCGATGCGCGGGCGCTGTACTGAATATCTTTCCCTAGTACCGTGCAACGGGGTGCAAGAATAGGAAATGTACAATCCGTGCAATGGCGAAACAACAATAGCGGATTGTACATTTCCTATTCTTGCACAGTGCAACGGTATATGCTAGGTATAGAGAATACCCCTAATGTTTCTTCAATTGTTTTCCTTTTGATTATAAATACCCAAGAGTCTTCTATCGAAGCTGTAAGTCCATCTGAAAGTTTTGTTATTTTTAAATAACCCTGAGTTGAGATAGTCTTTTGGTGGCTATGATCTGCTGAATTTATTTTTCGCAACCCCAAATACTTTGTAGTAATACTTCGTAATTCAAACATCATTTAATTATTCAGTTCGCACAAGCAGTTTGATACTAAATAGGAAATATGGAGGTAGAGGAATTAGTATTTGAGCGAAGGAGGATATTTCGAATATTAGATTTGCTAAGATAAAAACCAAATTCGATGATCATGTAGTTGGTCTCATGAGGCATCCAAGATAAAGATAGGTTCACCACATTCATAGTCGGTGCTAAGAAAGTTAAGGTGGAAGAGACGTACAGACCTAAGGTTGCTTGATTTGATATTAAGAGGTATCAGTTTCACCAAAGCAGGAAGTTTGGGTGCGTACGACAGTTTTCCTATTGGTTTATAATTTGAAATATCATTTCTAGGCTCTTTTGTATGCAGAGGCATTATGAATGATTCCTTTCATAACTTCGGGAAAACTGACTGGGAAATGGAGAGCTGGGAAAGAGCCAAATGAGTGTGAGCCAACATGTTTGCAAATTGATACAAAACAATAACCGACAACTCATCAAGTTCAGAAGAGGAATCGTACTTTAAGATTTCGTAACTTTCCTATGGCATCGGCGAGTGTACCGAAGTTAGCGAAATTTAAGCACAATTCCTTAGATAAGATTAGTGTTCATAATCCAGTTCATCATTGTGGCTGGCAAATAAATGACTGACAGAAGAAATTAATAAAAAGCGATTATTTCAGGGTCTTTCCAGGAGATTTCTGATAATTTAGGGGGGAACGGATAATTATCAGATTTTTCTTGTTGTATTGATGAACTACTAGAAACTTTTTCTATCAGTGATAAGTTTAGCTTGAATATGAGCAAGATAGGTTACATAAAGATGTTCACAAAGTTTAGAAAAAGCGATTGTAAGCTCTATGATATCTCTTGAACTCAACTGAAGACCGAGAAATCAAATATGCATCCATATTTTATGTCTCTTATTTCGAAGTGAACGTAAGTCTTCAAAATACCAGGGGGACGAAGGCGAGAATTCTTCTGTTCTTGATGGAAAAAAATTAATAAAGAATCTATCAAACCTTAGAATTTATTTTCTTTTATTTAAAACAGGAAATTACTTTAACACCCCCCCCCCCCCCCCCCTCCTCCCATAGGTTCGAAAAAGACACAAAAAAAATCCAAGCAAATCAGATCGTTCATCGAAAGTGCTCGATTTGCTCATATACATATATTTTCGATATCAAAACCTCTCCAAGGAAAATTCTGGCTAAGGGCCTGCCTGTTCTACAACTGCCTGTTGTAATGTGGAATTTTGAATTATTGGTTACTTACGTCAACTGGGGTTTTGACAGATCGCATTTAATTCCTTTTGACAAAAGAAAGTTTGAACTTACTAGACGTCAACACTAAACAGTTACAATATATTCACAAATTTTTAGCCGTACACATGGTTGAATAAATAAGGTTGTCGCATGGGTGAGAGCGAGTTCCCATAAATGTCAAATCGAAGTTGACAGCTCATACAAAATCTGAAAACGAAAATTGATAACATGAAAAGCCGATGAAGTTGTTGTTGTTGCTTTTCATTAATTTTGACAATTATGGGTACTGTGAAGAGAGTACGATCAGCCACGAGACAACCTTATTTATTCAACTATGGCCGTACACACGTACTTATGTAACTGGACTGCCTAAACTTTTTTGAAAACAGTTTGCAGGTCAGTTGCTGGGACAAAAAATATCATTTTATACATTGAATGAAGTGAAAAAAAAAAAAAAAAAATTAAAAATGAATTAAATGGGAGGCGAAAGTTTTAAACAATTGTTTGGATGTTTTTAATAATTTGACGAATTTTTTAACAGGAGCTAATTCATAAAATTTTAAATTTCTTCATTATCTTATCAAGTGTCTAGACTCTAGACGCATTCTTCACAAACTACAATTTGAACAATTTTTGACAGCTAAAACTTACTCCACACTCTCTTACCTATAATGCTTAGTGTAAACGATGTGTCAAAATATTTTACATATATAATGTATATATATTTAATAGACAGGAAACTTATTTATTAAAATTTATGAAAAAAAGCACGCACGCACTATCGTTATGGTTAAGTCTTAACTAAATAAAAAACTGGGTGTGTTTTCCTTATTGTTATTATACCAAGTAATCATATATTATCAGTGCTTTATCAGTTAAATTGAAAAACTTTCACGTTTACTTATATTATCAGGTTTACAATCCTTTGGAGACTATTTGTTATTGCTTTTTTTTTTTATTAGTACTTTTTGCGTGAAGAAAATAAAAATGTCTTTATTGTGGCACTGCAATAAATACGAAGCTTTTAGCCTAGTTAATCGACTCTGAGAACTTGTGTAAGTTAAATATTTAAGACATAGAATTGATAGTTATTAATTAGCTGTCAATATTAAATGCGTTCAGGAATTAAAATTATTAATACGAGGGTTACCTTTTAAGTCTTGCGCCTCGGCAACACTAAGCATTGCCAAATGAATTTTGACAGTTCCATTCGAAAATTTAACATTTTCTAGCATAAACGTACTTAAAACGTTTTGGTGTATGTGAGCTTATTAGGCCGAGACACATAGGAGGCATGTATGCTTCAAGCATCTGACATTTGTGATAAAATTTAAGAATAATATTATTGTGAAATAGCCCACATCAAAAGCATGCACGCATGCATGATGCTTGAAGCATGCCTGAAGTCGACAAACTTTTAACTGTTTTGCAGGCATCAAAGCATTGACAGAAGACATGTGTGAAATGAAAATAATATCAAAACGATAAAATATCCTCCAATTCCATTTTAAACTATTTTTTGATTAAATTGAATGTATTTTTACTACTTTTTCTCTAAAATTTCTATTCAGTTTGACATATTTGAAATTTATTACATAGCTATGCGATGCATGCTTACTATGTGTTTTAACCAAGCTTGCTTAGGGCATGCATGCTTTCTATGTGTCTCGGCCTATTGTGTTGCTTACAGTTATTTGAAAATTGTATTTCAGCAAAAAAATGGAATTAACGCGTGAACATTTTCGGGTGATAATTTTTTCTTACGATTTTCGACGAGGATTGATAAGAAAAGAATGGAACGATCAACTTTTGGTGATGAAGCACTATACCCAGCGACAGTTGGTTTAATGAGTTCGAGCGTGGTCGTCGTTCTCTTCAAGACGAATTTCGAGAAGTTCGTCGAAAAATGGCTGTTGTAGCAGAAAATATCGATGCTGTGCGTATACTGTTGGAAGCAGACCAGCATGAGACATACAGCGAGATGTAATCATCTTCGGGTTCTGGTAGAACTAGCATACACTCGATTGTACATGAGCATTTAGGCTTCAGGAAGATTTGTTCCCGTTGGATGCAATATAATTGCCGCAACTATGCCATTTCAGCATCGGAGAACTGTTAATGGTGATTGGTACCCAACCGTTTATCTCGGAGAATTAAGGAAAACCAACTAGAAAGGAAAGATCATTCTCCATTACGACAATGGGAGTTCCCACACATCAGCTCAAATAAAAGAGTTTTTGAGCGCTCAAAACGTAGAATTTGTGGATCATCCGCCTTACAGTCCCGATTTGGCACCCAATGATTTCTTCTTGTTCCCTCTAATGAAGAAAAAAATGCGAGGCAAGCATTTTTCTACGCCCGAACAAAGGCCTGTTAAAAGAGACCTTTTAAAAAGGCCTCAAAAATCTAGTTTCGGAGATAACAACAAAAAAACGCAAAAGTGGTTAGATGATCATCTTGGAGAATACTTTGAAAAACAATAAAAGCATTTTTATTGATTAACCACTATTTTTTCATTGCTAGGCGCAAGACTTAAAAGGCAAACCTCTGTATATGCCTCTGGTTTTAAGGAAATAGTTGAATGCGAGATAAGTTTGATTTCTACACAAAATATTTACAATCATTTTTGCATTCCATTTTGGTACAAATATTTTTGCATTTAATTTTTTTTTTTTATTTATTTTGTCTTTTTACAAACTAACTGCGATAGATAATATTTGAGTCATTATTTGTTTAATTTTATTTGTTGGACACTTTTTTCCAATTGAACCCAACGCTATCTCTTTATCAACATGCTAAATCACATTATAATCCATTACGAGTCTTAAGAGCCTCAATGCACACGTTCAAATGCGACAACTAATCAATTGTATTAGATAAGAATCACACAAGAAAACATAAAAATTTAAGCACCTTTGCAAAGATATGAAACGAAAATCCTAAATAAATAAAAAAAGCACTTCGATTCTATTGATTAATTGGTTTTTTAATTAAGAGCCACTTGTTGATATACATACATATATATTTAAACAAGTACATAAACGTACAATTTTAGGTATTAACTGTAACTTTACCTGCAACGTTTAACTTTTATCGGAAGAAAGGAATTTCACTAGGGTGAAAATAAGTGTTGTTAACAGTTAAGTGAAAACTATTTGTTGTAGTATAAACCGGCATGTGTTTGAGACATAAATAAGCCTTCCAATGAACTTTTCTATCAATAAAAATAAATTTATTTTAGTCAATACCATAAGCTTGATACATGAAGTCTATTCATTTTTTCTCAGTGCAAAAGATTAAAAAATAAAATTTTATATACGGCAAAATTTTTCGTTATATAAAAAAGATTTTCAAAAATTAATGACTGAAACTTCACTTTCTAGCTAACCAACCTTTCTCGAAGTATCAAAAAAAAAATTCTATGATTATAATTAGTTGAAAGGACGAATATGAAATGGTTTTTAGAGGTCCATTTTTCGATAAGGATTAAACTGTCATATTTAGTCAGATCTGGTCAGTTCTGGCAACTCTATTATGATTCACGCTCAATAATATTTGTGCCGTAGGGCTGAAAATGAACTGTACGGAAACCCACTATTTTATAGCAATATTCTGTTCAGTCTTGAAACCCATTTTTGGCTTAAGAGGATGTTAATAACCATAATTACTATATTTGGTGTGCAAAAAACCACAAATGATACTCGACCGTTATATCCACTTTATGGGTTGGTGGAATCATTTTTCCTTACTTCTTTACAAATGAAGTCGGCAAGAGCGTTACCGTCAAATGCGAGCGATATAGAGAAATGATTGCCAATTATTTTGTGCCCCAATTGAATGAGATGTTTATTGAAGGCATGTTTTCCCAAAAAGGCGGCGCCACATACCATACAGCGACCAGTCAATTGACCACCAAGATCACGCTATTAAACGTCTTTGGATTATTTTCTCTGAGGTAATTTGAAGTCATCATATCAGCAACTAAGGACACCCTGGAAGACAACAATGTGCAAACCATTGTCGAGATCGCCCAAAATGCTTGAAAAAGTGATCGAAAATTTGACTTTTAGCATGTGCCACATCCATGGCAAGCACATGCCCGAAATCATATTTAAACACTTACGTATAACATACAATTATATTCTTATTAAAGCCAATTATCAATTTGAAATTACGCTGTTGGGAAATGAGAAGTCATCATTGCAATAACTAGCTCAGTAACTAATTACCCTGTAAGCACATGTCATTACGCCTTCGCTTACAGTTTCTAAATAAATGATGTAAAAAAAAAATGCCTCGTAACAATGATCGTAAATCTAGTCGAACGATAAACTCAAAAACCTACATCCTCCTATAATACCTGTAAGCACCACACAATACCGCCTATAAAAGCCCATGTTAAAATAATGCATTATTTCTGTGTGTTGAAATCCAGCAGGGAATTATCTTCCATTACCAAATAATTATTATGTAACTAGTTCTGTAATGAATTCTTCCTCTTCTGGGTATGTTCTCCCAGTATTTTATTTCAATTCAAAGTTCTACAGGTCTTTCTACACACTATAGATAATTTGAGCTTACGCAACAGAGAAACTGACTCAAGTTACCACAGTTGAAATAAAAAAAAAAACAAAAAATACATACGAGGGTAGTCCCATAAGAACCCGAGCTAAATAAGAAAACACAAACAAATTTGGTAAAAATATCTTAACATCTGTACGTAGTCTCCTTTTAGCTCGATATACTTTTCCCAGCGAAGTTCAACAGCTTCGATACCCTGTATATAGTGAGAACCATCGAACTACTCAAAATAGCCATTGACCGCAGACTCCACCTCTTTATAGTTGGCAAATCTTTTATAACCGAGCCAGTTTTTCAAGTTTGGAAACAGAAAATAATGCAAAGGGATTAAATCTGGTGGATAGGGTGCGTGAGGATGCAATTCGAACATTAACTCATTGATTTTGGCCTTAGTGAACTGGTGCATTGTCTTGGTGAAACAAAATTTTCTTTTTTCCCAAATGCGGCCGTGTTTTCTTGACTTCAACACTCAAACGCAGCAATAAGATCTCATAATTCTCTCCATTGATTATTCTTCCTTTCTGAGGTAATCAATGAAAATGATCCCATGCGCATCCCAAAAAACTGATACCATAATATTGTCTGCAAATTGAACTGTCTTCGCCTTCTTTGGAGCCGCTTTTCTCATTTCATTCCATTGCTTTGATTGTTCCTTAGTCTCAGGTGTTAAGTGATGCTTCATACATGGTTATTTATCGACGTTAAAATTCTGCTTTATTGCCGTGAAAATTCGCCAAACACTCGATTGAAATATTCTTACGACGCTGTTTTTGTGCCATTGCGAGTAATCGTGGCACCTATCTTACAGACAACTCTCTCATGTCCAAATTTTTAGTCAATTCGCTATCCATAATACTTTTTGAAATGACTATCATATCTTACATCTCGTGCACTTTCAGTCGACGGTCATTCAATACCATTTTGTGGATTTTCTTCACCATTTCTGGCTAGGTCTCATTTGGTCGACCACTGCGATTTCTTTCTTGGCGGGTCGTACGGGCAAGTTGAAGCACTACCACCCAATATTTTAATGTTGTAAACGAAGGAGTAAACTCCTCCAGAGTATAATCTACCTCCGCTTTCATATTGGTTAGAATGAGGCCTTTTAAAGGTAGATGAAAATATTGTATCACATAACTATGACCAGTTTTTTCCATGTTTACAAATTCGCTGAGAGCGTTCCCTATTGATGGCTGTCAAACAAATACTGAATAACGTAGCATCGTAAAACTTCAAAATTAAGCTTCATACGGTTGGTACTTTCTACCATATTCGTTTTTTTCAAACAACAACCGCCATCTATACATCAGGTCGGGTAATTGTGGGACTACCCTCGTAATTAATCAAAGAAGTAATTATTAATATAATAACAAATAATACTTTTTACTTCTTCAAAACATCACAATTGAATCTGCAAAAGCACAAACGAAATATAATAAAAAATTATTTCTTCCACTGATCTTTATTAGATCATAAAATTTTCCTTCTTAAATCTTCAGAATTATTAAATGAGTAAATATCAATGATACATAGATACCGATAAACAAGTAGTCATGTAGCATGTGCGTGTGATGCCGGGCAAACAGCTGCTTACTTAATTGTTTATATGTAGATTACAGATACCAGATATTGAAAAGGATTCCGTTATTATTAACAATTTACGTACTCGATATTCTTGAGCAATAACTAAATTTTCTCAAAAAAGTAGAATTTAAATAAAATTTTGTATGTATTTGGATACATTTTGACCTAAATAGTTTGTTTTATAAATAGTTCTTAGGAAAATTGCTTACTTTTTACATTCTTTCAAATTTCTGCACTTAATTCAATCTCTTACATTGTATCAAATTAACGTTAACAACACTGTTTAAGTTAGTCGGTTACGAATTGATAAAACGAATTGTAGACCTTGCAGAACTAGCGAAAAGTTTTATCGATCGATTAGTAGGGTTGTTTTTTATTGTTTGCAAATTCTAATTCTGACAGTTATTATTATGCTACAAAAAGTTTTAGTGCGTTTTGTTGATGTTGCTTTTTGTTGATTTTTTTTTTTTAAGTAACCCTTGCTACAAATACAAACAGTTTCAACGTACCTTCTCTAAAAAGTCTATATCCATTGAGTTTGAATTTGTGAACTCTAAAACAATTTTTTCTACTTCTTGTTGTAATTCTATATCAGTCAATGGCTTGAGCTCCGTTAATGTTGGTGGCGTCGGTACCACTTTTTCAACTTCATGTCCCAGTTCGATATCAGCTATTTGCATAGACTCCGATGGGGGTGGTGTTGGTATCGTTAGCGCTGCTGTATTTATGATCTGTTGATTCAATATTTTTTTAAATAAAGTGCTATTGAAATTTATTTATATTTTTCTAAATCATTTTAGCACTTACTATATTGTGTTTATTATTTGTTTCATTGGCCATGTCTTCGTCGCCAAGAATTTCTTCCTCACCATCATTATTATCGTCATTAGTAAAATATAGCGCACATAATTCGCGACTGTGATGATCCCTGATGTGCTGAATGAAAGTTTCGAATTGTAAACAAATCGTTTTGCAAAAATTACAATTGAGACCAAAGCATTTTTCGTCAGGTGACGCCGTTATTGCGCCACACTTCTTAAAATGCAAATAATCATCAAACCGCCATTCAATTGGATCGGACGTTAACTTTTCGTCCATATTTTACGTGATTTTATTGTTAAAAATTCAAATACTAGTTCACACTACCGACCGCAAGAAACCGACTCTTCCGCTGTGTATTACTGTAATGATTACGTACCGCAGTTGTCGGCACACACAGCCGGTCTGTTCGTTTATTAATTCGTAGGAGATTGAGAACCAAGCGTTGCCAACAAAGCGTTGTGTGCAACACAAAAAATGACTAGTGTTGTACAGCGTTGCAGTTTACTTTTATAAAAGAAAAACTAAAAATAGTATTTGGAAAAAATATCTTCAATAAAAATTTTAGAGTAGCTCAATAATTCATTCATAAAATTTTAATTAGAAAAAAAATTATTTAACGGCAAATTAATTGTTCATAGATACTAATCATTTACCAATTTTTGTAAGTTTATGAAAAATAATATGACAACATAAAACATTTCATACATTAAAAAATTTATTTGAAACTTTATAGTTTTAAAGTGAAATATTCAAATGTTAACAAAATTAAACCGAAAACCACTCTAAAATAGCAAATAATATATTTTCACAGTATATACGAGGGTTGCTACTTATATTTCTGGCCTTGGTAACAGTAAGTGGTAAAACTAACCATCTAACGTTTCCATTGGAAATTTGTCATTGTTGAACGTACCCTTCTCCAGAAAATGTTGCCATTTGAGAGCAATTTGTGTTTAAATTAACTCGAAGAATTCATCTTATGCAATAAATGGAATTAGCTCGTAAACATTATAGTGCGATTATTTATTAAATTGCAATTATGTTCAGTGGTGGATCTAGGATTCACCAGAAAGGGGGACTGAAACTACAGTTTTCTTTACCAAGGGGGGCTGAAACATCTTTTTGAACTTTTTTCCCATTCTCCAAAAAAAATTCTTCAAGGGGGGGCTAACGCCCTTTCAGCCTGTATGTAGATCTGCCACTGATTATATTTATTATTTGTGTGCTTACAATTTCTTGCAATTTCTTTGTTTACAAAATGTTTCGAATTTTTTTTTTAATGTTTCGATATATAAGAGGTTTGTTCTAATAGTAACACCAAATAGTTAGCGATTTTTATTTTTAATTTGATGATATAAAGTGCAACAAAGTTTTGAAATGCTAAAATTGCTTTCGGTGCATCTGCTTTTAGAAAACAAAAGTTTACGAGTGGTATAAACGCTTTCATGATGGTCATGAAGACATTGAAAATGCCAAACGAACGGGTTGTCCTAGCACAACAACTACCGATGAAACGTGAGAAAAGTTAAAAAATTGATTACAAATTATCACCGAATCACAATTAGAGAAGTTGCATATGTGTGCATATGCCATGAAATATTTTCGGATGTTTTGGATATGAAATGTGTTACAGTAAAATTTGCTCCAAAAGGTTAAATTTCGATCAAAAACATAGAAGAATGGAAGTTGCTCAAGAGTCGCTGAACGACACAAAACTATTAAAACATTTCATAATAGTTGATGAAATATGGGTTTGTGGTTATGATGTCTAAAGTAAAGCGCAATTATCAAAGTTTCATAATGATTTATAAAAAATTAAAAATCACCAATAGTACCAAAACGCACATTATTAATTCAACAGTTTTCAAAAAAGCAAGTACAACAGCAGTAAAAAAATGTGCCTAAATTTTATCATTTTAATTTTTTTTTTTTAAATACTTGTGCTCAAATTGCTTTAAAAGGTGTTGAAAGCACTTTTTAGCCATTTTTTAATTTTCTCATTCATAAAGTCTTTAATGCTCTCATTAAAAAAATTGTATGAATACAATTTGTTTTTAAAATAATTTGAAATATTCTTAACAAAATTTGTGATCAGATGACACCAAAAAATGTTTAACCTCTTCTTATTTATAATATCATTATCTTGAAAAGAGTTTTTTATCGCCATTGAAAAATTATGAATATTGTCTCTTGATATTTTTTTACAGTCTTGTTGAGAGGTTCCTAACTTAATTAATTTAATTTTATAAAATTAAAGAAAGTACGAACTTTCATATAAGCCACATGAAATATCTTACTTCGTTATCAGATAATATCCTTTTTATAGCATTATTGCCTTTTTTAAGTTATTCTATGATAATCGGATTTGAAGTAAAAAAATTATGGTTTGAATGCAGCTTGTGATGTTTTTAGCACAAGATATTTTGTAGACTTACAACAGCTTCTTAGATTTCAATATAAAAATTACAAGAAATAACGATATATTAAACAATTTCTATTTTCATTATATTTTTTATTCTATAAATATTTTTTTCGAATGTATTTAATAAAAAAAAAAAAATAAATAACTGGCCATTTCAGCCCTTGAAAGGACTTTGACCTAGCTTCTTATGATCAATTGTGTTGTGCGTGTTATTAAGTTTGTACACAATTGACCGAGAAATGGACCTACAGGCTTAACTAACGCCGACTCCGAACGGCGATGAACGGAATGTTCTTATTCTCAAGAAGCTTTACATGGCATTTGTATTACTCTCTGAGGTTTGCCATTGTCTGCAAAGAGGTGGCGGCCGTACAGAAAAATTATTTTATTCAAATAATTTTCTGTCGCTGCTGGGGTTCGAACCTGGGTCTCCAAAGTTCTTTGACATAGCGGCCACGCACTTTAACCAACTACGCCACGGTCGCCGGTATTTAATAGAACGCTTTATATACAAAAATAAGAAAAAAAAAGAATTGTTAGGAAACACAATTTTTTTATGAGTTTTTAATAGTTGGGGTTTTTGTTACCCTAGTGTAACCGTGACTGATGATAATAATTTTTATTTCAATTTCACTTCATACTTCAATGCCTTTATGAATTAAAAATTACAATATTTCATTGCATACTCGATTTAAAATATAATATTCCGTTTCAAAAATCCGAGTCTACGAGTGGGAAATAATCGTTATCTTGTATAAAATTGCAAATAAATACACATGAGAAGCGTCAATTAAAATAGTTTTCCTATTCAAATGGAATTAAATATATTAAATTTTAAATTAAATAGCTAAAATTAATCATTACAATAAAAAAAAAATAATTAATTTTAATTAATCAGTAAAAAACATATACTCATTCACGCTGTGCTGGCTTCTTAAAAAAACCGGTTTCATGCACACTGAGTATTCTTGTTTGGGGAAAGTGTATAGAGTACCTTACAACTATAAATCAATGTGGCAACGCTTATACTCCTTTTTGACAGCTGCATGCTGAATAAATTAATGGCATATTAGTTCTGCTTATTGCAATTTAATAAAAAAATATAAATAAAAAATAATATATTAAATCGAGTATTTTAATTAATTTACCATGAGTAAAGTCGTAAGTAGTGCTTTAGAAATTTTACAAATACTATTATTAATGTGTCCTACAAGCAGTGCATCAATATCGATGAACTTGTCAGCGGACTCTCAGATATGCGCCTTAATGCGCTTATTCATGCGGCTGAAATTTCCCCCTTTGTGACAGAGCGCACACTTGGTCCGGATTTACCAGAATACTATAATTCATCAAAGCCAAGCTGCAGCCATAAAAATATAGAAAATGAGGTTTGTACGACTCCTAAAACGAAGGAATCTCCTAACATGCAAAGAAAAAGTAAATCGCCATGCAACAAGAAACAAACAACCCCAGTGGACAAAAAATATACCACATCTCCGCGGGAGACAGTTGTATCACCAAACAGTTCAAGCTTTCAGGTTGATTTACACTCCATCTTGCTTGAATTTTTAACTTGAGTTTAATTTTTATCAGCAGCATTTAGACTATCAGACCATAAACAATAGCATCTTGTTGCGGGAGGCGGAGCTACAGCGCCGAAAATCAATACGGCAGCAAGTCATTGATATGCAGGAAAAATGTGCCACCATTAAACAAAACAGCGCTGAAAAGAAACGACAACTTAAGGAGGAAAACGATCAATGGTTAGCAGAGAAGCGGCGCAGTGATTCCTACATTATAGCGGAGTCGGAAAAACAAGCGGCACGGCAGCTGCAAGAAAATGAACGGGATTTAAAAACTCTGCGCCAACAAACACAGCGACATCTTCAGATGATCTCCTTTCAGGGCATCTCACAATACCATAACAAATTTCGTGCCAAGTACGAGAACGTAGCACGTTTACTTATGTCAATCGATAAACAGGAGCTGCTAGCATGCGAAGAGTATAATCGTCGTCTTAAGGAACTCATACCACAATTCGAACAACTCATTGGCAAGATTAAAGCAGGCGAATGTGGTGCACCCGAGCTGCGGGACGCAGAAAATCTATGCAAGTCTTTGGATGCGCTTGAGGATAGCATTATCAAAGCTTTAGAGAACATAGTGCATCAAGAGGAGCAACGCAGTTTGGCAGCTAAAAACCAGGAACAAGAACAACAACGCAAGCAACAAGAAGAATTATTGCAGCAACAACAACTGCAGCAGCAGCAAAAGCAAGAGGCAGCAGCTGCTGCTGCTGCAGCGAATGCTGTAACGCAAGCTGCAGCTACTGCTGCAGCCACCAATGCAGACTCTCAAAATCAGCTACCACAAGTACAATCTACTACAACGACGACAGATGCATCACAGACAGTAACAGCAGCTGAAGCCGCTGCGCATTATGTTAGCGCGGAACGTTTTGCTTTCTATACTCAAATCAATACATTCTATCAGGAGAAGGTGGAAAGAGTAAAGCCACTTCAAACAGATGAAAATATGAAGAAGTATCGTTTTGCTTGTCAGAAAGCCATCAATATTCCGGTGAATGCTATTTCGGCGGTTAGTCCACAGCATTTAAAGGTATCCAGTTTATTTTAAATTTTTAACAAATAGATAAGAATTCTCTCTTCTCTCTTAGGATAAGTTTGAAAAATTATACAACTTCATCAGTGGTCAGCCCTTAAAAACATCCGAAGGACAAATGGTCAGCGTTAATGATCATCCGCTTGGACGCGACTACTGCACTCTGTTAATGGCCAAAAAATTCGTTAATCAGGGCGATACGGCCATTTCGAGTAACCCCCAAGCTGCCTTCCCCGTTGCTGCTGTGATTGTTTCTTTATGGAAACTGGTGCCAGATTTTGGACATATCTTTTTAGCCTACACCTTCAAGGAATCGCCATTTTTAGTACCTTATTTTATACCGCAAAAACGTAGTCAAGCTGTCGAAGAATACTACAAAGTACTGGGCTATCGTGTCACCAATGGGCAGCTGGAACAACAGGATTTATACTTGAAGCGTCAGGCGGGTATTGCACGTCTCTATGCAGCGGTGATGATAACAAGCGGACGTCAAATTGATGGACCACAACATCCTTATGCTATCGAGCAGGCATGGCGTTGGTTGACCAACTTTATAGCACTCGCACCATTGCCTGATATATGTGCCACCTTAATTATGGAAGTGCTTCAAACTGTAGGAGCCGATATGTGGGCAGCCTATGGCAAGCAATTTGCCAAATTATTAATCTACATACAGCAAGATTACTTTGCCAAACTCTCAGCTGTTGATGAAGGTGGACCTAAGGCGCGTCTAGAATTGGTACTGGGGAAATTCCTAAGAGAAGGACAAATACCACGTGCGCAAGGGGTGCTGCCGGCTGGATTTTGGTAACTGTCCAAGCGATTGCAGAGACGTAAACTATTTGTTAAAATTTCGTTTAAGTTAATAATTGAGCACGTAGAATTTTATTTTTTTTACTTAATTAAGCTGTCATAAAATGGTTAAAGTAAAATATGCCCTAATTTGTTAAAATAGTTCAAATAAAAATGTTCTTTGTGTGTTCGCATCGATTTATATTATTTAAAAAAAGTTTCTTCAGTAAACAACTCGAAATTACAAGTTTTATAAACTTTCAACTGCATTCTTTTAGACGTTTTATTTTAAACAATAATTATTATGTAAATTTTAAGCAACAATATTTAATAGCATAAGCTTTGAGTGAATTCCGTTTCGGCGTCTATCGTTACTCATCCTCCTCATCATCACCATCATCATCATCGTTATCTTCACTATCCAAATCATCCAACTCGTCTTCCAAGCCCATAAAGAGTTCTTCATTAATTGGCGCTGCATCGTTGGCGGGTGTTGTTGCTGCAGAATCGTTAGCGTTGGCAGCGGCCGCTTCCAAGTCGTCAGTGGCATTGGCCGCTGCCTCATCAGCCTGATCTTTTAAACGAGTAGTCGAAGCAATCGTGCCTGTGCCATCAACCTTTAAGAAAAAAATTGTGAACAAATGTTTAATAGAGCTATACATTAAATATTAATTAAAAACTAATAGATAAAAGAAAGCAATCATTAAAATTTCCTATGGACTTTTAATCACTGTAGCTGAAAAAAAGTCAAAATAAACGGGTAATGTACATGCTTCCATGAAACTTAACATGTCATTCTTTCCTCTCTGAGATTTGACATTGCCTGCAGAAAGGTGAGAGGCGATCAGATTAATCATATATAACGAACCAATACAACGAAGTACTTTTTTTACACCAGAAAACAATTTTCCTAATTCGAGAATTTTACTTGCGAGATGAAGATTTGATTTTATACGAGTAGAAAGAACATTAAAGCAACAAAATCTTAGGATAAACTTGAGTCTTAGGATAAACTTCAGTTGATTCTGAAGGAGTTTCAAGTTTAATTTCTTATCTCTTTTTACCAGGGAAAAGATTTAAACGGTGAGCACAAAGAAATAGGGATACTTATTTTATAACGTACAAAAAAAAACCAAGAAGATTTAGCTACTGCGCTAAATCTTGCTCACATTTTAAGAAGCTCACAACTACATTCCTCCTAACTCTCTTTCTGTCAATATACTCAAACAACTCGTTTTCAAATTCGTTTGTAACAATTATGCTGGTTTGTTAAATCCATCGCTGAATTAATAAGGCTGTCGCAAGGCTGATCGTACTCTCTTCTCAGTAGCCAGAATTATCAAAATTAATGGAAGGCAACAACTTCATTGGCTTTATTTTTTGCCAATTTTCGCTTTCAAATTTAGTATAAGCTATAAACTTCGATTTGACATTTATGGGCACTCGTTCTCACCCTTGCGACAACTTTATCAATTCAACCATGGTTAATCCATTCACGGCACCGGTTCTTATGAATGGCATGGATTTAAGACTAGAATAGGATTTACCAAGCCGTCGAAGTTTTGCGCTCGATTTAATTTTGTTTTCATGATCAACATTTTGGCGTTTGCTCGTTGTGTGGACACTTGTCCAGCTAAGAATTTTCAATTATTGTAGCCGTAGGTTTCCTCATCCGTTATCACACATCGCAATTCCGATTGATATTTTCGGAAAAAATAATGATAATGGACTTTTATGGTCGTTATAGATGTTTTCGGTTTCAAGAGTGCAAAAAATTATTCAGGAATTTTGAACAAGTAGGCGCTATATACCTACCATATAACTTAAATATATTTGGTGTAACATTTTGAAGAGGTGAAGTTAAAATAACGATTTATAGAAACATGTCTATTAGGTTATTTCATAAAATCATATCCATAGGTTACTACATATATTTCGGGAATAAATGTAAAGAGCCTCAAGCTCGCTTTGTTTTTATGAAGAATAATTCTTAGGCGCCATTCATTCAAAATTAAAAAAAAAACTGTCTTTCTATTTATTCTCGAAATATATGTAGTAATCCTCGTAAAATATATATATGATTAATCAAGTGGGCGTGCACATCTAATGTAGCTAACATACTTTTTTTCTTATAACTGAGTAACAATAGTTATAACAGCCACACTTATTGAACAATTTTTATTGGTAATGACTTGACTCTAAAAAAATTTGGGAGTAATCGAACAATTAGGCGTATCACCTCCTATACAGCTAGAACGCATTTTAATCTATAACTGGGAAATAATTAAGGCTATGAATACCATTGTAAAATTTTATGTAAAATTATAATTTGTGGCAACTAAAATCGTACAAAATTTGGACTTGATTGATCCAATGGGTGTATCACCTTCTATACAACTGCAGTTTGCAATGCATCTACAAATGCTTTTTTTCAGTTTAATCATTTTGTAATAAGTGTAAATGCTTCATTCGTGTGCAAGTATTTAATAAGACAATCAACTTAATTTGGTCAGAAGCAGCTTGGCTCAAGTCCTTTCAAGGGCCGAAGTGGCATATTTGTTTGAAGAGGAATTAAAGCAGCTAAAGTAGTGGGGAGATATTATAATAATTTTATCTAAAATTTCTAAGAATTGCATCGTTTTTGCTGCACGCATTAACAAAAATTTATCACGTAAGAAAAGTACAAAGGATATGAAGCATAAAAAAAAATATTTAGACTTGAACCCTGCTTAAAGACTTGTAAAGTTTTACCGACTTGACAACAGGCCTTCCAATACCTTGCACCTAACCCGTATTATTGATGGTGAAGAGCTATCTAACACCTCTGCCGTACTGTTGTGTACGAAAATCTGTTGGGAAATTATGTTTCACATCTGTTTTTAACTCAACTTGCATTAAGAGTACTAAATACAGTGTTCTGCTTGCAAGTTTGAGTAAGATTTTCTCAAAATAAGCCAACCAGGGATCTATCAGATTTTATTACTATATCCGCACAAAGCTCATAATTCCATCTTATACCGTACTCACAGCTGACGCAATTTAAACCTTAGATCTGCGAGTAGATTAGGAGCTTTTCTGCAACATATATTGAGCGACGGTACGATGAGCGAATTATAGAGCTCATCTCTGCTTAATTCAGTCTTATTTGAAAATAAGAAAAAAAAAAAATAAAAGCAAAAACATGAATCTTTAACAAGAAATTGATTCTTCTGAGACCGCTGTGTACACAAACCCAACAAACCTCTTGTGCCGCCAGGGAAAGCGATGCCAAATCCAATTCCTTGAATTCCACCGCATCTTCATCGTCTTCATCAACATTATACATATCGAAAGCAGCATCGCCATCCTCCATTGGACCATCATCGACCAGATCCGGATTGAAGCTAAACATTTCACGACCAGAGATGCCAAATTGTTTGCCTTTGCTGTAGTCATGTTTTTTGCGTTCCTCATCGGCAGCCAGTTTTTCTTTTTTCTCTTGGATTTTACGTTTTTTCCATGACAAGAAAGTCTCCAGCGTAACACGCGTTTGATTGGGGCCCAAAGCGGCACGTTCCTTTTCGATTAAATCTTCCAGAGATATTTCAGCCGGACGGTCTTCCAGCTTTTTCTTATCCTTTTTGAGCACATAACCCGCTGGCAAAGCATGACGATAGATGCATTTCTCACCATTAGGACATTCCCAAAACCAGCCGTATTTTGACTTCTCCACGGCTTCGATAAAGTATTTGCAAATCTGCGTAGAATATATATTATAAATATTTTGTAAGAAAATAAAAAAAACAAAAACAACTCAACAATCTCTGTTGTGGGTCTTCGTTTCTCTTCGCCATGTTTTTGATCTACAACTTCCTTGAGTTTGGCATCATCCCAGTTTTGCATGTCATCCTCATCACGCATATCCACGTAAATAGAGCGCTTTTCGACCTATGTGAGCAAGATTGACCATCAATTGTAGCAGTTTACATATAAGCTAAATATTTAATAGAACACCAACCTTGTTTTCCAGCGTCAGATCGTGCGAGAACTTGCACTTGTCGCCCTTTGTACAAGTGCCCTGTTTGAAGAAGGTACAAACCACCGATTTGGGATCGGTACCTTTCTCTACCTTCTGTGATTGCACTGGCTTAAAGAGCGCTGCCATCTCGCGCTGCTCCTTCAGCTTCTTCTCCTTCTCCTCCTTACGCTTATCTACTTCGGTACGCGGATGTTGGCCACCACTCTGCACTTGCTTTTGCACCTGTTGTATGAACTTTTGTTGTTTGTTCCCCTTCTTGTTCTTGAGGCCAAAAGTTTTGTCCTATTGTTATTCATATTCGGATTGATTGTTTTTGATTGATCGTCCACCGTAGGACATACAGCACAAAAGTGAGGTTAGTTTTTTTCAAGATTCTAGAATACCAATTTTTCTGTGTTTACCTCAATCACTTTTTCCTTCTTCTTCTGCTCAGTCTTTTTACTAGCTGCAGGCGGCTTTTTAGGTGGCATTTTGATGATTGGCTTTCCAATGCAATATAAATGAAAAAATAACAAAAATTCACAAAATTTATGCCCGTGTGGCTTAAATTGGTGAAACGTCGTCCTCCGATGGAATTTATAAAAGAACCATCAAAAGTGGCATTTGACATATTATCATGTAGTGCTGCCACATGACAATTTTTAACAACATTCAACAGTTTGAGCAGCACAGTGACGGGTAATATTTTTGATATAAAAACACATAACTGGCTGAGCAGAATGCGATTAATGCGCGGTTTGGCTTGTAATTGCTACATATTTAAGCTGTTTATTATAAAGCTGATGACTCAAAAAAAAAAAAGAAAGATATCCAGAATGGTGTAGCTCTATTTTTTCTAATTATACTATCATATTTCTGTATAAAGAAAATTCCTTAATATTTTAGTGTGAAATAATTGCATAATATGTATAAACCACCATACAGGGTGGACCATCTAGTGGTTTCTTTTTAAATCGTAGGTTATTTTGACACTGACAGCTGTTGCCAGCTCGAAATACCTGTTTGATGAGTTTCTTCACGCTTGAACAACGTTGTAAAATATTGGAAACTTATTTCTAAATTGAGTGCTGTATTGCCTCATCAAAAATCATCTTTTTTGAAGAGGCGCATTTTCATCTCGACGGCTACGTTAACAAAGAAAATTTTCGCATTTGGGAAATTTGCACGTTATTGTCGAAAGGCCGATACATCCACAGAGAGTCGCAGTTTGGTGCTGATTGTGGAGTGGTGGTAACATTGGATAATTTTTCTTCGAAAATGAGGCTGGGAACAACGTTTCGGTCAACGGTGGGCGTTACAGAGCCATGTTAACCGACTTTTCTTAATGAAATTGCAGATATGACTTTGTACCACCTCTGGTTCATGCAGAATGGCGCGCCATGATGCCATACAGCCAATGCCACAATCGATATTTTGCACACCAAATTCCCAAATCGTGCCGTCTTGGCAATGTCAATTGGCCGCCTCGGAGCTGCGATTTGATCCCTTTGGAATTTTTTGTGGAAACCGTGAAGGAATGATGTTATGCCAACAATCTGGAAAAGATTCAAGCATTTAAGGCCAATATCATTCAATCCGTGAGCTACAGCCCGAAACCATCAAGGTTTTGGAAAATTTATGTGACAGAATGTCACAAAAAATTTATGTGGCAGAGGCAGCCACTTGAACGACGTTATGTGCCATAATTATTAATTGGAATGTTTGATCTTGCTAATTGGAATGTTTGCTCTTGCTAATAAACCCATAATACATAGAAAAAATTTCATTTTTGTAATTTTATTGGATTGAAAACAAAAAACTTATATTTGGCCCACCCTTTATGTTTTATATTTTATTGGAAAATATTACTAAAACACAGTGTCGAGATTCGTTAAACAGCTCCATTTTCTGAAGAAACTAGTTAGATTTATGAAATTTACCCTGTTGCCTACAAAGGATTTATAGTGGGGAAATAGAAATGAAGTAAAATATCGGTATCCTGTGCTGGGAATTTATCAACATTAAAAATAAAACGGCTTGTAAGGTCGCTAATGTACATAATTTAAGATAAATAAAAAAATTTGCAGCAAAGAACAATTCCAAATAATCTTACTACAAAATGTCATTCCGAGCAAGAGTTGATATAAAAAAAGTAGTAATTATGGAAGTTAGAAGTATTGGACGTGATTTCCGTGGACGCATGCGTTAAACAGTGTGTAAGCCATTCGATGCAATTTTGAAACCAGGTTCGAGCCCCAGTTGAGAGAGAAAACTTTTTCAATAGAAATTCGTTTTTCTGATCGGCCTTCACTTTTCTGCAGACAATGGCAAAACTGAGAGTAAATAATGAGAGTAAATAATACCATGTAAGGTTTCTTGAGAGCTGGCACATTAGCAGTTCGGGATCGACAGAAAACTAGTAGGGTCACTTCTCGATCATTTGTGAACAAACATTTAATAACAAGGACAACACAATTTGATCATAACAAGATCGGCCAAGTTCCTTTTTAAGAGCTGAAATGGCCAATATGATTTTGTTAAGCGGTGTTAATAAAATGTTAGATATTGGTTAACCACTTTAAAGTAAGAATGTAAAGTTTAAAGAAACACTCTAAGGTTGCAGACTTCAATAAAATTCGTACAATTCGTTATAATGTTTGGTTTTTCGATTATATGTTATTGGAATACAATCACCCGTATTATGGTTGTCAATTCTTTGTCGACATCATTTCTTGTTGACATCAACATCACTTCAACACAATACAGGTATTTGCTAACATCTTGTGTTGACGTTGACGTGTAATTGATTATTCCAAAATAAACAAATACCATCTGTAGATTTTATTCGTTAGAATTTGTTTTATGTTTTGTTTTTAAATTTGTGCATAAATATGTTTTTTGCGTCGGATTCTAGCAAAAATTCAAGCGCTGACGAAAGAAAACAGATCCCTAGGCCTGAGAGAAAATTCATAAGGCAAAAAGCTGACATTTTTAATTTGCCGGATATCAAGTATGTGTAAGATCTTGATTTCTTGATTAATTTGTAGCCAATACGGTTTTAAAAATGTATCAAACACTTATGTTTATTATTCGTTAATAAAGCAGCATTTAAATTTGTTTTGGATAAAATAAAATAGAAATAAAGTAAACAAAATAGATAAAATAGCTTTCCAAATTAGAGTAGATTGGCGACCTCTTCTTCGAGTGGGCAATAATTAATACAACCTAAAAATTACCCATTTTTACGAATTTTTTGACGCGTTACTGTCAGTGGAAGTAAGTTGAATTGATATAAGTATAATAAAGCAACATTTGAAGAATATCTAGTAAAAATTATGTTGAAAAATATCAAGAAATAACGAAATGGCGGCCGTTTCCCGGAAGCACCTCCAAAAAAGTGGTTTTGTGGTGAACAGCATAGCCCATCAGCGGACAATTGAAATAAAAAAATGAAGATGTTTTGAGAAGCTAATAAGATTCCTGAGGTAACGCTGTCGAGTAAATTTATTTGTGAATGAATGAATTTAAACGATTTGTGGGAAAATCGCTTTAAAGTTTTGAACACTGTATGAGTCATGTATGAGGGGCAGTTCCTTAAACGGTTGTAACTTTGTGAATTTTGCTCCGATTCATCTCAAATTTTCACAGAATATTCTTAAAAGGTTCTCTATTTCAGAAAAAAGTTAACGCCACCTTAATTAGTTGAATGTTTGACAGCATGTGGCGCCGTTCTATTTGGGAACATGTCTTCAACAAACAAACATACTTGGGGTATTCACGGGTTGATCCGAATTGCAAGAATGCGAAAATGCAACATATTTTTCGCACTAACGCGTAGACATCACCCAGCAAGACAGGACTGAAAAATCTCAAATACAACCTCACGAATTTTTTTATCAACTAACACATTCACATAATACTTTCCCAACAAGAGACATTTGCAAAACAAGGAAACTTAAAGTTAGATGGGTGCCAGACAGAGATGCCAGATCACACGGATAGGAAAAAAGTGTCAGTTTTGGCCCACCGCAACAACAATATCCACGCACCGACTGACCGTACTGACTAAAAAACTGACATTTTTCTATAAGCGCTGAGCGTCAGTTGACGCGTCAGTTGACGGTCAGTGTTCTAGCTGGGCAACTTTACGATAACTGAAAGAAATATATTGCCACCCTATTTCAAAATAACAAAAACTTATTAAAATCAACGTACAAACTTATCCTTTTTAAAGTTTTACCCAGATTGCAACTATGCTTGATAACAACTATAACATGAATCAGCTGTTTCGCATCACTGTTTGTGCGCTTTCGCAATAGGTTTGAGCAGTGCCTAATTCAAGAAGAGTTGCAAAATGGCTTCTAATGTGTTTGTTGTTGGAATGAAGCGAAATTTCGCAATCTTGCATTTTCGCATCGTCGCAACTGCGTTTCGCACCAACCTGTGAATACCCCTACTATTCAATTGGGGAACAAAATAATCGGCAATCATAGCTCTATAGCAGTGTCGACCGCGTAGTACACACTCGTGTGAAGCAGCACTTCGTCATTTTACGTATTCACGAAAGAATAAATGAGACAAATGCTTTGGTCGACACTGCTCTATAGCGCTCGCTGTTGACGGTAACGCTCCCGCCTGCCTGATTTTTAAAAAAGTAAGGACCAATGAATCCACCGGCCCATAAAGCGCACTTAAAAGTGATTTTTGCAGAATTTTTTTACCAGAATTTACCCATTGACCGAATGTACGGCACATACGACGGTAATTCCGGCAAGAATGGCAAACTAAACTGAGTCGCCGTATGACAGTTTATTCCTTATCGAAAAATGGAACCTATAAAAAAACAACCTTTCTAATGAAATTTTATGTCAAAAACGTTTCATCACAATAATATGGATACATTAATTTTGTGACTTTTTTATTGCCAAGAAGAGTTGGAAAAATTATGCTTTCGAGACCTCTTACTCTTGGCGAATTTGTTAGAAAAATTTTAGCTTTTTAAGTTCATGTCTAAAAAAAAAGCTACGAAAAATTAAGTTTGCACGTAGGTTGTTAAAAGTCAAAAATTATGTATGTTTGTAAGACTCCCATCTCACTTTAACATACCTACCTAGTAGGAACGTTCTACTGCTTCTTAACGCCAAAATTCATTTTGAAAGCAATTAATATTAATTTGCGTTTCTTTTCCGGTGGTCACCAGAGTTGGACGCCATCATCGGCTTCGCTTGCCGTATTTAAGTCGCCATCATTTGTTTTGGCCGTCGCCAACAGTTTGATAATTTGCTCCAATCCTCAATCTCAAAGTTATAATGACTTTTTTTTTCATTGCTTAATTCACTGTTGTTTTTGTTGTTGTTGCTCTACGCTACTTGCTACCTTCCCTTTGGTAATTATGGATATTATTATTGGTCTGTCTGGGCGTCCAGAAGACGCCAAAGGTACCCACAAATGAGCATCGTTGGATGAACGGTGTTTGCTTTAAACAAAAATGGTTATTTCTTTATGTTTTGATTTTTTTGTTTTTTTTGCACATTTTATTTAGCATTGATCGAGAGAGATGGAAAGAGATTCTTTGCGGTAAATGTTTTTAATGTTTTATCAATAAAAATCAATTTAGAAAATGTCATAAATGACGGAATGAGCATTAAGTTTCTAAAGACTCAAATAATAGTCGGTATTTTATTTGTTATTTTTTTTTAAGATGTCTTTTTTTTAAAATGTTCTTATTTTTGTTATCTAAAATTGAAAACTTCTAAGATATTTCGGCGCAATATGTTTCATATTTTTGACATTTTCTTGAAAATTTCTGAAAAAACCTGTTGTCTCTATTAAGTCTGTACCTGTTGTATCTTGTTAATTGTATCAAGTTTTCGCTAAGCGAACGCTGTAGGTCTTGTCTCAACCTTATCGTTGTTCTTATATTTATCCTAATAATTGTACTTATCCCTGTCCAAATTGTTGTTTTAACCCAATTTCAAATTCCTAACCCATTCCTTGTTCGAATCCTTTTCCTTAACCTTGTTCCAGATATTTTTCCAATATCTGTCCTTAGCGTGTCCAAATCCTTGTTTAATTCCTTATCCCAATCCTTGTCCACATTCGTATTTGAATCTTGCCCCTAATATGGCTTTAAGGGGGGAAGTATAGCCAGAGGCAAAAAAAAAGGTCATGTTTGTGCATTTTTTTAAGGAAACCTAAGGGATATTTTTAAATGAGGGTTTTTATACCTTAAAATATATACACTCAAGAGTATGCTTAGTTTTTTTTTATTAAAAAAAATTAATATTAAGGTAGATACAGCGTTTTTTGTAGAGCGCTTTGAAAATGCGGTGACCAAGATTGCTCCTCCTAAATTCAACTGAAACAAAAAAGTGAAATATATTATTAAACTAGATATTTAAAACTCGTACTTGTCATAGCCAATTTTGAAAATATTGATTTTTCACAAAATGGCGAACTTCCGAAAGTAAATTAACGATTTTCGACCAAAAATTCGTCATTATTTTGCCTATAAAAAATGAACGAAGCTACGAAAAAAAAAATCCTATGACAAGTACGAGATTATTATGAATAAAATAAGCCTACAAAAAAATCAAAACGATCGGTTCACTGAGCTTCGAGAAATCTTGGTCACCGACATTGAAAACATGGTTTCGAGAAAAATGCGTTTTAAAATAAGGGCTACACTGCGTGCTCTAGAAGGCGGTTCTTTCACTAGGCTATAACTTTATTTTTTGAGATATCGACTTGAAATTTTCAGCATATATTCTTGAGACTTAAAGCTTTAAGAAAAAGCTTTCCCCCCTTAAGTGTTCCTAAGTCTTTGTCTTAATCCATGTTCTTGTTCTTTTTCCAATACTTGTATGAATCCTTGTCCTTATCCTTATCTTTATACATATCCTTATCCTTATCCTTACCCTTATCCTTATCCATATCCTTATCCTTATCCTTATCCTTATCCTTATCCTTATCCTTATCCTTATCCTTATCCTTATCCTTATCCTTATCCTTATCCTTATCCTTATCCTTATCCTTATCCTTATCCTTATCCTTATCCTTATCCTTATCCTTATCCTTATCCTTATCCTTATCCTTATCCTTATCCTTATCCTTATCCTTATCCTTATCCTTATCCGTAAACTAATCCTTATCCTTATCCTTATCCTTATCCGTAAACTAATCCTTATCCATATCCATATCCTTATCCTTGTCTAATTCCATGCTTTAATCTATGTCAAAATCTTTGTCCTACTCCTTATGTTAGTCTTGTCAAAATATTTGTTCAAATCATTCCCCTCATTTTTCTAATCTTTGTCCCTATCAATATCCAAACTCTTGTCCTAATACTTGTCTTAATTACAATTTTATTTTTATTTTTATCTTGTATTTTTGTTTTTTCTTTTATCCGGTGGTGCATTTAGGTTATATTAAGCAGTTCGCTGAAAGCCCTCATGACGCCATTAACTTTTGTTTTATTTTAATCATGTGGCCGAAAACCTCAGCTTTACTGTCGGTCCATTAAAATTAACGTAGTGTCCATAGTCACGGAGTTATAACATAATTCCATGCAACGTTTTTGTAGTGATGTTACATAATTTTACTGTATTCATTTACTGTATTTCATTTTTTCATTTTCGTTATGAGGTCGAAGAACCACTTTTTGCTGTCGTAAATTAAAATTTTTCGTAGAACTTCTACTCAGCAAGTAATAATTTCATACAACAATATTGTATTTTTGTTGCATATTCTGCTGTGTCCGCTACCTGACGACGTCATCTTTTTTTTTATTTTTATCGTAATAAGCCCATATATAACGTGTTATAATTCCATGCAACAAATTTTCAGTTGCTTTGCTCAAGCAGTTCCTTCTGCGTCCCGAAGACACCTTTAATTTTGCTTTTATTTTTATCATAAATTTAAAGAATCAATCTTTACTGTCGTACCATTATTTTTGTCAAAGTATTTATACTCAGCGAGTAATAATTCCATGCAACGCCGATGCATTTTAAGAAAATGCCTTTTTCACTTTTTTGGAAACGTACCCGGTAGAACGTAACTTTGTCAATGCAAAAAAGTTCCTGTGGCCTTTTGTTATTCTATTCACATTAAAATTATATATATAGTATATGTTATAAAAATTTCATTCATAATTTTTCATTGAAAACTAAATAAACTTCAAAATTCCACATGTCACAATAAAATCTCAAGACATTTAAATATCTTTATTGTCTCTTTTATGTCTTGTCTCTTTTGAATGTCTTTATGTTGATACATTTATTCAAATATTTCAATTTATCAAGATTAATAATACTATAGTGTGTTATAGATCTGTACTATCTGCCAGAGCTTTTCCCACACAATCATCAACTAATTTACAGCATTCAACAGTGAGAAGCTGTCATATTTATTCGGAACTCATTTGCATTTTAGGCCAAGCCATTTTGAATGAAACGATTTTCCATACAATACATGCCGATATTCACATTCTCAACTGCATATCGAATGAGATTAATCGGATCCGGAAGTTGCTAATGAAAAATTTCCATAATCATTCGTCTCATGCGGTTTAAAAGATTTCACAAGTTACTTCTTTTCAACAAAAACTTTCATATGTACTATGTATATGTTTGAAAGACGGTACCTAGTGCTTGTCTTTAAAACTTTTGGTGGCAGTAATCAATGGGGTAAAATATTTCACCTGGCGCTCTTGCGTTGCTACGTTACGACAGTGTTGCCATATTATGGCATTTCTGATAGAGTAACAAGTTGTACAAACCTTGAGTGAAATGATTGGAACTTTTTCTGGTCAGCTTAAGTTTCATACGTAAATTTCTACAGTAAAATTTAGAAATGTGGAAACGAGACAACAACTCAATTTTAGAGAAAAATATGTTTGAATTCTAAATGTATAATGAATTCTAATTTTTTGTTGTTTCACTAAACCGACGACTTTGTATCCTTAATCATCTTGTTCTTCAATAATATTCAAGAATGGTTAGGAGCAAATCGAAAAATTTTAAAATTTAAAGAAAAGAAAATAACAAAAAGGCAAGACTAATATTTTGCAGATTATGTCCTCCGAAAATAGGTAATTTTTATTATTGAATTTTGAAAGTATGTAGTGCTGATCGTTGCTTTAATCTCGTTCGTCCTTGCCTCGTACATGGTAGCACTATGGGGTTAATTAACTTCGAGTTAATCCATTGTTAATTCAATTAGTCGATGGACGATTATATCGTAAAATGGATGTAGTGTACAGAAACTTTCCCGAACTGAAGAACGATTTTCGAAATAAATTTGCACAATTTGCAATCGTTGTTCCATTATAAAATGGCAAACCAAGCTGAGCACAGAATGTAGTATAGTTGTCAGATTCGACAGTTTGACACATAAAAAGTATCGAAAGCAAAAATGAAGTAATATGAATTTTTAAAGGATATTATTTTTAATTTTTTTATATTCTCCCTCGACTTCAATACACTTATTCCAATGATCCTCCAATAATTTTATACCATCTCTGAAATGGTTTTCCGGAAGCTCAGCAAAATATTGTTTCACGGCACCAATAGCTTCTTCATTCGACGAAAAACGCTTACCACTAAGGAATTGTCAGGTGTTGAAGCAAGATGTACTTTAATTCGTTTAATTTAGCCATCGTCAAAACACATGTGTGAACCGTGCATTGTCTTGATGAAAAATGATTTTTTTTTCTTCAGTAAAGCTGGTATTTTCTCACAATTTTTTTCATTCAGCTGATCCAAAAGGTTAGAATAATATTCGGAGTGAATTGTTTTGCCTTTTTCGAAATAATCAATCAACAAAATCCCTTTTGCATCCCAAAAAAACTGATGCCATAACCTTTTTTCCTGACTTCACCTGTTTTGGAGCTGAAAAACCAGCTTTTGTCCACAATAAAAGTTATTGTTTCAGTTTAGGATCATGGTGGTAGATCCAAGTCTCATCCATAGTTATAAAACGATGCACAAAATCTGTTTTATTCTGCCTAAAACGCTTCAAATTATCCTGACAAATTTGTTTTCGATTCAGTTTTTGTTGAATTGTTAACGAATGCGGCACTAACTTCCCGAAGAGCTTTTTCATATGCAATTCTTCGTGTAAAATATGGAGTACTCGTTTGTCTGAGATGCCAATGGTATTAGCAATTTCACGTTTAGTCAAACTTGGATGTTCACAAACAATTGCATCCACTTTCTCAATGATTTTTGGTATTGTTGCACTTTTTAGACGCCCACTACGTGGTTCATCTTCAACGCTTGTACGACCACGTTTAAACTCTAAAACCAATCGGTGCACAGTTGGAAATGAAGGAGCAGATTCCTTTAACACTTTCACAAATTTTGTATGAATTTCCGTTGCTGATAAACCTTCCAAAACAAAGAATTTTATCACTGCACGATATTCGGTTTTTTTCCATTGCAAAAAAATATTCTGACATGTAAACTTCAAATGACTAGTAAGCAAAGAATAAATAGAGAGATCGAAATTAGATTTTTTTTTGTGTTAAAATGAGAGATGAAATATTAAAATGGGGTATTAATTTTATTTCTTCTACTGGTCCATAGGTGTCGCTTTCAGAACTTTTCTACCAACCTGTACCTATCGAAAAATGGAACCTATAAAAAAATTCCCTATATATGTGCGCTACACTAAAAGAAACTAGTAAATCTGCCAACATGAAAAGGCTGATGACAAAAATCCCATAGATAGATAATATAGCAAGATTTGTGAATTTCTTGGGTTTCTTAAAGTCAACTCAATTCCCATTTCATGATTGTCTTGTACACCAACTTAGGGTAAAAATTTATTCCATTGAAAGATGAAATACAAGGTGGCGCAAAAGTAATCCTCCTATCAGAAAATGCTATAAATTTTGCGATTGGCCCCTAATGTCAGTTCTGTTTTGACATTTGTGTAGTAAACACATGCGAAATACACGTTAATAAACAATGTTACGCTACACTGCTCCAGAACGCGGAATTAATCACCACCAAGAGGAAGATGATTTTTCATCAAAAATAATCATGAGTGATGAGGCCCATTTCCATCTTAGCGGGTACGTAAATAAGCAAAATTTACGCTTCTGGGGCACTAAAAATCCGCGTGTAACCCACGAAGAGCCATTACACCCGCTCAAAGTCACTGTATGGTGTGCTGTTTTCGCTGGAGGAGTCATCGAACCTTTTTTCTTCGAAGACGGTTACTGTGAATGGTGAGCGCTACAGAGTAATGATCAACGAGTTCTTTTTGCCGCAACTTGATGAATTGGGATTGGAAAACATGTGGTTCCAACAGGACGGTGCAACGGCACACACTGCACGTGCCACAACCGATATGCTGAAGGATGCATTTCCCGGGCGCCTAATCTCCCGATTTGGCGATTTGCACTGGCCAGCAAGATCGCCTGATTTGACCACTCCAGACTTCTTTTTGTGGGGCTTTTTGAAGTCGCGGGCTTATGTCAACAAGCCTCAGACTCTTGCAGCTCTTAAAGACAATATCCGTCAAGAATGTGAGGTCCTATCGCCGGAAGTTTTGGCCGAAGTGATGGAAAATGCCATAAAAAGGGCTCAAATGACAATCAACTGTGGCGGCGGCCATTATCTGTTCACCCTTTATCATGAAAAACAACGATATTTGATTCAAGTTAGAGCTCTTCACTTCACTTATCAAGATTTTTCATACACAAAATTGATTTTAAAAATAATTTTAAAGGATTAAATTTTAAAATTCTTTTCGTTTTCTTTCTGATCTATTTTTAGCTCAGAAAAAGAACAGGTCTTTAGACAACAGAATATTTTGCCGAGAAACGAAAAACGCTATCAGAATGCCTCTGAAGCAACATTTTCATTTTTTTTTTTTTCATTTCAACTAATTTTTTACAGCAATATTTCTTAACAAACAATAGCTACATTATAATCGTATTTCTTGAAATAAGTGGCAACGTTGCTGCGCATAATTTCGTTGTATTATAAGATTCTGGCGATCGTAGTAAAAGTCGGCAACGTGTGTGGCACCAACACATCAAATTAAATTCAATTTTACGTTCGAGCGACGACGCGGACGACAACGACAACGACGACGATAATATAAATGAGCGAAACGCAACGCGAAGGTTTAACTTGCAGCTGCTGCTGCTAAATTATTATTATTGTTGTTGTTGTTTTCATCGTCTACTACATCGTGGTGGTATTTTAGTTACTATTGGCTGTATTATATGTAAGCAAAACTGAGAGAGTGAATAGTGAGCGATATATTTAAGTCAATGTCTGTTGCTCGCTGCCGCAGTGATATGATTATGTTGCTGCTGCTGCTGCTGCTGCTGCAATTGCTGTTGTTGATTGTGACGGTTTATATTGCCATGTGTTTTGTTCTTTCTTTTTGTTGTCAGTGCGGGCGGGCGTTCGTGTGAGCGAATACGCATACGAACGATACTCCATACATCGCTTTCTGCGTGTGGTCCTTAATACGTTTACTGGGTGGTCTTGCCTGAATTCTGTGTGGTCCCAACTTCATTATACGATACAAACAGCCAAATGTTAGTTCGTTTCTGTTCGTTTAGTTATCGTTGTTTTCTTTTGTTTTTGTTGTTTTTATATTTTTTTTTTTTTGACCAATGTTGTGCTTGTGTTGGTTAAGTGCCCTCAAACACTGATGTACGACTACAACTTAACAACGACAACACAAGATCAGCAAATTTTCAACTTAAATTGATGTTGGCGCTTAACATATACTTTTTTTTTATTCTGCAATGAAATCATCGTTTGTAACAACAACTCGTGCTGTTGACAATTGCTTCCAATATCAAATTGTATGCAACGTTTGGTGTTATAGTTGCTGAGGTTTATACGGAGCAGAAAAACATGGTTTTTGAAAAAGAAAAAAAAAATCGTTCATTTATAAACCTGATCAGCTGAATAGATCGCCTTATGAAGACATCAGAGATTTTCTCAATGGCCAATTTTTTATTATACAATTTCTCCATATTTGTGATTAGTTGATAGTTGTTGTCAATCGATATCTAATTTTCTCTAATTTTCATACGAAATAGATATGAATGGAAAACTAGAAAAGCTGAACTTTTGATTTTTTGTTATTACCAGGCTGTTCAATAACTCTGTGGTCTCGTTAGGAAGAACGTAATTTTTGCCAACATTAAATTTTACAGTTCAATATTTTTCATTTTAGCCCGATACACTTACTCCAGCGATCGTTCAACATTTCGACACCGAATTTGCCAAGACATTGTTAATGGCTTCGGGCTGTAGCTCACGGATTGCTTGGATGATATTGGCCTTAAGTGCTTGAATCGATTCCGGATTGTTGGCATAACATCGGTCCTTCACGGTTCCCCACAAAAAAAGTCGAAAGGGGTCAAAACGCAGCTCCGAGGCAGCCAATAGACTTCGCCAAGACGGCTGATAACACGATTTGGGAATTTGGTTTGCAAAAGATCGATTGTGGCATGGGCTGTGTGGCATGGCACGCCATCTTGCATAAACCAAAGGACGTCCAAATTCATGTCTCCAATTTTAGTAAAAAAAAGTCAGTTGGCATGGTTCTGTAGAGCTCACCATTGACCGAAACGTTGTTCCCAGCCTCATTTTCGAAGAAAATTGGTCCAATGCTACCACCACTCCACAATCCCCACTAAACTGTCACTCTCTGTGGATGTATTGACTTCTCGACAATTACGTACGGGTTTTCCGAGCCCCAGATGCGGAAATTTTGTTTGTTAACGTAACTATAAAGATAATTTTTCGCCCAAAATCGTTGTCCATTGGTCATGAGGTATAATACTGATTTTATGTCAAGATTTCGAGCGGGAAAGAGCTGTCAGTGTCAAAATAACCTATGATTTAAAAAGAAACGACTAGATGACCCACCCTATAGTTATTGTTTGTTCAACACTTTTTTAAAAAGTTCGGGTTTAAATTTAACTGTCTTATTTGATGTAAATCTTTTGGATTTTCGGGGCCCCAGATGCGACAGTTTTGCTTATTCATGTACCCAGATAGATGAAAATGAGCCTCATCACTCAGACTAATTTTGTTTGAGAAATCATGATCTTGTTCATGCATTTCTAGCACCCAATCAGCGAATGGTCGGCATTCTCCATGGTCTAAGGCTTCAATTCTTGTGTCAACTACACCTTTTTAACAAGTAACCTAAGATCTTTATGCCAAATATGGTGCAAAGTGGCTGTGGATAGGCCCAATTCCTTTGATCGTCTCGAAATGCACTAACTTGGGTTTTCAGCCACACTCTTAGATATTGCTGCGATGTTTTCAGTTGACCTAGTCGAAAAACCAGGAGTTGGAGTTTTTGCATCACTCCGAAACATTCAAATTTATCAATTAATTTCACTATAGCTGTGCGAGAGTGCGCTTGATGATGGCCAAAAATATTTAGTACGAACTTTACGAATTCTGTTCGAGATATTTTCACCGTGTTTGTAGTGAATTTTCATTGTTTCAATGCATTGCGCGAGTGTGTATCGATCCATATCTGAAAATCTCTTATGGCCAACTCACACGGGATGGCTTGATTGGCAATCTATGAACTTTTCTTACTCTCTTTTATATTCTGATTGTTGGTATCTCACCCCTGCAAGACAAGTACTGGTTAAATGATTCGTTATTTAACCAATAGTGCTGTCGGAAATTTCGGTTAGCCTGTAGAACAAAGTTTCTATCAGTTTGTTAAGGGCAATGTGAAAAAACTAACCAAAACTCATGTATAAGTGTGATTTCATATCTCTTTCTTACGCAAGTATTTCAATGTCTTGCCGAACACAGCTGCTCTGCTCACACTAACAACAAATTCGGTAAAGAATTTCATAACAAACTCAGCTGTTTACTTAACTACGCAGTTAGCGTCTTGCAAAACCTTTCCCCCATAGTGTAGTGGTTAGAGCGCTGGCCTTTAACGCAAACATGCGCGGGTTCAAACCCTTCACCAAATAAAGCCAAATTTTTTTCTTGTAATTTTGTTTAGAAATGTTTTTTCTTTTTTTATTAATGGGTAGTATTTACAAAAAATAAATTTTAGTAAAATATTTAAAGAAAATAAGAAAACAAAGCCCCAGAATAACGCTGTTATTTTTTATTCTAGCAAGGAAATCTTGCTTTTCTTTAGAAAGAATGATGTGTTTATTTGTCTATTTTTAATCACTTTTGAACTATATTTTATTAACTAAACATAATTGAAAATCTTAATGCCTCATGCCATATTTGAACCACGGTCCTCTGTCATATAAGTTCCATATTCTTCCCTCTGCGCCACGGCCACTATCATTCAATTTGGTTATTTTAGGATATTATTTTTTGCGTGACTTACACTTGCACCTCTTAAAGTTTTTTTCACACCCTCAGCTTGTTTGCTGCGTAATTTAATGTTTATATTGTTGTCTCATTCTGACAAAACTGACAGGAGTGAAATAACTGAGAATGTATTAGTTTTTGCTGCAAATGTTGTGATTGTGTTGGAGTTTCAGTTAGGCATGTCTTGCAGGGACACAATGAGTTGGGGATTGGTTTTCCTTGTTAAACCTCATTTAACAAGGAAAATTTTAAATGACACATTTTGTTGAAAGATCCCAAATGAGCCAAATCCTTTAACGATCGGATTTGGTCGATATAGGAAATCGATGAATAGCACATGGTCCAATAAGTCCCGAGACTAAGCAATAAAAAAACTTTTTTTTTCAAATATTCCTCTTTATTCATCAACATAGGTTCCTTCACGTATTGCACTTCATTCCACCGCTTTTCTAACTTTTCAATACCGGTTTTGTAGAACCATTTGTGCTTCGCTTCAAAATACGCTTCAGTTTCAGCCGTCACCTCTTTATTGGAACCAAATATCTTGCCGGCAAGCATTTTTTTGAGGTCAGCAAAGAGCCAGTAGTCGCTGGGGGCCAAATATGGCGAGTACGGTGGATGAGGAAGCAATTCGAAGCTCAATTCGTGGATTTTCGCCATCTTTTTCATCGATTTGCGACATGGTGCATTGTCTTGGTAAAAATTAATTCTTTTCTTCTTAAAATGGGGCCGATTTTTCGCGATTTCATCCTTCAAACGCTCTAACAACGCTATATAATAATCGCAGTTGATTGTTTTTCCCTTTTCGAGATAACCGATGAACAAACTTCCATGCGCATCCCAAAATACAGATGCCATAACCTTTCCAGCCGACTGTTGTGTTTTTGGTCGATTTGGTCTGCTTTCATCGGTTGCTCTCCACTCAGCTGACGACCATTTTGATTCCGGTGTATAATGGTGGATCCATGTTTCATCCATTGTTACATACCGACGCTTAAAAGTTCATGTTTAAACAGTGCCAAACAGCTCTCCGAATCACCGACACGTTGTTGTTTTTGGTCCGGTGTGAGAAAACGCAGCACCCATTTGGAAAGCAGCTTTCTCATCGACTAATGTTCCTGTAATATTGTTTCCACACTGCCTTTTGATATCTTCAGAGCCTAACCTATCTCGCGCACCTTCATTTTACGGTCGGCGAATACCATTTTACTTTTTTTATGTTTTGTGTAACAACTACCTCATTTGGGCGTCCTGAACGTTCGGCATCATTTGTGTTTGTACGAGCAAGTTTAAACTCAGCATACCATCGGCAAATGGTTGCTTTTGACGGAGCAGAGTCCGTATAACACTTTCGAAGCCATTGCTCAGCTTGGACGGTATTCTTTCCCATAAAAAAATAGTGATAAATCAACACACGGAATTGCTTTGAATCCATTATTTTGAAAATATCAACAGTAGCGTCACTTAAATCTCTGCAACTTCTGAACTAAACGTTAGATCGTCATGATATTTTTACACGTACAGTTTGAAGGTTGGAACTATCGAAATATTATATCGATATTTCGTTAGAGGTTCCACCTAGTAGTTAGTATCGGGACTTAATGGACCATGTGTTATTTGAAAGCCTTTAAACAATAATATTTCGTTTGAAAAACCACCTGAGTTTACAACGGTCTATTTAAAAGATATGCTTGGCTTATAATTTTTGTTATTTTTTCAAATATCTCTTGAGCTGAATTAAAAAATGGATAATTTCAAAATATCGTAATGAAAACGATTACCAACCAATGTTTGCAACATGTACACACACCCCCCCAACACCGATTTCTAGTAAGCACTTACGTGATTTCTGGGTGGCATTGTCAGTCGAGCGACAAAATGTTGTTGATGATCATGATGACGACGACGATGGCGTTGAAATAAAAAAGCTTTTTTATGCATGCATAAAACAGACCGACTAACCAAGCAATCACTCGAGTGGCACATGGCGCTAGGGTGGCATTCGGCAAAAAGGCAACAAATTCAACAACAACTTCGACAAAGTCTTGACAACCAGTGCCAGTGGTTTTTTTTTTTTACTTTGCTGCCGCGATACAAGCCGCACAATGCCAAAGGAGACCACCTCATGCGTTGCGATGTTGTGATCAACGCGTTCTTGTTGTTCTTGCTGCTGTTGTAACTAGTGCTTGGCTCGTCTACTAGCGATCTTGATGCCAGTCTGACAATATTAATACGCAAGCCCACCGCTGCAAATTATGCAGTTATAAATGTTTATAGTGGCATGTTACGCTAATTTGCCACAGCGATTCAAAGATACCCACTCTAGATGCTCTTCCATCCCTCAATGCAAGCCTTAGAACACTTGACAATATTTACAATATATGAAACGAGTCTCGCGAGTTGAGAATGAGAATCATATAATTTATTGTATAGCAGCGCATCGCATCGCCATCGATATTGATCTCAGGAAACTTTCGGTCTTTCGGTGACGTTTGGTTGATCGTTTCTTCATACAGACTGCGGACTCTGACAACTAGTTCTGGTTCCGTCTCGTGATGCGGATTGAAGAATGTTGGCGCTTGTTCTTTGTGCGATTTCTTTTCCTTATCATACTCTCAATAAAGCTTCCAGCTAAATAATAATGTTATTTTTGCATAAAATGGATCAACAGATCATCAAAATCTTTTGCGGCTGTTGGCTGCTGTTTTTCTTTTTAAAAAAGCAAACATTTTTTTTCCATTAGCTGAAGTACTCGTTGCTGTTGCAGCCGCTCTTAGGCAGAGCTTGCAATTTATGCAAGCCATAACAGCAACAACTTATTTTATTGCTGCTGGTCATAAAGATTTTGTTGTAAGTGATATCGCGTCGAGTTGTGCATCGTCCATGTTCGAGTAAAAAAGCTTTGTTAACTTGAAATTATCCATAATTTGATGTCTCTAATTTTTGATGGATTCATTGGCGCCATCATGCCATGGTAATAATTCTGAAATTTAACAATATTTGTAAAAAATTAAATAAAATTATTTGTTGTGTTATTTTATGCAGCGAAATTTTATTGTAGAACAAAATATAAAGACTTTTGCCAGGACTTCAGTGCCTATTCTTAAAAAAAAAAAAAATCACTGGTACTTACAGGCAGAAATTATACAGCACATGGAACACGAGTTATAAAGAGTGGTCGAAATACAGCTATATCTTTTTTTCATCACATGCTGCGATTTGACCTCGTTAGACCTTTTTTTTTCCGGGATATCCTTAAAGATAGGTGGATGGATATGCGGATAAGTCAGAAACGATCTAGACCATAAAGGTGAATATCGCCCAAGCCATATTTGTGTCATGTCAGAAAACGTCAACAAAGCCTTGGAAAATTGAGTTGGTAGGATGCGCTACTGTGAAGACAGTAGAGGCAACCACATGAATGAAAACGTGCTCCATAAATTATGGGAATGTTTGTTCTTTCTAATAAAGCCTTAATTTACTTTCCATATTTGTTTGGTATCTCTAGTCAGGCAGCCTAAATAGAGTTTTCAATGGACTCACAGAAATTTTACTATTTTTACTTCTCTGGTGTATGCTATGGTTAACATAAACCTATACTATTAGTCAAGTCCTGCTCTAATTTTTTGGTGAAGTATTATAACTTCTGACCTTTTTTTGAGATCTCTAGTCTTCCAATTTTTACTTGTAGGCTTGCTTCTTCGAAACTTTAGACAGAACTACTACAATGCAAACTTAATTATTTCGAAAACCTGACCTGAGTAGCGCACTCATTATTCTTCTTTTTTTTAAACACCGTCAAGCAACACGTGATAATTTAAACGGTCTATTTATGGATTAAAAAACTTGCGCAGTTCGATTCACATTTTTGGCTAGAGAAGTTGTTGGGCCGTAATTCTTCGAAGATCTTGTCGGAAACGCAGATTCGATATCGTGACATGATAACCAACTTTTTATGGAATACGATTGACAAACTCCGCTTGTTCTCACGAGCAGCCTGTCCAAAGCCAAGATAAAGAAAATGGTCGAGTTCGCCGTATCCTCTGTAAATGAGAAGGGACTACCCTGAACCTGGAGTTGCCAAATCTGGGGATTAGGTGGACCGTTGACATGATAAACAGTAGCGTATGCCTACGAAGTAATAGCAATGATCCTTGAAATTTATTTTTACGAGGATAGATAGTCTTTACGTAGGTAGACGTGCAAACACATTTTCACTGCGCATTTAAAACGCATATGGATGGATAGTCTTATAAGGGTCTGTAAGAAACGATGTTTAACCTGAGAATTAAAAAGGTGTCAGACTTGCATGAAAAAGTTTTATCTTAGAAGTCTCGGACTATCAGTATTGAAAAGCTGTAAATAATGGTGACTTATGTGTCACACACGGTCAGGTCCGATATGATCTACGTTGTAGCATGTCTACTAGTGGTGATTCTGTCATCACAATTATAACCGATATCCAATTTTGTGTCAATGTGTGTGAGTACGTGTCGAGGTAAATCCTTTAGCTTAGGAGACTATCGCTAGGAGACTACTTTCGGGGAGTATCGTGCTGGCTGTGGTAGTTCAATGCCGCGAACACTGTGCGATCGACGTGGAGTTGCGCTAATACAACCAGATGGCAATGTCCTGGAAATTTATCTGCTGAGCACCAATTCCATGAACCTCGACTCCTTTGCCATCCTCCTCCTTTGGTGTCTGCGTTACTCAAACTGGAATAAGATTGACAGTGAATGTGCTAGACATCAACCATGGTTCTACTCTTGACAAAGTTTCATGTTCGAGCTATCTTGCGCAGCGGAAAAGTCTATTGGCCACCGAGATCTTATGAGATCTTTTTGTTTTTTTTTTTTTTTTTAGATAAACCAACGCTCAAGGTATGCCCCGTATTAAAGCGATAGTTAATTGGGGGATGGAAAGATGGAGTAGTGTCGGTGAAGATTTATTTTAAATTTACACAGAGCAAAACTGCCCCTGCGAAATTGTACCACAATTTTACTGTACGACTAAAGAACGAATTATCTCACAAATACGAGGTTCTATTGGGCATCAAGGCAAGGTCATAGATATGGGCTTCGTCAGCTGCACGAGTGAACATGGGAAACACGAGCTGATGGCGTCAGTTCACGTAACACCCTTGAACACTTTCTTCTGTACAGAAGGCTCAGGCAACCAACATTGTGTCGATGCCCAAGAGAGTTGATAGGCGATGAAATGTTTCCATTTCCTATGACATAAATGGCAATTCGTTGTATTCGGCCTAGAAGCTCCAAATAAGATCTTGAAGTCCGTACCCAAATAAAGGAATGCCATCCACATACTTCGCTTCCACCAACTAAAACTTTAAAGTCGTTGGAGGCGATACACATATCCCAACGTTTTTTTCCATTCTTGAAAGTATTTTTGGTAGGAAGATTTCAGAATGGCCTTTAGCTTACTCTGCGAATTCTTTGAGGACTTCAATCGTTTGATGACTCAAAATGCTTTCCACGAAGCCCCAAGGGAAAAGCCACACGCGACCATATCTGGCAAATATATATCTGGCTTATTGATCGATATTGACATTACTTTTGGTCAAATAAACGCGTATAATACGTGATGTGTGAGCTGGTTTATTATCGTGGTGCGAAAATCATAAATTGTCCTTCCATAATTCTGTCCTCTTTCACCAAATATTCTCGCGCAAACGCTCTAAAACACTCAAATAATATTTAGCGTTTACCAATTGATCTGGAGAAAGGAATTCCGAGTTAGCTTAATCTTTTAACAACTTTCTGGATAGCGGATAGGATGGATTTTGGACTCATTTGGACAGCGCCACTCTGCAGATTGTTGAGCTGTTTCGACGTCATACTCGTACACCCAAGTTTCTTCACCAGTAATGATGCGCTGAAAGACCGTATCGTCCATTAAAAACATCTCCTGAACGACTCTGTTTGAAATTCGCAGGTCAGACTCGAGGTGAACTTGTTTACAAAGCAATAAGAAAGAAACTACGTGACAGATCGCGCTAAAAATTAACGCTTAAGCCTATAATAGTGCTACCAGCCTTAAACAAATCATTAGCTTTATGACAACTGTTGTTGGTTCATCCGGTTTAATTTTGAACAGAAACTATTCCAAGTAGTGATAGTGCGACTCGCTGCAGGTCTCTTGTCGGCTCCCAGTTGGCCCCAATTACAGGTAGCCTTGAGTAGCTTATATATCAAATTTCATTACGATAGCTTAAATATTACGGATTTAATCCTAATGACGAACAGACTTAGGGATATTGTAAACATGTATTTATACTTTTTTATGCCTACCACGCCTACTTATTGGCATTGAAACGGAGTGACAAACTTAATATGCTTCTTACGCAGTCCGCGTGTGGGTATAAAAATTAGCATCGCTGTGTAAGACACTTCCTCCAAGCACGTGATCACTAAACACGAACTTTTGAGAGACAACTAAAATAAAAACAACCATGTACAGCAACAAGCGAGAAATCGACTTAAGCAGTTTTGACCTTTGCACACATAGGATCATTAAAAATATTTACATACATTCATTAATGTAAATATATCTCTCTTTATTTAAACGTTTTTCTGCAGAAATTTCTACAATGCCCATCAAATTTAGTTTTTCTCTTTTATTTAGTAAGATACACTTTGTTATTGTTGTTGGTTTAGTTGTTAACACCATTTATAGCTCAATGAGACGCGGAACAGATTGTTGTGCAACAAGGTCAAGGATTTGTCTGTGCTCTCAGTGTTGTTGTTGCTGCATTGTTCCACGACCTCACAGATGGCGTGACAAACATGTTTATGATCACACCCATGCAACATTACACTAAAACATAATGATGCGTTGAAGCGTAGAAAGAAAATTCCTGCAAGTCGAAGGCATAATAAAATGACATTTAAAAGTTTAAAAAAAACCTCTTAGCTTTACCACTTCGATTTTTAACTACATTCTTAAACTTTATGAAATTTTTTTAAGATAAATACTTCAATTACAAAGTTTTTTCGTTAATAATTAAAATTTTAACAGAGTACAAGCGCAGTTTAAAGCTTAGAACTTAAGCCTTTGTTGTTGCTCTGGCAGATTTTGGAGTTTTTTTTTTATTTTTTCTTTATTTTGCAATGCAAGCAAATATTTATTTATATGCGCTTAATTAAACAACAGTAGCCGCCACATGTTTAAAATATGTGGCAACGCTCAACAGCTAATCCTTTTTACACGCGCACTCTAACTGCTGCTTCTTGCGAAAGACCATTGAAGAGAAAGAAAAACAGAATAACCTACAAAAATTGCATGCTATATATGCATGTGGGTACATTGTAAATAAGCAACAACAACAACAACAACAACAACAACAACAACAACAACAACAACAACAACAACAACAACAACGAAACAACAACAATAAATCCTACCACTGCGAACCAGAACAATAACAGCCACCGTAACTTGCAAGAGTCGCTGAGTAATATTTATCAATTCCTGGCTGGAATACTCGTAGCAAAGGAATGAAGCCGAGTAGGGCGCGGACTCTAAAGGCAATAAACCGCCTTTGGGGCCAAAGACGCAGCGGCGGCGTTGTTGATGGCGACGACGATGGCTCAATGTTGAAAAGCCAACGAATTGCAGCAGACGCTTTGTTGGCACAGGCCACCGTGAATTAAAAATTAACCTATCTACATATTAGCGGCAGGTAAGACGGTGAGGAAGCTGACGAGCAGAAAACTCATAGCTGAACCAGGTTGCCAACCCTTTATTAAAAAATTTCAGTTATTTGGTTCCTTTTGAAAAAATTATTTCTGTTTTTGAGGGTTGAAGAATCAGAGTAATGAGGAACCAGAACATTTTTTTTCTATATGTGGCTATCGGCAATACCTTGGCCGGCAACCAACCAACTCTCTTTTTGTCAACCATAACTGTCAAAATAGCGTAAGAAAGCAAAAGATAAAAAAATAATTCATATAACATAGAAATAATTTCGATTTGACAGTTCTGTTCCCACACTCTTTTCCTTGCATCTACCTTATTTCTTATAATATGGGCAACACGTTTCTCATTTCATTTGACAGTATAGCCGTGAGGTGGAAAGAAGTTCGAAATAAAATTTTCAAGGAAATGTCAAATTATGATTGGCGTGTCGTGTGAGCTACCAACAATCAGAATGTAAAAGAGAGTAAGAAAAGTTCATCGATTACCAATCAAGCAATCCCGTGTGAGTTGGCCAATAGCCTTAAACTCATGTGCATTTTCGAAAGTTCGGAAAAAAGAAGAATAACAACAAACAATAAAGTAACACAACCTCAACATGCTCTGATATGGCCAACTTACACGGGATTGCTTGATTGGCAATCGATGAACTTTTCTTACTCTCTTTCACATTCTGATTGGTGGTAGCTCACACGACATCGCCAACCATAATTTGACATTTCCTTGAAAATTTTATTTCGCAACCTAGCAACTCTATTCAGATTGCTGATTGCCGACATGTACAGCAATCTCAAAATGAACAAATTTAGATTGCTTCAATCTGTGTTCATCCGCTCTGGCTCTAAGAGTTTTTGACAGTTTCACATTGAAAGCAACAACAAAACGACTAGATTGCTTGATTGGCAATCACCGTGTGAGTTGGGGAATAGCAGTACTAAAAACACGTGATCACGTGATCGAAATTCGAAGATGCACAGAGTTTAAGGCTATGCCTAAAAAAGTATGACACGGTTAAGGTTAACCTTGACACAGGGTGCATCATAAGTAGATAAGAACTCATTTACTAATGTAAAAAGCTTACTACGTATTTTATCGTGCTCTTAACGTATATCATTCACATACAATTTTAAAAAGATTAAATAATATCAAAAATTTAGAAAAAAAACGTGCAAGTTAATCGTCTCTTAAAAAAATATTTTTGATATGAATCTGTGGTGGCAACAATGGCACAGGCAAGCTCATTTACGATATGTACGTATCTGCCTGTCGGTTCAAGCCATTCTTTGCTTACATTAAGCGTAGAACAGTGGCAGCCCAAAGCGATTTGCCCCACACCCATCAACAACTCAACTGAACACAACCAACCCAATTCAATTCAATGCTGAATAAGTTGTTGTTGTTGTTGTTGTTGTTGCTGCTTGTGTTGTTGCTGCTGTTGATTACCATGACTCCAATGAATTTGTTCCAATATACGTGACGCAATGCGAAGAGTGGAGTGCAATATTTTCTTTGCCGATCGGCAGTGCAGATCTTTTGCAGCAGTGTGGCAAATCAGCCTAAATACAGAAGCAACTAAGTTGAGGAAGTACTTGTGAGCATGGAATAAAATGGGTGGATAGAAATTCATATATCTGTAAATATATCAATAAGTCATAAGAATGTTTCACATACTTAAAATAAAAAAAAAATAAATAAAATAAAAAAGCACTTAGTCTCGGATGCTTAAACAACGTGTTAATAAAATTTGTTATGTGTGTAGATAGTTATGGGAACATTTAAAATATCGATTTTAATTGATTACGAAATCGTTTTGAGTTAAGCAATTTTTTTATCGTATGTATGCAAACTCATAGATTAGGGTTATCTTAACATAACATATACTGCATGAACTAAGTGAACTGGGGCGCTTAGAGATGACGTTCCCGGGATCCCGGGAATAAGTTAAGAATTTTGACCCAGAAATATTGGCATTACTTAGTTACTCACTGATCCGGCGCTCACAGACGTCGATCAGTTTTGGTCTCTCCTATGAATTTGCGCCAGATATTTCTGCTATGCTCTACTGGCGACTGTTGGAAACACCAAGCTTCGTCAGGATGTCCAACACTTCGTGTTTCAAACGGAGATGTGGTTGGCCTCTTCTGCGTCGACCACCATTGGGTGTCGAACCGAATATTTTTTTCGCTGAAGCGTTGTTTGGTCTTCATGTTAGGTCATGTTGAAAACATCCGCTCAACATGACTTAACCAGGAGCCGCTCGATTTGTATGCGCTTAACAATCAAGGTGGCGTACAGCACATATAGTTCGTGGTTCGAATCTGATGTTCACCATCGACGCAGATTCGAGCGGTCTTACGAAGTATCTTTCTCTTGAAGGCTCTCAAAGTCTTTTCATAAGAACTGCTCAAAGTCCAGGTTTGGGCTGCATACAATAGTGCGGGCATGATAAATGTCTTATAAAGAGTGAAATTTGTTCATCGAGAGAGCGCTCTGCTTCTCAATTGCCTACTAAGCTCAAAGTAACACCCGTTGGCAAGAGTTATCCTTCATCGTTGGAAAGCTGAGAGAGGCCTCTACTTCGCAATTGCCTACTGAGCTCAAAGTAACACCTGTTAGCAAGAGTTAACATTCGTTCAATTTCAATGCTAACATCGATGGACAAGTTTATGCTGGATCCAAGGTAGACAAAGTCCTTAACAAACTCTAAGGTGTTTTAATAGTGACGTGGTTTTCAAGACGCTGGGACTGTTTGTTTATAGACACAAGGTATTTCGTCTTATCTGCATTCACTGCAAGATCCATTTACATTGACTTATGACGCGAATATTATGGCCAATGATAACGATGTCTTCAGCCTGCGCCAGCAGCATAACACTCTTATAAAATATCGTGCCACTACATCTCAGATCAGCAGCTCGGATGATCTTCTCCATCATTAGATTGAAAAAGTCGCATGATAAGGAATAGCTTTGTCTGAAACCTCATTGGCATCGAAAGGAGAGGTAATTCCCGATTTTAGCTGTGATGCTGATTTTGCTCACTGTCATTCTACAAAAAACGATGAGCTTTGCAGGAATACGAAAATTCAGATATGGTAGAATATAGATGATTCCTTATTGGAATGTCATAGGTGGCTTTGTAATCGACAAAAATATGGTGTGTGTCGATTTATTCTTCTAGAATCTTCTCCAAGATTTGTCGTAGCTTAAATATCAAGTCGATTGCAGCTTTGCCACACCTCAAGCCACACTGATAACGTCTAATCAGCTGGTTTACTATGAGCTTCAGTCTTTCGTATAACACTTTTGAGTATTTTCATATCAGTGAAAATGATTTTATTGCTTTTCAAAATTTTCACCAAGATGATCGATACACTTGCATTCGTTTGAACCAATTTACGAAATAGTTTTATCATTCTGAAGTTGGTACCTTCGAAACTAGGTTGAAGGCCTCAACGAACTGTTCGTGCGTAGAAAAACGCTCTCCACGCATTTTTTTCGTAGCGTGAGCGAACAAAAAAAGTCGATGGGAGCTAAGTCGGGACTGTAATATCAATTCCATGTTTTGAGTGCTCAAAAACTCTTTTGGTTAAGCTGATGTGTAGGAACTTGCATTGTCGTGGTGGAAGATGATCTTTCTTCGTTGGTTGGTTTTCTACAATTCTCCAAAGACTTCCAGCAAACAAATGGTTGTATACAGCAATAATGAAACATTGCTCAAGTGGCCCAGTTGCGACACACCCGGTTTTTCTAAAAAAAACCGAGCAACCATTGGCCTGGATGTGCTCCGTAGGCGGACAACTTTTGTTGGGTTTTGCTCACTTGGAAGACCCATACATTGTATTGCTGCTTTGTTTCGGGTTCAAAAGCATTGATTCATGATTCGTCACCTGTGGTGATATCGTAGACGTATTTCGAACCACTCCCCCCCCCTGCATTTGTTCAGCATTTCCTTACACCAATCGACACGAGCCTTTTTTGAGAAACCGTTAAATTATGGGATATCCAATGGGAACAAATCTTCCTGACGCCTAAATGCTCAAGTTAAACCGAAGGTACTAGTGTCTAGTCCCATTAATAACCCAGGATCACTCCTTCTCACGGTATGTGACATGCCAGTCTGCTTCCGTAACAGTGCATGGACAACATCTATGTTTTCTGCCACAACAGCCGTCCTTGGACGACCTTCAAGAAATTCGTCTTGGAGAGTACGACGACCGATCATTGAACCAGGGTTATACAGTCCTTGATGTGGTATTTCACTACCAAAAATCAACCTAAGTTCGTCGATGCATTCTTTTTTTGTTAATCCACGTCGAAATATAATCTTCTCTCAAAAATGTTCATGAATGCTAATTAAATTTTTTTGCTGAAGTACAATTTTCAAAACACTGGAAACAACACAATATGAGCACAAACACCAAAATGTTGTGAGTATGTTTATGCTAGAAATTTCAAATTCTCGAATGAAAACTGTCAAAATTCATCCGGTAATCCTTGGTGTTACCGAGAAGCAAGACTTTAATTGTAGCCCTCGAATAATTATTTCAACAGAAAATTTTTTTTTCTGTAGTGAAGACGAATAGACGTCATTAACACTTACACATCATACCAAACTTGTATTTGCATTCGGTTAGCACACAAATTTGAACGTTTAAAAGACATAAAATAAAGATACGACTTTGAATAAAAATGCACATAAGTTTGAAATTCAATATTATACTAAAGAGCTTAATGCTCAAATAAAAGTAGCTTTTTCCTTTTTCAAACTTGCTTTTCGAAATGTGTTCATGCGGGCTATAATGCAGCATTAGCTTTAATTTTGACATTTTTCGAACAACGAATCTTGGATACATGCATAAGATTGGCTGCGTTCAGCAGGTTGAGGTCAACACTTTGCGTAAATGTATCAGAAAAATCAAATGATACAAACAACAGACAATTTTCACATGTTGAGGTGATTGGAAACTGATACTTATGCATTCAGTAGGCACACACTCAACAGTTGTAAAATGACAAAAAACTAGCTTCAAATTTTGGAAGTATCGATGAAACATAGGGTGACACATACAAAAAAACAGAATAAAACTTGTTTTTTTTTCCTTTTTCTATTGACATTTGTATGGAGAATGTATGAAAACGCAATAGAATGTATGAAAACGTCCGAAATCAAATCGCTGGTCGTCACTCGCGACCATAACTCGCCAGATTAGAATCTACTCTATTTTTTCTCTGGCGACCTGGCGATCCTATCTTTGAATGCTGTCAAACATGATAAGTGTTGCTGTATTTTTCCTTATGTTCACTGCTATTTTCTTAAGTTTTATTATCTTCTGACATTTGTTGTCTGTGTTAATGTTTTCTTCATGTCTACTATGCATGCACAAAACAAAACATTTTGACAGTTCAGTCTGAATAGTTCGCTAATCGCTTTCATTCTGGACATGTTCTGAGCGATTGGCGACAAGAGAGTATCACCAATCGCTTTGATTCTGTTCAGGCTCATACATTGGGTGTTACAAGTTAATTTTTTTTTTTTCAAAAGTATGTTTATAATCAGGAGATTATACTTACAACAATAATTTATGCAGATTTTCAAATGTTTATGGGCAATATTAATATCGTAACTCAACTTTGATTACTCAACTTTGATTGGATGGAATAACCAACTCCCAAACCATAAAGTTCATCGAAGAAAAATTTAATAACAAATTTGCCTTTATTTTACTGCGTACCAATGATCTTTCTGGCAAGCTTTTTAATTCCAATAGGGAAGTTGGTCTATATCCAAATTAAGCCCACACAGATTTTAAGAAATTGTTGGGATCAAGACCAAGTAACCCTTGTTAATTTTTTCAAAGGAAAACTGTGGGAAAACTGTGGAGCACAGTAAACTAATCAATCTGGGAGACCTACAGTGTCCGCAATACATAGCCTACCAGTGTTATCAAAAATAGTATTACCCTCTAATCCAAACATATAGAAATCAGAACATTAAGATTTTCAAACACACAAAAAAGTTATCACAAACGTATACTTTCAAAATTAATGTTTTTTTATGTGTTCTTAATACTCACGCACAAGTGTCAAAACGCATTTTCAGAACTGTCAGACGTGACAAGACTGTAGCGTTGTGTACGATTGTGCACGTTCAAGGGCTGCTCTTCAAATACATCATATTTTACAATCAACATTTTCTAGCAACTCACTTCATTGAGTATTAATTATTAATGCACCGACAAGACAACGACAAAAAAAAAACTACAACATTAACAAAGTGTGACACTAGACCACACACAGCGAATACTCTTCAATTCATTAACAGGGACGACGATAAAATCACAGCATGCACAATCGGTGTGGCAAATCTTTTGACAGATCCGATGATGCATGATGTGAACATCGAGCGTGTATGTGTATAAATAATGAAAACTCACGACAAACACAAGAGATCTTCACCAACTTTTATGGCTAGCAGGAAGCGTTGGTGTTGACTATTTAGCGCAGAGTACAACTTTGTTCGTAACAAGTAAAAAACTAAACTGCGAAAGTGGCTAATAATAAAAGATTGCCAGCTTTAAAGTCAGAAATATTGTCTCAAAAAGTACTTGGAAGAAAAATTTAGCAAAATGAAATGTAATTCTATCAAAACAGGAACCGTTATTTGAACGTAAACATTCATCTTTAGTGTTTTTGCTAACTTTTATCAACATTTATTAGTACAAAATAAAAACTCAATTCATCAAAATTGCCTTTTTTGTTTTTTTTAGCTTTGAACCAAGGATTCCAGATGGAATTCCTATTCAGTCAAGTCTGCCTTCGTTCGAAATGGGGTGATAGATTAGTGGGAAGGAAAGGTCAATCAAGTGAAATACGTGTAGGATGTTCTAAGCGGATGTTCAAAGAAAAATTTGAATTTTGGCGTTCAAACGCAGTTACGAAGCTCAAAATTCGAGCAAATTTTCCCCCATAATCATGTGTCTACCGGGACGTGTGTACGCAACATAATAAAAAATTTCAACAGTTTGGGTCAGGGCAAGATGTGAAAACACTAAAATGATTCTAATACTTCTAAATTATCTAAATAAAATTTTTTCCTTAATTGTATCCTGATAGACTTTCTTGTCTGTCCAAAATTTTTAGTATAGGTTCTCATACTAGGTGTACAAAAAAGTTTTAAAGGATTTTTTTGAGATGACATCACTAGTATTAAATCGAATCTGACAATGTTGCAACCATGGTTGAATAAATAAGAGGTCTGTTCCCGTACTTTTTGGGCTAAAAATGGTAAAACTGTCAAAAACGTGAGAGTAAGGAAAAATCTCTCAAAAATATTGAAAAACACAAAAAAGTACGGGAACGCTTTTTGGACTAAAATTGTGTAAACTGTCAAATAAAATCGTTTGTTTGGTGTGGAGCATTGGCAGTGCAGACGACATGCTAAAGATTTTGAACAATATGAAAATTAATTCTCAAATAAACATTTATATTTATTTTTACACAATTTACCATGTTTTTGTTTCCATTCCAACAGTTTTTTATTTATTTCAAAGAACTTTTTTTGTTTTGCAATTTCTTTGCTAACATGTAAACATATGATTTTAAGCAATTTGACACTTTTACCATTTTTGCCAGAAGAAATTTCTCGGACTAAAACTTGCAGCTTTTGACAAGGAGGGGAAATTTTTTACTCTCTCGATTGCACTCTCTTTTACCATTTTTTCGAGTACGGGAACGCTTCTCGGACTAAAACCTGTAAAAATGGTAAATTGGACTAAAACTTTAGAGTACGGGAACAGACCTAAGGTTGTCGCATGGGTGAGAGCAAGTTCCCATAAATGTCAAATCGAAGTTGACAAGTCATATAAAATCTGAAAGCGAAAATTGATAACATGTAAGGCCGATGAAGATGTTGTTGTTCCTTTGCATTGATTTTGACAATTATGGGTACTAGTAAGAGAGTAAGATCGTCTCCGAGACGACCCTAATTATTCAACCATGGTTGCAACCATAATACAATAATTACAAGGTAGGAGTGACAATTGACTATTTTCTCACGAGCTGCGTCCAGGGGCGGTTCCAGGAATATATTTCGGGGGGGGTTTCAAAAATATTTATGTACGTTATATATATAAAGGGTAGTTAAATTTTAAAGGCCGATGTTGATTTTGAATAAAACACAAATTATTAAGGAAATTATTGTCATTTATTTTTATTGTTATAATATTGGTATGGTTCAATTATGCATGGAACAAAATATCGGCTAAATGGCCGCCGCGACTTCAGCGGCACACCTCTAACCGATGGTCCAAATTTTCGATGACGCTGAGGCATAAGTGAGTTTCTATGCCGTCAATGTGCCGAATTATCTCATCCTGTAGCTTTTGAATTGTGGCTGGCTTATCGACGTACACCTTTTCTTTCAAATAACCCCAAAGAAAGAAGTCCAACGGTGTCAAATCACATGATTGGCGGCCAATTGACATCACCACCACGTGAGATAACACGGCCATTGAATTTGTCGCGCAAAAGAGCCACTGTTTCGTTAGCTGTGTGGCAAGTGGCACCGTCCTGTTGAAACCACATATCGTCCACATCCATATCTTCCAATTCGAGCCATAAAAAGTTCGTTATCATCTCACGATAGCGAACACCATTCACAGTGACTGTCTGACCGGCCTCATTTTGGAAAAAATAAGGCCCATTGATGCCACCAGCCCATAAACCGCACCAAACAGTCACTCTTTGTGGGTGCATTAGTTTTTCGACAATCCCTCTTGGATTATCATTCGCCCAAATGCGGCAATTCTGCTTATTGACGAATCCACTGAGGTGAAAATGTGCCTCATCACTGAAGATGAGTTTCTTCGAAAATTTATCATCCACTGTTGCCATTTCTTGCCACCATTCTGACCATTTACGGCGCTTGAAATGGTCAAGAGGCTTTAGTTCTTGAGTCAATTGCACCTTGTAAGCGTGTAAATGCAAGTCTTTATGCATAATGTTCATCAACGACGAGCGTGAGAGGTGCAATTGTTGGGCACGACGACGAGTTGAGGTGGACGGCTCTTCAGCTACACTATCGCTAACAGCAGCAATATTTTCTGCAGTACGAGCTGTAGGAGCATGCACTGGTGTTTTCACATCTCCTACAGACCTGGTTTGTTCAAATTTTTGCACGATTTTTCCGATTGTACGCACATTTGGACGATTAAATTGACCGATAAAATCACGAAGTGCTCGATATGCATTTTGATTTGAAAGCCCATTTTCATAATAGGCCTGAATAACTTTAACGGTTCAAATTAAGTTGGTCTGAAATTGAGAAATGTCAAACGAAATGCAGAAAAAAACTTGACATTTAGGTGTAGTTTATATTCAACATCGGCCCTTAAAATTTAACCACCCTTTATATACATTAGAGCGGGTTAATTTTTTTTTCAAAAAATCGTAGGCGTGGATAATGTTGTACGGAGAAATTCAACTTTGCTCAAGAAACCGTTAGTCTAAAATCTATTTCGAGCCTCTGGTTTTTCAAAAGAAGGTTATAATTTGTGTTTTGCTGCAATATGTGAAAAAATTATTCCACTTATTGGAAAAAACTTTGCTACGAACAAAATAGCCATCCACCTTTTCATATTCACTCCATATGATTGTGTGGTGCTCAGGAAATTTTTTTTGTGTTAAATACCACAAACTGACGCTGGGGTGACGATAATCTATATTAATAAAAATCATTTTCTGTTTGTTTGACTACTATACAAATCTTAACGGCTGAACGGATTTAACTCAAATTCGGCTCACATATTACTTGAATCCTAACTTAGGTTATGGCATCCTAAGCTTTGACCATGTCTCTTCCACCCTTTTAAAAGTAATGCAAATCTTACTACTGGCGTATTTTTTTCAAGCGAAAATGCTCGACTTATTAATTTTAAGGAAATCCTGTTATTTTGACACCAAAAACATTCACATATCTTTAAAATTGCAAAAACTTCTGGTACGTCTTTTTTTAAAAACATCGTTTCCTTAGAATAACAAAAAAACTATCAGAAATTCGTATATTTTACTTGCGATTCCAATAACTCCGTTGTTTTTGAATATATTTCTTTCCAATTTTTTTCGTTGATAAACTAAATTCAAGCACTTAATAAAAACAATTTATAGGGTACCATTATCTTAGCGGATATATTTTTAATATTTCTTTCAAAAAAGGTCCAAAATATTGACTTTTATTGACTTTGACTTTAACAAAAGTTGTTTTTGTTGTTAAAATAATAAAAACTCAAATTTGAATTTTCAACTACCTTTCACATGACATGGCGTTTAATAGCAAAAATGCTTCCAATTTTACAAAAAAATTTATTAACTGTGTCTGTCATCAAAAAACATTACCCTGCCCCAGTGATTTTTTAAAGAAATTAATTTTTTTCAAAAGTTGTTTTTATTCTTTTTATATAATAGTTAAGCTCAAAGAATAATTTATGTGAAAAAATTATACCAATATCTCTTTCCGATCAAAAGTTATCGCAATAAATATATTTTTAGACACAAACCAAGCTGTTTTTCAAATGCTTATTATTAAAAAAAATCATTTTCTGTGAACATTAAAACTGCTGGGAAACTGTAACGGGCAGTGGAAAATGGCAGTGGTGTCAAACTATGAGTCTAAGAAAAGTTTTGAATACACCTATTATGTTCCCATATAGTTGCAGGGTGCAGCAACGCTCGCCGGGAAAAGGCTAGTTATAATAATAAAAGTTATTTCTCTGTTTATTTGACCCGAATACAAATCTAAAAGGCCAACATAAAACCAACATCAAAATAAATAAAAACTACAAAAACCGGAATTTTTCTCCAATACTGTATAAAAAAGAATTTTACGTCTACACTTCCGATACTATCGAAACTGTGGGTTTTTAAATTAAAACTGTGCGGTGTTTGGATATATTTTATCCAAAAAATGCGGTGTTTTTGTGATTTCAGGTTGAGATTGTATGTGTGACTGTTTACAGATACAGGCGCGATATCGCAAAAACAAACAAAAACTGGAACAGAATTCAGTATTTTAGCAATACGTGCAGAAACAGCTACAAACGTTTACAGCATAGGGGTGTGAATATTTAAAGTAAATTATAAAAAACCAATGTTTTTCCCACATAATAAACATCAAAACATCACATTTCCTTACATTTCAAAAATACAGGTTCTTTTAGAATTTCGGGGGGTGTTTGAACCCCCAAAACCCCCCCCTGGATCCGCGCCTGGCTGCGTCCACCAAATGTCATTTGCCTGTATATTTTACTTTCTATTTTCTTTTTCGTTCCCTAATTTTTACTATTTTTGACAGTTGGTGCAAGACGAAAGAATTGTCACTCTAGCTTGTATAATTGTATCATGGTTGCAACTAACTTAATTTTGAAGCCTCATTTGGCTTTCTTTTTCAGTATGTGTCGTTTCGCTGAAGTGTAAACAACATAGTTATTGTGTGCCCCGAATACGTCAACTTTTGTGCCAACAAAACACAATGTGCGGGAAAATTTACTTTTCTGTTTTCATTTGCAGAAAAATGCGGCTGCGTTTGCAGCAAACGCCTTCGAATGCTGCAAGAAGCTTACGGGGAGCATGCTTCATCGATTTCCACATGTGAGTTTTGGAATAGACGTTTTAGAAGTAATGATTTTAATGCCGATGACAAAGAGCGCGAGGGACGGCCAGAAAAGTTGAAGGGATGTCGAACTGGAGGCTGTATTGGATGAAAACTCTTGCCAAACGCAACAAGAACTCACGAAAGCATTGTGAGTGACTCAACAAGCCATATATGTTCGCTAAAAAACCAATGACCCAAAAGGTAGGATATTGGATGCCATTTGAATTGAAGCCGAGAGATGTCGAACGCTCCAACGGCAAAAAAGAAAGGGATTTTTGCATTGTATTGTGACTGGTGATGAAAAATGGGTTCATAACGATAACCCCAAGTGCCAAAAAATCAGACGGGCCACCCGGCCATACGCTAAAATTGACACCAAAGCGGAATATTCACAGTGGCAAGGTCATGCTCTGTATTTGTTGGGACCAATTCATGTACTATGAGCTGCTAGAACCAGTTGAAACCATAACAGGCCAACTCTACCGAATTCAATTGATGCGTTTGAGCCGGGCATTGCAGCAAAAACGGCCAGAATACGAGCAAAGGCACGACAAGGTAATTTTGCAACATGACAACGCTCGGGCACATGTTGCTCAGCCGATCAAAACATGCCTTGAAACATTGAAATAGGAAGTCCTAACCCACCCGTATAGCCCAGATATTTCCCCTTCAGATTACTATTTGTTTTCGTCGATGACGCATGCCCTTGAGGATAAGCACTTTCGCTCTTCTGAAGAACTCCAAAATTGGATCAATTCGTGGATCGAATCAAAAGATTCGATCAATTGCCAGAAAGATTGGAAAAAGTAGTGGCTAGCGAAGGACAATACTTTGAAAAATGAATTTGTAACAAATGTTTCACAATAAAGCGTCAAACTTGAAAAAATCCTTTAAAACTTTTTTGTACACCAATAAATGTTTTCGATACTTGTAATCATCCACTGTTTTTTTTTTTTTTTTTTATCATTTATTGAATTCGTATTCGTATTGAAATATCGTGCAATTATCATTTATTGAATTTGTTCCGTTATTTGCGAAAATGTTTGTTTATATCTGTTGTACTTTGTGTGTGTGTCAAAAAAAAATTAATTATTATGGTCGATCGTCATTAACATGAGCATCAACATCATCAATGCTATTATATAAATATTTTCATTGATATCATTAACTTTCTCATTATAATTTAACTATTACTTTTTTTTAATATTTTGATTATATTTTTATTCAATTCAAACTTTATTTGTTCGGTTACGGTTCGAACGTTTATCATTCGTCCATCCATTTGCTCATTCATCATCGCATCATAAAAATGTGAAATGCTTCTTAATCGTACATAATCAGCTGAGTGACGCAATAACGGATGCATGAATGGACGCACAGACGATTGCTTTGAAATTGCGTGCATTCATCATTATGTCAAGATAATTTTATAGAAATGCAGTACGTTAGGTCGATACACGAGTGTCAATTTTTATTATCTACTATTTTTTTTTTGTTTAATTAAACAAGGAAGGTAATTAGTCATATTAGCTTATGGGATAGTAAAGGACTTTATAGGAATTCGTTGTATATGAATAGTATCACAAAATCCCCTTAATAGTAGGACAACATAAAAATCCATGATGAAACAGGGCTACCTAAAACTTTTTTGAAGTGCCTTAGTATATACTTAAAAGGTTTTTGAAGGGTTAAGCAAAAGGTTTTTGACATTAAAGGATTTTATGCATTATTCGAAAAACCAGTTTTATATTAATTTTTTGGTCCTACCCTGAATTCCCTATAAAATAAAACAAATGGCGTAAAAATCGCAAATACCATGTGACATTTGTAAAATACCATCTTTAATTAGAACACAATAAATTTTTAGACTGATATGTCGTTCAGTTGATGCCGATTGTGGCCAACCACGCTAAAGCTCTGTAAAGCCTCTTGAGAACATGTATGTATTAGCCATTCGGTTTCGTTAGGTGGAGATTCCTTACCATTTATTGGAACAATTCACAATTGGTTTATTGGTGGTAGTATGAGCACAAAGAACGTAGGCCGTTTGGCTCGTCTAATCGAAATGAGAACTCAAGAAATCGTCGATAAAACCATTGTATAATGGAGAGTCAGCGAGTGTAAGTGCACCAGACTGCTAAGGAAATAAGTTGCTGAACCAAACGGGTATGGAACATTGTGCATACATTTTTGCAGATGAGAAAGCTATCTGCCGGGTGGGTGCCACATTTGCTCTTTGTTGAGAATAAACGCGACCGTTTGACAGAGTCAAACGAGTGTTTGAAGATCTTCAAGAGCAATAAGAACTTTTTGCGCCGTTTGGTGACCGTAGACGAAACATGGGTCCATCACAAAGACCAGAGAACAAAGAGCAGACGAAACCGTGAACTTGTCCTGGTGAACCGAAGCCGAAAATTCTAAAAAGGGTTTATTAAAGGGGTAACTGTTGCCAACAAAGTCTTGGCAACAGTTTTCTGAGATACACACGGTATCGTCCATATCAATTGACTTGAAAAGTTAAAAACTATCACTTACGTATATTATGCAGAGCTGTTAGATTGATTTGTCGTCGTTTGGAAACTTTGCAGGAAATTTTTTGTCCAGCTAAGACGAAATTGTGTTGAGAAATAAAATAAGTTTTGAATCAACAAATGAATCATTCATTCATTTTTCAGAATTTTTCACCTCAATCATTTCGGAAAAAAGTCAACTCGGAGGAATAACCATTTTACAAAGGGGGATGGTACTTTAAAATAAAGGGACCTTATTGTGAGGGAAATGCTAGCCTTTTTGTAATTTCGGCTGATGCGAGTTCTGGGTACTATTAGAAAATCTGTCTCATCTGGGGCTCCAAAAACCAAAGAAAAATGATCGAGCAACCTCTCCATCTACGAGTGATAGTTTGATGAGGTTTTTGGAGTGGTGGTGCCATTGGGCCATATTTTTTCCGAAAATGATACTGGTGCGACCGATTCAGTGAATGGATTACGTTATCGAACAAGGTTGACTAACATTTTTGGACTGAAAGTGATTCCATGGACATGGACGACGTTTATTTTCAGAAGAATGGTGACCAATGCCATACAGTTGGTGAAACAATAGCTCTTTTGCGTTAAAAATTTCCTAGACGTGTGATTTCTCGAAATGGAGAATTTGTTTGGCCGCCGAGATCGTGCGACTTAACACCATTAGACTTTTTTTGTTGGGGTTACGTAACGATAAAGTCTCCAGCAAATATTCAAGCACTCAAAGATAATATTTGAGCTGTTATTCACGAGATAAAGCCGCAATTATGCGAAAATGTGATGAAAAATTTCATCAAAGGAATGGCGATATGCAACAACAGTCGCGGCGTACATTTGGGAAATATTGTATTTATTTAATAACTCCATAGTTTGTTCTTTGAATTAAAATGAAATTATCAATGTCATAATGTCAATGTCATATCATAAATCAGACGTTTTCTCTAAAATATTGTATTTGTTTATTAATTTGAAATGACACCTCTTGTTGAAAGACCCTTTAGTTAAGCACACAATGCCTGAAGATATTGTAGGATGGATCTATTATTTGTTCATGTCAGAAATTTTTGTCTTGATAAAGAAAAATTATTCGGCGTTGGTTTGTTTTCTTTATTTCACGGAACACTTTCGGCAAACAAATGGTTGTGTACCATTACGAAAAGATCGTTCTTAGTGTCTCAAGTTGTCCCACGGCCACATGATCAGGTTTTTGGAAGAAACATGCGACCATAATCGCAGATCTACTGCACTTTTTAGCAAAATTGAATGTTTTACTGCGGTTTTTTCAAATCTAATGCGATTTATCCTCAACAAACATTTTTATGGCTATTTTTTGTATTTCTCTTACATACGGCAGGAAACACAAGCAATTTTTTATGTAACGTTGCAACATGTCAAGTATAACTTAACCTTTAATATCATTACATATAAAACTAGAAAGATGGCAGCATAAGTGTTAAATTAATAGTCATATTAATTTTGAATTCGTAAAAAAATATGTTTCTGCAACATGCAAATATGAAGTATATAGTTAAGTATATATTTGTATTTAGGTATTTTTTTATTAGTAAAAAATTTATGTACATGGTTGTAAATAAAAAAGAACTACTGCGAAAAAATTCGTTTTACTGCGTGTTTTTTCTTTTTAATTTACTGCTATTTACTAATTTTCAAGTCCGAACCCTGCGCATGACATACCGTGAGATCAAACATTATTAGTTCTTGCACAGCATCAATGTTCTGTGGCAAAACAACAGATTTTGCACGCCCTTCATGAATTTCGTCAGTGAGCGAAGTACGACCCTGCTTGAATTCTGTCTACCACTAATATACAAAGGTTTTTTGATGGTGCTGCATCGGCGAAAGTAGAATTGAATTGTACAAAATAATCGTACGAAAATGTTCACGGGTTAATTCCATTTGTTTTGTCAAAAACAATTTTAAAAGCACTGTAAACAACACAATAAGCACATGTACACCAAAACGTGAGTACGAATAAGCTAAAAAAGGTCAAACTTTCCAATGAAAATGTCAGTATGACTGGAATGACATTAGTGTTGCCAGCTCCCGAAATATAAGTAGCAGCCTACATAGCATTATGCATTTTTCCAAAAAAATTTCAACATTGCGTGAATACCCCCTATTATATTATTATTTTCTTTACTTTTAGGTACACTATATTTTTTCTCCTCTTTTATCATAGTTTCTTTGTTTTCTGCAACGACAATTTTCGAAATAAATTTGTTTTTGCCGCCACCAAACTGTAGCGGCCAAAATGCTCTCCAACACTTTGTCGGCTAATATCAAAGAAGCAGCAAGAAATAAAAATTATTACATTGTGATGAAGCATGACTAAATATAATTTCTATTCTCGCATAATCTTCATTTGTAGACCACATCAGAGAAGTTGAATAATTTTTTTTTTAACCTTCAGTATGCGTGTGTCGATGGCAGAGGAGTAACGAGAGAGAGAGGGAGGGAGAGAGAGTGAGGGAGAAAGACTTTGGATGGATCGAAGCCAGCGTAAACACAGAAGCAGTAAAAAATAAATTAAAGCCAAAGTGAAGGTGGCGAATAGCTGGATGGCAAGATTAATGGATGGATGAATGACTAAATTTGGTTGAGACTTTAAATGAGGCAAGGCACCAAAAATTGAGTTGTTACTTCTTAGCGTAGTGCACCGCATTCCGTCCACTTTGGTTATTTCGTACCTTTCCGATCTTATGAAGTTATTATTTAATTTTATATTTTTATCGTAAGACCATATAGAAATCTTTTATTTCCGTTTCATAACATTTACCGTAGTGCAAATACTCACCGAATAGGAGTTTCATGCAACGCCATTGCATGATTAATGCATTTTCGATCTTTGAGCGGCTCTCGATGTGGCTCATGACGTTATAAGTATTTATGCACCTTATGATAAAAAAGAAACCGGAATTCTACAATAAAACGAAAACGGTACAATTGTTTATCGACATTAATTTTATTCCCTTCAAAGTAATCTCCATAGCAAACAATATACAAATCCAACGCTTAAACACAATCCAACGCTTCCTCAAATCTTGAAAACACTTTTCCATGTCGGGCAAATACGGAACCACTAGTTGTTTCTTAAAAAAAAAAAAAATAAATAACTGGCCATTTCAGCCCTTGAAAGGACTTTGACCTAGCTTCTTATGATCAATTGTGTTGTGCGTGTTATTAAGTTTGTACACAATTGACCGAGAAATGGACCTACATGCTTAACGCCGACTCCGAACGGCGATGAACGGAATGTTCTTATTCTCAAGAAGCTTTACATGGCATTTTGATTACTCTCTGAGGTTTGCCATTGTCTGCAGAGAGGTGGCGGCCGTACAGAAAAATTATTTTAATTCAAATAGTTTTCTGTCGCTGCTGGGGTTCGAACCTGGGTCTCCAAGGTTCTTTGACATAGCGGCCACGCACTTTAACCAACTACGCCACGGACGCCAGTTGTTTCTTCACAATTCTTATATTTCTCCACAATTCTCCACATGATGTTTTGTTAGAAACACAATATTCCAGACAAACTCTTTGCTCAATTAAATCCGACATTGCGAAATTCGACAACCACAACAAACACTGACGTGTTTACAAAGCTATCACGCTCAAACTGCCGACAAATTATATTTGAGCACCAAATGACAGCTGTACCAACTCAGAAAAAAAAATGTTGATATTATCTCAAGCGCAAATTGTTTGAATGGGAAATTCCGGGTATTTTTTGATCAGAAGGTGTACTGGTGTTATAGTTTTTACCGTAGTGTCTATACACAGCGAGTAATAATAAAATGTAATAAATTTGTAGCTGTGTTGCCTTAGGCAGTTTCCTGCGCGTCCCGATGATGTCATTATTATTTTTTTTTCTCTCAATTCTATTCTCTGCGAGTAACAATTCCATGCAACGCCCATGTTTTTGGAGAAATGTCTTATTCAAATTTTTTGAAACCTGGGAGGTAAGACATTTTTGTGTCATGTCAAAAGTACATTTTTTATATACAATACATATATATACAAATATATACAAATACATTTTTCAAGTAGAAATATACGCGATAGAGAGGTGCGTACAATTTAACCTGAAGCGTAAATACCGGAACCAAAATAAAGCTTTCCTTTCTGACAGTCAAGCCGCCATCAAGACATTAAAATCTCATTAGATAACCTCACAACTGGTGATGGATTGTCTTGACAAACTTAACACGCCTGCGCTACAAAACCGGGTCTGGATCATATGGGTACCGAGGCAGAAAGGTATGGACGGGAACGAAATAGATGACGAATTGGCAAAGAAAGGAGTATCAACTCCCCTTGTTGATCCGGAACCATTCTGTGGGATAGGCAAAGGAAACCTCTCTCTTTCAATAAAAAAGAGGAAGAAAAACAAAAAGACAAATACTGGAGAAACTTACCAGGGTTAAAGCACTCTTAACTACTCTTATGGGTATACGACCTAAAAAGATTCAAAGAATGCATGAAGCTAACAAAGAATGATCTAAAATTCATCACAGAACTGCTAACAGGTCATTTTATGTTGAACTATCACCAAAGAATATACAATATATAGAACGCGCATCTCATATAAGAAGAAATTTTGTTTGCGGGTCGTAATATTACGACCCGCTCTCCAACATTGCAACCCGTTCAAACCAAACATGACAACCCGCTCTCATATTCCATACCGCAACGTGTTGTGCTCATTGTTGATGTTGCACCATTGATGGTACATTGTTTTTATTATTAAATCTGTCTGATGTGTTCGCTTGCTAAAGTCATGGTATGAGAGAAGGGAATCGGAATTTGTATACTTTTGCAACTTCGCGAGCGCAGCAATTTCTATCAAGCAATTTTCTAATTTATCGGTTTTCGATCAAATTAATTGCAATTATGCTTTTATAGTAATAAAAAAATTATCAAGTCCCATAAAGGACGGCAAAATATGTATTATAAAAATTCTTTATAAACGAATAAAAAAATTAATAAATAAAACACAAAAAAAAAACACGGTATAAGAAACATTATATAGAGAAAGAATAAGAATAATAAGAATAGGAATAAGAATAAGAATAAGAATAAGAATAAGAATAAGAATAAGAATAAGAATAAGAATAAGAATAAGAATAAGAATAAGAATAAGAATAAGAATAAGAATAAGAATAAGAATAAGAATAAGAATAAGAATAAGAATAAGAATAAGAATAAGAATAAGAATAAGAATAAGAATAAGAATAAGAATAAGAATAAGAATAAGAATAAGAATAAGAATAAGAATAAGAATAAGAATAAGAATAATAAGAATAAGAATAAGAATAAGAATAAGAATGAGAATAAGAATAAGAATAAGAATAAGAATAAGAATAAGAATAAGAATAAGAATAAGAATAAGAATAAGAATGAGAATAAGAATAAGAATAAGAATAAGAATAAGAATACGAATACGAATTAGAATACGAATACGAATACGAATACGAATAAAGTTTGGCAGCACCTAGAAAAACAAAAAATTCTAGATTCGGAATCAGCTAAAACTGTTAGATAATGTTTAAAACTCTTGAAAAAATATATTATTAGATGGCAACCCTATTGTTAAAAGATAGTAATTTTTAAATTCTTACATCGAATTCGGATTCAGCGACCCATTTTTACCTAGTTATAAAAAAACAAATCATTGTATGTATGCATTTCATAATTTAACTGCAATAAAATATTTTTTTAATAAAAAATGGTTTTTGAAGTGATGTTAAAAAGTAAGTGAATTATGACTTTTCTTTAAGCATGTACATTAGACCGGTTCAAAAATATATGAGGAAAATTATGGGTCTTTTTTTCTTCGGTGCGCGTCCATTTTCTGAAAGTTCCATTCCTAATGAGACCAAAAATGCCTTAAGACCCAAAAAAATTTGACCTCTAGATATTGCTGAAATCGTTTAAAGGTCATTTTGGAGCTATTTACGACTTCGATCATACTGAATAATATGTTGTCCAAACCGAAACACATGTTGAATATATTGTGATGAAGAATCATTTATAATAATCTAAGCTATTTTCATTTTTTTTTATTTTTTTAAAAAATGCATCTGATATTTTTTGGCGGAGCTTTGAAAATGCAATTTAACTCCTTCGTCAAAATTGTCGTATTTCTACATAACATTTTTTTTTCTTATTTTGTTCCAGTGACATTTTGTTTGTAATTTTGTATTTTTGTGCGGAGCTTAAGGTTTCTTGCTGTATAACTTACTGCATTATTTTTGGACCAAAAAATGAAAAAAGAAAAATAAAAAACACTACAAACATTTGTTTTTCCTGAATTTATTTTTTAAAAATATGATTTTTCGTTATGTTTTTCAAATTTTTCTATGGTTATCTACCACTAACATGTGTTTCGGTTTGGCTAACATATTATTCAGTATGATCGAAGTCGTAAATAGCTCTAAAATGACCTTTAAACGATTTCAGCAATATCTAGAGGTCAAATTTTTTTGGGTCTTAAGGCATTTTTGGTCTCATTAGGAATGGAACTTTCGGAAAATGGACGCGCACCGAAGTATTTTTACATTTTTGAAATGTGAACCGGTCTAATGTACATATATGCTTGAAATTTTTGTAATAAAATTCTCTATCACGTAAGAGGGCTAACTTTGTCTCTCCTATATAATTATTTCGAGATATAGGGCTTCAAATAAAAAATATATTTATAAAAAACGAAAAAAGTGATTTTTTGACCTGTTTTCGATCATAACAGCCATATCACTGATGCTATTGGCACATATTATGCCTTCAAATTTCCACCTGACTCTCCTCTACTACATGCAATTAAATTAAAATTCATTGACTGAACATAAGTAAGTTTTTACAAGCATTTATATGAAGTATGTGTTCCCAATAGTGGATTTTTTTGAATTTTCCCATTTACATAAAAAATTGGGGCCCATCGTAAAAATCATTACGATATTCGGATTCTATGGAATATTTTACTATAGAAAATGTTATTGCAATTCGTTGTGGAAAACCTTGTTGAGTAGTGTAATCTAGAATCATTGCCCATAAAAAAGTAAAAATAAGATAAATCCCTTTAAGAACCTGTAAATTTATAATTTCATTCAAAACTAGGCGATTTTATTTATTAAAATATCAAAACGCAGAAAATTCTGAAAATTGAGAATTAGCATGATGACACACATACTTTCATAACAAAGCATAAACGCGATCAAACAAACACCAAGCATTTATGCTCTTCAGCATGTACCCCGCAACCTCTTTTCCAATCAACATCGAAACTTTCAATGTTCGCTTGCAACCGTCATCCGCATGCAACTTCTGTTTGATGTATCGTGCAACCAAGTTGTGCTCACTTTTGCGCTGAACCTTTTTCTTTTCTATTTTTGCTTGCATAAAAATATTGCTTTTGCTTTGGACGCGTCATATATACTTTTCTATACCTACCACGCCTCCTTATGGGCGTTACAAAAGGAGTGACAAAATCAATATACCTCTTTTACGTTTTTTAAACGTGGGGATATAAAAATGGCTGTTGCAAATGTACACATTTGAACCGTAGTCCAAATATGAGATATTGCATTTTTCTCGACATATTTGACCGATTGCTAAATGGTGGGAAGGAAATTTTAATATTAGGGGAATTTCTTTTTGATTTTTTGCAAGTCTGCATACAGCATTTAATGCCAGACTTCAGATTGTTTTTCTTTATTATATTTCTTGACATTATAACGACTTAACGCATTAGCAATTCATATAATAAAAAAATTTCAAAAAGGCCAGCAAAGCTACGAATGCCGATCATGCTAACAACATGATCGAGCTCAGAAAAACATTGTGTGCTTTATCAAACAACACCATTCCTGTTGCAACCGTTGGTTGGTTCCCTCAAAATGTTCGATGTTGCTTAATGCTGCTCACATCATATCTTCGTCTTGTTGCTACCCCCCGCATCAATGAGTAAGACAGAAAAATGTTTGCGTTTTGTAGCAAGATGCGCATTCTATATATTGTATATTCTTTGCTATCACCTTACAAAACTGAGAATCTTTAGTGATGACACATGTAGGTTTTGCATGGAAGACGAAGAATCTGCGATGCACGTCAGAGGACAGTGTCCTGCACTTGTTCAAATGCAACATAAATATCTATGTTACCACAAAATACCAGATAACTCATTAAAATATAATAATAATAACAATAATAATAATAATAAAAATAACAATAATAATAATAATAAAAATAATAATAATCATAATACTGTCATTTGTATTTAGGCTATGTGTTTTTGTACCCTAGTCTTACAAACCCTCTTTATAATATTATCATCTAGTTAATTATAAGCCAAAGAAAATGGACGTAATTAGGTGTTTTTTGAACTGATGCTTTAAATTAAACTGATTTTCCCCGTTTGTAGAGTTTTGAAAAGGATGCTTCAGAGATTTCAATCTAATCTTGCTATAGGCAGATGGAATTCGGTGCAGTGACAATACAAACAAAAGAACATAACAAAACAAAAAACAAACAGGTCCGTCGTTCGGACATACGAGAGAATTGAAGCTTTTTCATAGATATGATTATTTTATTATTTTTTTTTTTTTTTGCTACTTTTGTTGCTTGGATCGCCAATACACAATCCTTTTAATAGATATTTTACGATATGAAGGATAGCCAATACAAAATCCTATTAAAAGATTATTGCAACATAGCTTTAGTTTGAATCAGCGTCATTTCGCAACGAAGCCTTTTTGATTGGTGGTTAGAGCATAGAACTATAGGCGGGATATGAGTTCAATCCCCACGGCAGACTAGAAATTTTTCAATTTAATACCGCACTGCAGGTTTTAGCTAGAGTTTTAGTCGCTTTCAAGTTTTAGAGCTAAATTATTTCAAAATTTAAGTGTTTTACCATACAAAATTAAAACATTCTTACGTAATTAAAACACTCGTTTTATAGTAAAACTTTGCTAAAAGTTGTGTGTTTACTGCTTAGTCGATAAAAAATATCGGATATTTTCGCCATCTCTAAATGTCAAATATTCAAATGATTAAAAAAAAGGATGACGAACACCAGGTTTGTGAAAAATGAATTAATTAATTAATAATCAAACATAAGTGTAATTAATAATTTTTTTTTGTGATATATTTTAGGAAATTGAATTGGAAGAATATTTTTCCATTGAACGCACGGAACAAGCTGAGGCAAGGCGTGTGCCTAAAAAGAAAAGTGAGTTCAAATAAATGCTTAATCAAAACAACTTTTATATTTTTCAGCAAAAGCAATAGGAAGAAGTGAAAGGAAGGTGCTGAAGTATTGCTTTTGGATTTATGGAGGGATAAAATCGAGAGCATACGAGGACACCGTAAAAATGCACACGAATACGCTGAAATAGCGGACTCTTTGTGCCAAAGAGGCTACATTTATACAGGGACGGAAGTGCAGTGTAAAATGCATAACTTCACCACCAAATACTGGTAGATTTTCACTAGGTTTTTTTTTATGAGCCGTAAAATACAATCTGCCACTATTCTTTTTTTTTGTTTCAGTGCGGCCAAAAAAGTTATTGAGTTATTAAGTTATATAAGTAATTGGAAGTATTATGATGCATTGAACCAGTTATTGGGGAGCTTCAAATCCTTTATTTCGGAGGAGTTTACAGAAGAAAGCATAGGTTTCCAAAGTTATTCTTAAAGCTAACTATTGTGTTAAAGAGTATTTGTTATCGCTTCAGACATCAGTTCTTCAACGCAAACCTCAAGTTGTGAGCCCTACAGGAAACCTCTTCATTTTCAGAACCTGTAAAGAAAAAGCGAAAGACTTCATTTCAAGAGACGTTGTTGCAAGAGTTGGCTAATTTGAAGGACGAGATTAAGGAGGAGGGAGAACAAACACGCAAATTCAAAAAGAAATTTTAGAAGTAGAGAAAGAGCTTGGTAAAATATTTAAAGATATTGCAGATTTTTAAAAAAAAAATATATAAATTAATAAATCTTCATTTTGCTTACCTACTAAATCGGCGATTGCATTGCGAATATCATTTGCGTTGATATTGTGATTGGTGAAGTTATCTGGGCATACCGGTTGACTTAAATTTAACCCTTTTTCATATCGCCGTTGCTTCTGAGCCCAAATATTGTTCATTTTATCGTGGTGCTCGTTTAAAAAATTGTACATTTAAAGCAACATTTCACAATAGCTGTTGAGTTTTCCATGCTGTTGTCAATTCCTTTTCCAATTAGTCGGAAACGAGCTTTCAAATGACCAAAACTATTTTCGACAACTCTTCTGGCTTTGGACAAATGGTAATTAAATGTTTTCTCTTATTCATCTGAAAGCGAAGTCCCCAATTATGAAAACGGGAATGCTCACTCCGTTTATTACTTTTCCGTTTTCTTTTAAAAGTGAACATGCATTGAGAATTTTTTTAAAGCTGCTTTTTCAAAAATTTGCGAATCATTGGAGCGTCCCGTAGAGCCAGCATTAATGTACATGAATCGAAACCTATAAAAGTAGATAATTTTATTATTATGTCTTTAAAAATGCCACAAATTTGTGCCAAACCTGTAGTCAACTAAAGCTAGGAGGACCATAGAATACCATCCCTTATAGTTGAAATAGTCGCAAGCGTCTGATTTGCAGGGCCGGGTTTCAATGTGACAACCGTCTTAAGAGAGAATAATAAACCGTATTACATTTTTTTCACAGTCATATTCTCACAGTTTTACATTATTTTAAATCTGCAAGGAATAACTCACCAATTGGTCCGAGACATTGCGGAAACCCTATTTTTTCAAATCCTTCGACCAATCTTTCACTTTTTCTTGTGTTAGAAAATTTGTTTTCAGGTATTTTGGTGCTAACATTGTCCATACCTCTGAACAAAAATCATGCAAAATGCTCCCGACGATAGATGTAGAAACTCCAAATAACCTGCCAACCGTATTGTATTTCGCAGAGGACGCCAAAATATACAGAGCAATGGCAATGCTCTTGTCCAGTGGTATACACATTCTAAAATTTGCGTCTCGTTTTGCTATACCTTTCAATTCCTGGCATAATATTTGAAAGCTTGTACGACTCATACGTTCCTTGAAAAAGCCCTCATCGTTTCATGGCACGTCTAGCTCCCAAAATTTGCCGTATCTTTCCTATAAATTTTTTGATAATAAGATAGTATTATTTAGTATATTTGTACACACTGCATTTCGTTTCTAACCTTCATCCATATTCTCCTGGAACTGCTTGGGCTAGTAAGGCCCTGTATCAATATGGAAATTATCCTCAAGTGCTGCTTTTTCCTTTTTGCAACCTAATCAGTTGGAGTCGTTTTGATTTTACGCTTTGATTTTTTAATGAAAACAAATATTCAAAAACAGCTGCTTAACCTTAAAACTGGATTGCACCAGTGTGGACAGTCAAGTTTTAGGGAGTAGGTTTATAAAATTTCGATAACTAAAACCGGCAGTGAGAACATACTAGGGGTATTCACGGGTTGGTGCGAAACGCAGTTGCGACGATGCGAAAATGCAAGATTGCGACATTTCGCATCATTCAAACAACAAACACATTAGAAGCTAATTTGCAACTCTTCTATAATTACGCACTGCTCAAACCTATTGCGAAAGCGCACAAGCAGTGATGCGAAACAGCTGATTCATGTTATGGTTGTTATCAAGCATAGTTGCCATCTGGGTAAAACTTTAAAAAGGCTAAGTTTGTACGTTGATTTTAATAAGTTTTTGTTATTTTGAAATAAGGTGGCAATATATTTCTTTCAGTTATCGTAAAGTTACAATATTGATGTTCACGCGTTAGTGCGAAAAATATGTTGCATTTTCGCATTCTTGCAATTCGCATCAACCCGTGAATACCCCTACTATAAAATTTTCTTGTTCCAATAGACGCAAGCAAAAACCAACATCAATTCTAAGAAAAAAGGTGTAGGTGTCGTTTTTGAGATTTCACTCCTGCAAATAACAAAACGAGGCGTAAAAAACTTCGCTTTAAAAAAAAAAGCAAATATATTTTGTAGAATTTTAAAAAATGTGTCAGTTCTATTTTCACTTCTAGTAAATTGCTTAGAATTTTGGAGTTTCTTAGATTTTTTTTATGTTAAAAAGAGGAAAATGATAATGTTCAGGAAAACATGAAAAAGTATTTGTATAAATATGGGTATGTATGAAAAATAGATTCTTTAAGATCCTTTATAAAGTACTTTATTATTTATACCTTATGTTGCTCCCACTCGGTTTCCAAAAAATATTTCTGGTTGTCTTCTCATGATTAATTCAACTCCCCCACACAACACCTCCATCCAACGCACATGCCAAGGAAACATTAACAAAATTCTTTCATGATAAACTATTCCAACCCGTCAACGTTAAACGGAAACTCAATGAATAAATTCGGTGATAATATATTTTATGCTGCCACAACTATAAAGTATTCAAAACAAATCCATAGCCTTAATTCGTTAAAAGACCTACCGCAGACCCATTGCATGAGTGCCCAAACACAACATAATCGATAAGAAGAGCAACAACAGATCTCCATATAACTCACAATCAGTTCCATTTCTTTTGACATGTTCTGCCATTGAGTGTCTTTGTTTTCCACCTTTTTTTTTCCCACATACTCCTAACAACAAAGTCTCAATGAAAAAACTCATCCATTCGAGCTTACTATACCTACATAGCAATAACAATGAAAATTAAGCAGTAAAAGAAGATGGTAAAGATGATTGGAAATAAAAAGTAGAGAGCTTGACTATAAGCCAAAAATAAAAGAAATATATTTGGGCATCAGCATACAACTGGATTAAAACCTGCACGCATGCGCACAAATTGAGTTGTGAATAACAGTCGATAAACAGACATTTTGAAAATAAGTTTATTTTTGCCTAGGATGAGTAAATATGAAGGCCGTGAACTGAATGCATAAGCTTGTTTGGACCGTTCAACGTCTAAAAATCAGGAGAGTACGGGTTCAAATCCAAGTTGAGACAAAAAATAGTTTTAACAGAAAAAATTATTGTTTTGTCTTTGCAAACGAGCAATGGCAAAAAAAAAAGAAAAAAAAAATCGCCAAGCCCTATACCGTTATTATGTTATTTAAAACATAATCTTTGATATATAAAACGTAGTCCGAGTTTGATATATACTAGGAATAATTCAATGAGAACAACGCCTATCTCCAATACAAAGTGACGTCATCAATAATATAAAATCTTCATAACTACAGAAATACTTAAACACAGTTATGGGTGAACTTTTTTGAAACCTGGAGATAATATCTAACTAGTTTAAGTTTCTTTTTTTTTTGTTCATTTGAAAATTTGTATTCGTTGTAAAATTTTCAAGGTTTTTTAGAAAGAAATTATGGCTCTATTCTCCTCAGTTGGGTCTCGATGGACCCGATGGCTTACCTGCTATTGTCATACAAAAATTCGCGAACTTGCTGGCTCATCCCCTTTTGGCTCTCTTTCAAGTTTCTTTTTCTAAGTCAGTTTTTCTAAAGTTATGAAAGAATTCGTGCATAATACTTTTGCATAAAGAAGGACCTAAAGGAAATGAAATTTTTTATAACACACCTATATAACAAAACCATCATGTTCTCCCAAAACTTTTGAAAGTATTATCTGTGCCATTCTCTTCTTCCACTGCAAATCTATCTTTCGTCTTAGTCAACATGATTTCCTCAAGGGTAGATCGACTACCACTAACCTCACAGAATTTGTTTCAAACTCTTTATGCTCGTTGGAAAGCGGTTATGAAGTTGATTCTGTTTCTACCGATTTTAGTAAAGCGTTTGACAAAATCTCGCACACTATCATCTTTCCTAAGCTTACAGCCTTTGGTTGATATCATTATCATCAGATTAAATCTTATCTCGAAGAACGGTGTTATAATGTCATAGATTTATTTATGTTTATCTATAGATTTATTATAAATAGATTTTCCACTTCAGAATCTTTTGCAATTTTACAGATACCTTTGGTGTCCTATTCTTTTTAACAATTTCTGATGTTGACGGCATCAAAGACTCCAATCTTTCTGTGTACACTGACAGTGCTGGATCCAGGATTCGCCAAAGGGGGGGGGGGGGGCGGAAACTACACTTTTGTATGCCAAGAGGTCGGGGCTGACACGTCTTTTTGGACTTTTTTTTAATTTTTTCCCTTTCAAAATCCCTTTCAGCCCGTATGTAGATCCGCCACTGTACACTGATGATATGAAAATATATCGGCGCATACAAACCAACACCGATTGTCAAAATCTTCAAGACGATCTTGTCAGATTTTCCACTTTGTGTCAAAAAAATAATCTTCTGGAAGTCAACGTCAGTAAATTTCAAGCTATTACATATTCTCGTAAGCGACTCCAACTCTCCCCGTGAAATTATTACATACTCGTCAAGCCAGTTCCCTCTGTAAGCTACAAGGTGGGGCAAAAGTAATCATACTATTTGAACACTCTATAACTTTTGCAAATGGCACCAAACGTCAATTCAGTTTTGACATTTGTAAAGTAAACAAACGCAGAATAGAAATCGAGAAGCTATGAATCGGTTTACTCCGCAAGAACGCGGAATAATTTTTTTAATTTTTTGCGCAACGATTTGTCGGTTGTCTTGGCGCAGCGTGAATTTCGTCGCAGATTTCCTGGCCGCCCGTCACCAGCTGGACATACACTGCGGAGTTTGGCCACTCGTCTTGAAGAGACTGCGACAACACGAGATCTTCCCAAGGCTGACCGGACCCGGAGCAGCCGTTCTGTTGAGAATATCGCTGCGGTTACGCAAGATATCGAAGAAGAGCCCGGAACAGCGACCAGACGACGTGCCACGCAATTGGGCATTATCCGACGGTCCCTACGCTGAATTTTGGTGAAAGATTTAAAGATGTTCCCCTACAAAGTGCAGACAGTGCATCAGCTGTTTGCTGTTGACCGCCAACCGCGTGTAACCTACGCTCAAGCCATCCTGAATCTCAACGAATACGTGGACGATTTTTCATCGAAAATTATCATTGGCGATGAGGCTCATTTCCATCTTTGCGGTTACGTAAGTAAACAAAATAATCGTTTCTGCGGCACCGAAAATTCGTGTATCACCCAAGAAGAACCATTACACCCGCCCAAAGTTACTGCGTGGTGTGCTGTTTACGCTGGAGGAGTCATCGGTCCATTTTTTTTTTTTTTTGAGAACGCCGCGAGCCAAACGACCACTGTGGACGGCGCGTGCTACAGAGCCATGATTACCGAATACTTTCTTCCTCAATTGGATGAATTGGGACTGGAGAACACGTGGTTCCAACAGGACGGTGCAATGGCGAACACTGCTCGAGCCACAACCGATATTCTGAATGAAGCATTTCCGAGTCGCTTAATCTCTCGTTTTGGTTATTTGCACTGGCTGGCCAGATCACCCGATTTAACTGCTCCAGACTTATTTTTATGGAGTTTTTTTAAGTCGCAGGTGTACGTCAACAAGTGTCAGACTCTTCAAGCTCTTAAGGAGAATATTCGTCAAGAATGCAAGAGCCTGTCGCCCGAAGTTCTGGCAAGAGTGATGGAAAATGCCATAAAACGAGCTCGTATGGTCATCAACTCTGGCGGCGGCCACTTGGCCGATATAATTTTCTCAACTTGATGGAATAAATTCTAATGGATTAAATAAACAAATTCCACAAGCAAAACCAACGTTTTGCATTCTTTTGCCCCACCTTGTATTTACGGGACTTGGTGTTATTTGCGACAATGAACTTTACTTTAGATCTCACATTGATAATACCATTAGTAGAGCCAACTCTGTCCTTGGTTTCGTGAAACACTGGTCCAGAGAGTTCTCCAATCACTAAGTCACAAAATCTCTCTATCTTACCTTTGTTAGGTCCATCCTCCAATATGCAAACCCAGTTAAGTATCCCATCTATGTATAACACCTATTCAATGCAAATTGAAGCCGTTCAACAAAGATTTATTCGTTTCGCACTTCGTGGTCTTGCCGTTTCTGACAGTTTCAACTTACTTCCTTATGCCGACAGTCTGAAGTTGATTAACATGCAAACTCATGAAAAACGAAGGGAAGTTGCCGATGTACTCTTCATTCGCCAACTAGTATGCGGAATCATTAACTGCCTTCCACTGCAGATTAATATCATTTAATACCAACACCACGAAACCTAAGGCTATACCTTTCTTCCATCTTAACTTTCATCGCACCGACTTTGGATGCAGCGAACCAATAACCACCAGGATGCTTCGTGTAACCAATAATTTGATCAACGAATTCGATTTTCATCTGAGCAGATCTCGACTCCGAAATACCCTTCTTAACTCCAACACCACTTGTTCCCTCTCGCTAATATCTTCTTACAACTAAAATGTGGTACATATATCAATAGCCTCACGAATTTCCTCTTTAAGGTCTTCAAACGATGCTGGGCTGTTGGCGTAGACCTTATCTTTCATGTGGCCCCAAAGGAAGAAGTCGCAAGGTATTAAATCACAAGATCTCGGTGGCCAATTGTGATCACCTCTTCGAGAGATAAGACGGTCCGGAAACTTTTCCCGTCAAAGGTCAATGGTTTCTTTGCTTGTGTGGCACGCAGTGCCGTCTTATTGAAAGTAAACGTTGTGTAACAGCACCTTAACGTATTAACAATAATTTACATTGGCATTATTGTTACTAAGTATATTCACCACTGTTTAGCTTAATAATCTACAATACGTATATTCAACACTGTTCAGCTTAATAACCTAGAATAAGTATATTCACCACTGTTTAGCTTAAGACTAAGAAATAAAGAAAATACTCAGAAGAGTTTGATATGCAGACATGAGTAGTTTCATTATATGGCGACCGTGACTTCTGAAGATTAAAAAAAAAAAATATTAATTTTAATAACTTAATACTAAACAATAGAATATGCTGCTAAAATTAAAAATATCAACTAATTATAACTAATAATTATAACTAATTATGAACTATAATATATTTTTGTGATAAAGCAAAGTGCTAAAAACATTAAAGAGAAGATTCCTAAATAAAATGAACAGCAACAAAATTTAGTACTTAACTTAAAATCTTGTGCGTATAATCTTGCAGTATGTATAATATTGCTAAAGTAAAAGAGAACTATATTAACGCATTATAAAAATAATTAGAAAAAGTAATAAAAAAAAAAAAAATTAACTATTTGGTTTCATTATATCATCACATCATCACCTAATTCAGTACAGTTACGTGGAATGAAAATGTTGCAGGAAATATATGGATGTATAAAATATAACATAAATACATAGAAATCATCGTCGGTATATCTTTATTACATAATACCATATAATACATAATACCATATAATACCTAATTCCATACAATACATAATATCATATAATTAAGTACAGTTACGCGAAATGCAAGTGTTGCAGCTTATATGCATACACAAACTGTAATATAAACACAATACATAAAAATCACCTTGAGTACATCATGTCATCATCATATCATAAAATTCCGTACAGTTACGCGGAATGCAAATATTGCAGCAAATATATGGATACAGTTACCTTCACGGCTTCGTAACAAGCTTGGACAAAATTCATCACCTTACGCTTATACAACGTTTAGCAACAAAAGTCATGGGTTGCAGTATATATACAACATAAAAATGAATTGTCGTTTGGAAATTAAACAACTATGTATGTATATACGTGGTTATACTGCGTTATCGACTGAAGAACAGCAATCATAGGTATCTATGTAGCAGCTCAAATGTATAATTGCATTATTTTAAAATCTAAAATGTAGTGTAAATTAATATAGATTAATTGTATTTTATTATAAATTAAAAAAGTGTTTGATAAACCATAACTTAATTGAATGCTCCTATCATATATGTATTACATTAACGAATAATTTAAGTTTTATGCATTTTTTTTTTCTCTCTGCTTTTCTCTTCTATTTATAAAACAAAATTAACTATACAATTACTTGCTTGCTATTATCAAATAATCAATTATAATATAATTTTAATAATAAAATAGTAAATAATTTTGTATGTTGCAGCATAGTAAAAATAAGGTTTTCATTTAATGTCAGAATTTGAAATTGATTTAAAATATTTATGCACAGAGTTTACTAAAGTAACAAAACGAGTGTTACAAAATCGTCCACTTTCGACGAGCGAATCGAAAATTCAAGAGTACAAAATTTTGCTTATTGAAACCTATAATTCCATAGTAATATTTGTAAACGAACATATTAAAGAATGTCCAAGTGACAAGAGAAACGCAACAAATCTTAAAATTTTACGATATAGAGAGTTATTAGTCGAGTGTTTTAGTAGATTAAAGCTTAACATAAGAATCCCACAGTATCCAAATTTGATAGCTTTAGTTGACGCAGACCTAACTGAATTTAGCGATGAGTTTACTGATGCAAAATCAAAAGAAACTTGTTTTAAACGTTGCCCTTCTTTACCAGCCCTGAATGACACGCCATACACAAATTATTCAACCACAAGTTCACAAAATATTTCATTTAGTTTAAGCCTTGAAAAAAATTACGGCGAGATGGCTACAACCGAACAAAAGAAAGCGTTTATACACATGTGTTCTTCAATAATACGTGACAATTACACCGGAGATCCATTGGCACTCGAATCATTTATTGACAAAATAAACTTGATTGAAGATTTGACGGACGCGACCTTGACAGGTACTTTTATAGCCTTTCTTAAATCAAAGTTAGAAGGCAAAGCTCGTGAAGCTCTGCCTACAAACATAGGAGCAATTAATGACATAAAGATCGCGCTACGGAATCGTATCAAACCGGACAGCTCTAAGGTGGTAGCTGGCAAAATTGCGTCACTTCAAGTTAGAAATAATAATTATTCAGATTTTGCTAAGCAAGTCGAAGAGTTATCTGACTCCTTGGAACGTTCCTTAATAATTGAAGGAATTAACCAGGCAAAAGCACACGAAATGTCGGTTGAACAAACGGTTAATGTTTGTAGATTGAATGCTAATTCGGATTTAGTAAAATCCATATTAGCGTCTTCAACTTTTACAGATTCAAAAGATGTTGTAGCGAAGTTGATTGTTGAGCAAACCAACGAAGTAAAAGAACGACAAGTGCTTTCATTTCGTACGCGTTCTAACAATACATACAACAATCATCGTGGCAATGGACACTATCATCTTAATAATTTTCGGGGGCATAGAAATAATTTTTCAAATAATTATCGTGGAAATGCCAATTTTAGGTATAGTTCTAATCGCAGTTACAGTAATTTTCCAGGCCACAGGAATAATTTTCGCAACAATAACAACCAGACAAATAATCAATCCACTAATAACAGCAATAGTTTCAATAACAGCGTTCGCTCTAATAATAATCGCCACAGACATGCAAGCATTCGTACTTTAAACGTGAATGCCCCTCAGCAGCGTATGCTGGGGGAAGAAAACCAAGACAATTAAATCAAGACAGTCCAAGAAAAGCAATTTACTGCCTAAATTTAAACTATGCAGATTATATTGAAATTAATTTTACAGACTCAAACAAGCTTTCTACTTTTCTTGTTGATACACAGGCAGACATATCATTAGTTAAACGTTCTAGTATAAAGAACTACACAAAAATAAATAGCAATGAGATAATCAACATAACTGGCGTAACGGCAAATACTATTTCAACTTTAGGTACAATTACTACTAACCTGGCTATATCTGATTTCTTAATCCCACATACTCTGCATCTTGTAGAAGATGATTTTAATATACCGTCAGATGGTATACTTGGAAAAGACTTTTTAAAATTATATAAATGCAACATCAGCTATGAAACCGATTCTATCTCATTATGTGTAGGCAGATCAAAGCTAGATCTACCAATTTTGCATGGTACAAGCAATGATACTTTTGTTATTCCACCAAGGTGTGAAGTTTATCGTATCTTTAATTTGGGCAAATGCTCACAGCCTGTTTTCATTGATTCACAGGAAATTTGTAGTGGCGTATTTACAGCAAAGTGTGTCGTCGATACGAATACTCCAATTATAAAAGTTATAAATACAACAAACCAATTAAGATACGTAAAAAATTCTACCCTTCGAACAGAAAACCTCTCCAATTACAATGTATTCATGATAAACAAAATCTCGTCTGATGAGAATCGTACAACCGAATTGATATCGATTCTCAAAAACCAAATGCCTGATTATGCTGAGAGCAAACTATTGGATTTGTGCCTTCAGTACGCTGACATATTTGCATTAAAGAGTGACCGCATGACACTAAACAATTTCTACGAGCAGAAGCTTAGATTAGTTGATAAAACACCTGTTTATATTAAAAATTACCGACTGCCGTATTCACAGAGGGAGGAAATAAATAGACAAGTAGACAACTTATTGCAAAACAATTTGATAGAACCCAGCTATTCCAATTTTAACAGTCCATTGATTCTGGTTCCAAAAAAGGATCCAAATAACAAAAAATCATATCGTATGTGCGTAGATTTTCGAGCGGTTAATAAAAAATTAGTTGCCGATAGATTTCCACTTGCTCGCGTTGATGACATCTTAGATAACCTTGGGAGCGCCAAATATTTTTCCACACTGGATTTGTTTTCGGGATTTCACCAGATACCCCTTCATGAAGATTCACGAGATATTACTTCGTTTAGTACGGATAGAGGTGCTTTTCGTTGGAAAGTTCTGCCTTTCGGATTGAATGTTGCTCCAAATTCTTTCACACGAATGATGTCGACCGCATTTTCAGGTCTATCACCTAACCAAGCATTCCTCTATGTTGATGACGTTATTGTTATCGGTTGTAGTGAAGCGCATCACATAAAAAATTTATCAAAAGTTTTTGATACTTGCAGGTCATTTAATCTCAAGTTAAATCCATATAAGTGCAACTTTTTCCGACCAGAAGTAACATTTCTGGGTCACAAGTGTACTGCTGATGGTCTTTTACCAGACAATTCCAAAATACACGCTATTCATAGTTATCCAAAACCCATCGACAAAGATTCTGTTAAGCGATTCGTTGCTTTTGCAAACTATTACCGCAGATTTATACCGAATTTTGCATTGTGGGCAGCACCATTAAATAATTTAAGTCGGAAAAGTGTGAAATTTACGTGGGGCAATGAATGTGAAGCAGCACTTGAGAAATTAAAGTCAGCTTTAATATCTCCGAAATTGTTGCAATATCCGGATTTCCACAAAAGGTTTGTTATTACAGTTGACGCATCAAAGATTGGATGTGGGGCAATATTGAGTCAAGACCATAATGGTAATGATTTGCCAGTATGCTTTGCTTCAAAGTCTTTCAATAAATCTGAGCAAAAGAAGCCAATCATAGAATTGGAGTTGTTAGCTATTTATTTTGCCATAAAACAATTTCGACCCTATGTTTATGGTACAAATTTTACTGTCAGGTCAGACCATAGACCTTTAGTTTATCTTTTTAATATGAAAGATCCAGCTTCAAAACTTTCTAGAATAAGACTAGAACTATCGGAATACAATTTCAATATTGAATACATTAAGGGCAAAACAAACGTTGGTGCTGATGCACTCTCACGTATTACAATTGATGATATAAAAAATACTAGCAATTCTGTTTTAACGGTGACAACTCGTGGAATGACTAAACAAGCAACCAAATTAAATTCACAAAGTTTTTCACAAAAAAAGGATGGTTCAATTGACAAAATATTAGTTTATGATAAATTTACATACGAATTCACTACTAAAATACCTAGAATCAGGTCTCAGATAAAATATAACGTAAACAATAAAATTTCAAATTTTTATATTTATGCACATATCAAGCGGAAAAAAATTCTTTTAATCAGTGTTGTTATTGTTAACGAAACATTTAATTTAGACGATTTGCTTTTGAGGCTACAATGTGAAGCCGGCAACAACAACATAAAAAAAATAGAATGGCCAAAGGATGATATATTTTTTAAATACTTTTCTGCAACAGAACTTAAAAACCATGGTAACAAACTATTAAAAACACTAGAAATTTTATTAACAAACCCAGTTGAGACGATACTTGATAATGGAAAAAAACAACAACTAATGACAATTTTTCATAATGATCCAATATGCGGAGGACATTGTGGAATCAAAAAATTGTATGCAAAACTTAGAACTCAATACTACTGGAAAAATATGACTCGAGATGTCTCTAAATTCGTAAAACTATGTGAAAAATGTAGGGTTAACAAAGTAAGGCCGGGTGGTAAAGAACACTTGGTCTTCACTCCGACTCCAACTCAACCATTTGATGTGGTTGTAATTGATACTATAGGCCCATTACCCGAAACACATTTTAGCAACAAGTTCGCTCTTACGTTGATATGCGACTTAACCAAGTATTTAGTGACAATTGCAATACCTGACAAAAGTGCAAAAACAGTTGCTAGAGCAATTTTTGAAAGTTTTGTGCTTGTTTATGGCACAATGAACTCAATAAAATCCGATTTGGGTACTGAATTCAAAAATGAAATTTTTTCTGAATTGAATAAATTTTTAAAAATAAGACATGATTTTTCAACAGCACATCATCATGAAACCGTGGCGACCGTAGAACGTAATCATAGAGTTTTCAACGAATATCTTCGTGCATATTTAAACGAAAATGTTTCTGATTGGGATACATACCTTAAATATTTTACCTTTTTCCATAACACTACATCAAACACAGCGTTTGATAATAAATTTACGCCTTTCGAATTAGTTTTTGGCAAAAGAGCAACATTGCCACAAGAGGTTAAAAAACAATCTATTGACCCAATTTATAACGTAGACAGCTATTCAAAGGAGGTGAAATATCGTTTACAAAAGACACACATATTAGTCAAAGATTTAATAAACAAACACAAAATAAAAAACAAACAATTGTATGACAGATATGCGAAACCATTAATCTTGAGAGAGAATGATAGCGTTTTAGTTCAAAAAGAACCATACGACAAACACCAAAGTATTTATCAAGGCCCATATTTAGTTAAAAACGTTGATGGAGTTAACATTACTATTTACGATAAAGCAAAAAAGAAAGAAAAAATTATACATAAAAACAGGCTAAGAAAAGCAAATTAATAAATATTAATAACTTTATTTTTACAATGTTGCGCATCAAAATTAAGGAAACTACTAATTTAACGATTATATAAAAAACAAAAACAAAACAAAAAAAAAAAAAATAAGAAATATACAAAAAAAAAAAGAAAGAAAACGCAAATTTTGCAATCACAGTTTAAATATTCCTTTAGCTTGAGTACCTAAATAAGAAATACATAAGAACTTATTTTTAAGAACACATGTATTATGATACATTATGATGAAAAAAAAAAAAACAAAAAACACACTCACTGTAAAACATTCTTATTAATACTTATCTATAAAATATGAATTTAAATCTCTTGTAACTATTAATAAGTATATATATAAAAAGAACAAAAAAAAAAAAAAAACAAACACAAATGAAATATTTGACATCAACAAAATTGTGCATTAAATATGTAAATTTTTTTTTTCTATTTAGTTCTAATATATATTTTATATATTTTCCTGAATTAAGTTGCTACGGATGAACAAATTTTTAGAAATGCGATTGTTTATTAATATTATTTTTATCTCTTTTTCTCGATTAAATTGCTATGAATGAACGAATCTTATAATGCGGAAGGAAATATAGTGATATGAATGTATCATTGTATGTATGAAACTCAGTGTTCATACATACAATGCTATGAACCCTATCGTAAAGGAATTCGTTCACTCAAACCAATTAAGATTTTAGCCCTAACAAAGAAACGCTACAGGGGGGAAGATTGATCAACTAACCTACCTGTTTCTTTTCTTTGGAAGGGAGGTGTAACAGCACCTTAACGTATTAACAATAATTTACATTGGCATTATTGTTACTAAGTATATTCACCACTGTTTAGCTTAATAATCTACAATACGTATATTCAACACTGTTCAGCTTAATAACCTAGAACAAGTATATTCACCACTGTTTAGCTTAAGACTAAGAAATAAAGAAAATACTCAGAAGAGTTTGATATGCAGACATGAGTAGTTTCATTATAGTTGTCCATTCAACTCCGACCATAAAAAATCATTAATCATCTCTCGATAGCGCAATCCATTCACCGTAACTGCTGATCCAACTTCATTTTCGAAAAAGTAAGGTCCAATGACCCCCCGCCGGACCATAAACCGCACCAAACAGTCACACGTTGAGGATGGAGAGGCTTCTCAACAATAACTCTTGGGTTTTCAGAGCCCCAGATGCGACAATTTTGCTTGTTAACGTAGCCACCGAGGAGGAAATGGGCCTCATCAGTCAAGATGATTTTTCGATGGAATTCCGGATAATTTTCATGCATTTCAAGGACCCAATTAGCAAAGACACGACGTTGTTGATGATCGGCCGGCTTGAGTTCTTGTGTTAACTGAACTTTATAAGCCTTAAGACCCAAGTCTTTATGCAAAATACGGTGTAATGACGTATGTGGAATGCCCAATTCCAAAGAACGACGAGGAATGGACAAACCTGGGTTTTCTTCAACACTTTGGGCTACAGCATATATATTCTCAGTTGTTCTTTAGCGACGTGCACGGGTTTTATTCTTCACATCACTAACTTGTCTCAACAGCTCAAACTTTTCAACAATTTCTGTATTGCGGTCCGACAAGGTGCTTCACGACGACCAAAAAATGCTTTAGTTTTGCGAACTGTGACTGCAAGATTTTCACCATTTTTGTAGTGAATTTTAATAATTTCAATGCGTTGTTGAAGTGTGTATCGTTCCATTTTTAGTATTGGCGTAGTTTCTACTTGTCAAATGTCAAAGAATAAAAGCTTTAAAAGTGAGCGATTCATAATAGCGGGAGATTCACAATAACACCTCTTATTGGAAAACCCTGTATTATGCTTAACCAAGACTTTTATCTCTAAAAGCGTTTTTCTCGGAGTGGTGTTTTTTTGAGATGGCGGGTTGAATTTCCGCTGCACCGATGAAGATATCTTCATTTTAATTGGTACCAATTATTCGCCAGACATATCCGCACGGAGTAATAGGCTATTTTTTTTACATTTTATTCCGTTCATGAGGTATTGCAAATATAAGTCGAAAAAAAAGACTTAAAATGAATTTTGTTTTTCAGTCCGTCATTTTGTAAACTTTCAAAATCCGTCCTATTATTCCGATCGCAATATATCACAGAATAAAAAGATATTTCATTTTTTGATTTCAGATGAGATTTGCAGACAGAAATTCTCCCGCCATGGACGCATGTACTTTTTACGCCTAAACTTTAACCGCGAAGAGGGAGGGTGAATGTGTACCAATTTTTTGAAAAAATGTAATATTGCAAATTTGAAATCATTGCTTGATGCGTCTTCCAAAAAAAAAAAGAAAAAAATTTGGGAAAATTCCTATTTTTACAGCCCTGTTGAAGAGAATGGTCTCATAAATTGTTTTTTTTTTTTGTCCACAATTTTTTTTCATAATTCACAATGTTGCTATAATAAATCCATCAACTTTTCTATAATGCCAGTCCTCGACTAATAAAAGATCATGTTATACAAATCAACCAATAGATTCAGCTCGAAATTCATAGGAGTATAAAACTCCAGCTGTGCTTTGTTTGTCGCTTCTAACTTCGTTGTTGGTCTGTGTCTTTATCTTTTGTTGTTGTTATTTCTGTTGTTTATATTGTATTAAGTTGTTCTATTTCGCCTTTACCACGCTGATAGACATTTTAATTGGTTCACTTTGACTTTAAGCCATTTTGCCGCACACACACACACTGTTTATTTTACCTTTCTTTGTTTGACCTATAATATTAACGTTAAATTGTTGCATGTTTGCGTGCGTTGCGTGTATTTCGGTTAACTTAAGATCAAAAAGTTTGTTCGCTATTTTTCTTCGAAATTGTGCGTAGGTCTAAAATTTCTAAGGAATTTTCAATATGTTAATTTTTAAGAAACTAAAAAAAAAAAAAAATAACGCTAACCTACACATTTTTGTACATTATCGACACAAGATTTAAAAGTTTTTGAAACTATTTTTTTTTTTAATTTGAGGAATCAAGAAGAAATCATTAGGTGCCGAGTGGGGTCTGTAAGGTGGATGACCCATCAAATCCACGTTTTGAGTGCTCAAAGCTCTTTTGATTGAGCTAATGTGTGGGAGGATGATCGTCGTGGTGGAGGATGATCTTCCTATATTGGTTGGTTTTCCACAATTTTCCGAAGACTACCGGAAAACAAATGTCTGTGTACCATTCAGTATTAACAGTTCTCCTTTGCTCAATTGGTACAGTTGCAAAATGACTGATTTTTCTGAAAAACTGGAAATCATTTGTTTGAATTTGCTACGTTTGCGGACAATTTTTTGTCGGGTTTTGCTTACTTTGAAAGACCCAAGCAGAAGATTGTTACTTCGTTTCGGGCTCATAAGCGTAGGTCCGTGATTCGTCAGCTGTGGTGATATCATAGACGTGTTTCGATCCACCCACGCTGTATTTTTTCAGAATTTCCTTGCACCAATCGATACGAACCTTTTTTTTAGCAACGATCAAATTATGAGGTATCCAACGAGAACACATCTTCCTGACGCCTAAATGCTCATGTAAAATTAAATGTATGCTAGTCCCACAAATGCCCTTGGATGACTCCATCTCACGGTATCTCACATGCCGGTCTGCTTCCAATAGTTCACGCACATCATCAATGTTTTCTGTCACAACAGCTGTTCTTCGTCGGACTTCCTGAAATTCGTCTTGAAGAGAACGACGACCACGCTCAAACTTATTGAACCAACTTTTAACAGTCGCTGGGTGTGGTGCCTCAACACCAAAAATTGAACTAAGTTGAGCAAGTTTTTCTTGTCAATCCACGTCGAAAATCGAAAATAAATCATCACTTAAAAATGTTCGTGTTAATTCCATTTTGACGTGCCGAAGTAACATTTTACCGCGCAGGTTTTCAAAAAAGTTGAAAAAGGCATTTTTTCAAAATGCATCGGCTTTGCAATGAATTGTTACTTGTTACTCGCTGAGTATAGGTTCTATCATTAAAATAATGGTACGACCGTAAATATTAATTCTTTGACTTCATTATAAAAGAAAAAAAAAAAAATTAAAAAGTCCTCAGGACGTGGTAGGAGCTGCTTAAGCAACGCAACTGCAAATTTGTTTTATGGAATTATTACTCAGTGATTATTAGTGATGGGATAAAAAATATGATACGCCAATAAAAAAGGCCTGCTCTAAATCCTCACAACAAAATTAGACAAAACATTTCTAACGCCATAGGGATGCAGAGATAGTCGCTAAAAGATCGATAATGCAACATTCATGCAACGGCGTTGCACTGAATTATTAATCGATGAATATATAAGCTAAGATAAATGTATAGAAAGAAAAATGAAAGAATTATACGAGAAAAAAAAACCAAAAATTCTGACGTCGACAGGTCGCGAAGATATGTAACAGAAATGTAATATCGTTGCATGGAATTATTACTCATTCAAGAGACGTGCTGCGGTTTTACGACAGCGTAGATGTGCTATTAGCGTAGATAAGCCTCATAACGAAAATATTAAAAAATTTTATATTGTCATGACTTCAGGCTGGCAACCATTTAATGCAATGAAAGTGCTACAACAATGAAAAAATTTTGCATGGAATTTGAACTCTGTGACTACTGGAGCAACATTAAATTTTGTGGAACGAAAATAAAGGTGAGGTCTTTGGGCACATGATAAAAACAAAAATTACGGTGTCATGAGGCCCCTCAGGGAACCGCTTAATGTAACGTAAGTGCATAATTGTTGTTTAGATTAATTTAATGTAGCTAAGGCAAAGTTAATGCACCACAGAATACTAAATGCACCACTAGAAAAAGGATTCGGACAAGGATTAAGTCAAGAATTTGGTCATGGATTAAAACATGACTTTGGACAAGAGGTAGGAAAATTATTAAGATAAATAAAAAATAACGGAAGGATGAGGATAAATTTGGGAACAAAGGAGAAGATAGGGACAAGAATAAAGAAACACTGTCACGTCAACACCCAGCCAACATACAGCCAACTCTTTTTTGCTAAAATACAATTTTCAAACCACTATAAACAACACAATAAGCGCACATACACCGTTGTGCGTTCGTTTATGCTGACAATGCTTAGTGTTGCCGAGGGGCAAGACTTAAAAGACAGCCCTCCTATATTTCGGGTATAAGTAAGACCAAATTTTGTTCTTTGTTATTTTTTTAAATATTCTGCTTTATGATTAATACATTTTTGCAAGAGTTCGAACCTTTACTGATGTTAAACGTATTTTAACGTAGCACCTATACACAACGAATAATAATTCCATTATACATAGTACGAGGGTTGCTACGTTTATTTCAGGAAAAATATAGACAAAATTTTTATTATTGAAAATAACTAATGTTTTTGTTAAATATTCTCCTTTATGATTGATACATTTTTGCATGCATTTGTCACAACATTTATCCCATTCCGCTTGAGGCACGCCCAAAACATAGTTTTTGAACACATCAACGGTTTCGTCTGTCGTCAAAAATTGTTGTCCTTAAGCTAATTGTTGTCCCTAATGTACGGGAACAAAATGAAGTCATTGGGTGCCAAATCAAGACTGTACGGCGGATGACCCATTAATTCGATGTTTTGAGTACTCAAAAACGCCTCTTACGCGCATTGTCTTGATGAAGAATAATTCTTTGGCACTTGTTTGGTTTCCTTATTTCACGGAATATTTCTTATCAACATGTAGAAAACTACATGTCTCATGTGGTACTGTGGCAAAAATTTAAAAAATTTTTGTTCTCTTTTTTCAAAATGTATGACCTAAAATCGGTCACATTGTGTCATCAACCAAGGTAGTAAATTGAAAATGTGAAATATCTGAAACCTTAACCTAACAATTGGTCCCCTTCTTACTTCAAGTCTTACTGCAGCAGTAAAGTTTTCATGAATTATCACTTTCCGGATGTTTCAATTTGTCTTGGTTACGTCAAGCTCTCTTGGAAGCTCTGTAAGTCTGAAACGTAACTAATTATCAATTATTTCAAAACCATGCTTCAAATCTTGTGCGATAGTTTTCCAAATCTTGGCTTGATTTGAATTCAAACTGAGTCAATCAGTATTTCAGAAGTTATCAGCATTGCCACCAACATCGATTTCACTAGTTCAACTTTAATGCTGCCTGTCACTAGCTGACTTAAGTTAAATAATCCCTTAATACCTTTTATGTAGAATTCGCGGGTGGTATCATCAAATTATTATTTGCTACCAGGTTGCCACACGAGTGAAGTAAAACAACATAATCTTCTACTGTCAAACTTAAGCAACGCACAAAAAATATAACAAACAACAGAAAAATAATGCGATTTATTTCCAAGAAGGCAAGCAGTAATGCACACACACACACACACACACACATGAAGACGTATAAATTCTACAAAGTCATTTATGGCTCAAATGTTGGCTAATATTTAGATTTAACTCATCATTAATAACGATACTAAATAAGACATTTTATTGTTGTACAATGTTGAATTCCAGCTGTGCTCTGCGCATGTGCAACATTGAGGACCCTAATAATGCGAATGTATAGTTGAGGCATACACTGGCTTTATAAAATTACCTACTATAACTGTATGTATGTATGAATTATATTATTGTAACTATGAACATTTTGGCAAAGAAGCATAAAACGAAAAACCATGTTGAATTGTTAACGCGGCTAACAGAGCCATCAAAAAGAATTACTTTCTTCACCTTTTGTGTTGTCTTCACCAGCTACTTCATGGTATGTTGTTTAATTTTGTATCTTTTTTTTGAACTCGTATATCTTAATTAAATTCAGGGTTTCTTTCCTGTTGAGCGTTACATAATGTTTCTGGACACAACAATAGATTACCACATTTCTAGCCCTAATAACTACTTCGTTTGTGTTGTTGCTGTTGTTGTTTTTGTTGTTGGCACAAATAATTAGTTATAATTTTGCGCAAGAAAAAAAAATCAGTCTTAGATTGCTACATTCGGCATCCGGTGGCAAGATCAAAGTGTCAGCATGATCAAAGCCGCTTAGCAACTATTGTTGGCTTACAAAAATTTCCGTTACGGTTACGGTTAAGAAAACTTACAGTTTTGTAATTGAAAAAAAAAAGATGAAGGTATTTTTAGGCTTTGATTTTATGGCTTGCACCTTTTATCGCGACGAATTTCTTACACTGCGAAAAACTAAGGAAATTCTTAGTACACAATTCTATAAAATTTACCCAAATTGGAAAGTAAACATGACATGACGTTTTAATGTTTTTGGTCACCTTTTATTTAACCCGTAGTCAACGAACATGGGTGCATTACACCCGAGCTGTTTTTGTTTGTACGAGGTTTAGCTATTTGGCTCCTTACTGCCGCGAAATTCTTAGTAGATGCTAAATATACATATGTTATTTTTTTTCTCAAATTAATATATTAATGACTGAATAAAAAACAACAAAAAAATATTCTTTTAAAATATAGTTTTTATTTTCTATACTTATTTTTCCTCGAGTGTGACACACCCAGTTCGTTGGCGGTGTGAAAAATTTATATTATTTATACATATAAAAAATATATATTCATTGACGACGGGTTAAGGAAATTAATTACAGGAATTTGCATTTCATTAATCGAATATCACATAAGGTGTCGTGCATAAACCACGTGGCCGATCTTCAGCCCTCCCGCTCCGTGTATTTTCGTAGTGCATATGTAATAAAGAAATTAATTTAAAGACAGGGTTCCCAACTTACGAGTTTTCCCCCTAAATTTAAGGGGGAAAAAGTGAAATGGGATTTTTTTAAGAGTTTTATATTTTTAGGGGTATTTTTAGAGACTTTTTGATAAACTTATGTGTTGGTTAATTCAATTTACTACAAAGTTTTCGGATTTACTACGATTTTGCTTTGGATTTACTTCGCAATGTTTTCCTTGTGTCATTCTCAGCCGTTACAAAGCATTCTAATTCTACAACTCTGTGGTGACTGTGCATAATTTGTGTATTCTTATTAGAAATAGCTTGCGTGTAGTTATTCAAAAACTTATTTACTAAAATGATGCCTAAAGATACAAAAAAATATATCGAAAGTACACGAAAACCGTTTCCCAGGTTTCCTGATTTAAAAGGTAAAGTTTTATTTTTATTAAGTGTGTTGTAAACCTGTCGTTATTTACAATTAATGTTTTAATTACAGATTGGCTTGCACCTAATGTTGTTAATGACACATTGGCAAATTGTAAATATTGCAATGTAGTGTTAAAAGCCCACAGAAAGGATTTGGTTAGTCACGCTAAAACTGAAAAACATAAAAAAGCGACGGACTGGGAAAAATCAGCAAAGTTATGTAGGTCTATATCTCAAATATATGAACCAATCTCTTCGGAAAAAACTAAGATAGCGGAGTTAAAAATTGCTGCCTTCATCGATGAGCATTGTTCTTTTTTAACAGTGGACCATTTGATTCATATACTTCCTCAGTTGGATCCCTCTTCAGATGCTCTTAAAAACTTTAAATTTCATCGCACTAAGTGCTCTATGTTGATTAAAAATGTGCTTGGTCCATCAATGCTTGCAGTTTTAATTGAAGAGATTGGAGATTTTCCATATTCGATTATTATTGACGAAAGTACTGATCTATCGACACAAAAAGTTTTATGTATTATCATGCGTTTTTTTTCGCACAAGGCAAGGCAAATTGTGACAACTTTTTATAGAATTATTAAAATAATAGAAAGTGACGCAAAAAGTGTGCACGAAGCAATTTTAAAGCAACTTGAAAAGGATGGCTTAACAGTTACAAATTTAATTGGAATCGGCGGTGATGGAGCAAACGTTATGGTTGGTAAACATAACTCGGTGACCACTTTGCTTAAAAGAGAACTGCCTGATTTGATTGTTGTCAAATGTGTTAGCCACTCATTGCATTTATGTGCTGAAAAAGCAGCTGAACTATTGCCACGTCAATTAGAATTTCTTGTAAGAGAAGCCCATAATTGGTTTTCATACAGTCCAAAGCCTTGTGAATACTATAAAACGCTATTCCAAATCATGAATGCTAACAAGGATCCAAAAAAAATTCAAGGACTGAGCGGAACCCTCTGGCTCACTCGCTATCAAGCAATAAACACAATATTGGAGCAATGGGAAGAATTAAAATTGTTGTTTTCACTTGCTAAATCCAACGATAAATGTTTTATGGCACAACAACTTTACGACATCATGAGGAGACCATCCTTAAAAGCTTTTCTGATTTTTCTGAAAAATGAATTAAAAATTGTGACTCAATTAAATTTACTTTTTCAAAGTGACGATATTGAGCCCACCAAATTATTTGAAGATTTATTTTTATTATATAAAAATTTGCTTACACGACTTGTTGTACCTTCACATTTGGAGAAATTGGTGGACAGTGAACTAATTGAATACAATTTCCGGGAGCACTTGATGCATACAGCATCTATGTACTTCGGTTTTGATTTTCAAAACATGTCACATGAAATTGAGACAAATAACTTTTTAGATGTCAGAGAAAGATGCAAGAACTTTCTATGTTGCCTCGCAGAGCAGATACTAAAAAGGTTTCCGGAAAACTTAGCAATACTAAAAATAATTGCTGATATACACCCAAAGATTGCTACATCCCAAGTCAAATCCGACATAAAACCACTATTAAATCACATTCGCAGAACTCATATATATGAGAACAAAAATGATATCGAGTACGAGTGGCACCAGTTAGGTAATAAAAAATGGTTTAACACTTCTACTTCAGCAGATTTTTATTTCGAAGTTTATAATGATTGCGACGCAGCTGGCTGCAAACATTTTGAAAATGTCTCAAAATTTGGACTAGCATTTGTCACGGTTCCAATTTCAAACGCAAGTGTCGAACGCGCATTCTCTGTCTACAACATTATTAAGAACTAGCGATACCCGGCGCGCGTTGCTGCACCCAGCAAGTATATTGGAAATGATAAATTCAAAACTTTTATTAATCCCTTACTCTGATACCACGCTCATGTTCCACTGCCCGTTACAGTTTCACAGTGGCAGAACATCACTCCCAGGTGACAATTCCATTATGAGTTTCAATGTCCTGTGATTTAAGCTTCCATAGCTATTCTGTATAGAGAATCGGGCCACACCCCCTTTTCCAATGCACAAACCGGTTTTCCAGTAGAATGAATTTGGCAATTAGTAACTTTATACTGAGTTTTATTGTCATGCGACGTTTAGGTCCAAAACTATTCAATATCAAAAATTTGACTTGTGTGGTCGAAGCCATAACCCCTTTTCCTATGCCCGTCCCAGTTCTCTTGTTTGTTTATAAAAAAACTTATTGAATCACACAATGTCAATTCTATTAAGTAAAAAGTCAGCCGTTTGTTCCTTTTGTTCATTTATAAATTACAGGAAAACCACCGAAACAAATAAACATACGTACATACATCAAGTCGGATTGAATCTCATTCTCATCAAAAAAATCCTCAACATGCCAAAGGTGGTCAGTGAATCCCCTTTTAACAAAACTGTATTAGATTAATTCTCCACATCAAAACTACTTTGAACATATTAGAATGTACTTCGATCCAATTAGCTTTAAGCGCAGCAAAGTATGTATGTATGTATATGTATTTGTTTGTTTGTTTTGTTGTTTTGTGCTTGCTGAGAACAAAAAGAGTATAGTAGAGAGCAACATGCAGTTTATTGAGGCTCTCGCAGCACAAACGCATGAAAACTAACGATCAAGCAATGCATGGCATTGTGGATGATTTTTTAAAAAACTTAACACTTTAATTAAAGATACTTATTATTGAAATTTCGTAAAGAATTTAACCGATGAACCTTTTGTAGCACAAATGTGATATTTTAAAACTTATTTCAAAAAAATCGGACCAGTACTTCTGGAGTTTTGCGGACACGAAAAATTTTCACTTTTATTTTATATAATAGTATAGATATAGATATAGATATAGATATAGATAAGTTGCGGAATAGGTTGTCTATTGATATGCTGCAAAGTATAATGATGGTACGATTTACATTGCAACGAAATGGATCGTGTATCACATTTAATCCTTCCACTAAAATGTTCAAATTGTTTAAAATTTAAATGTATGATTTTAAAAATATAAAAACCGAAGAAAACGAATTTTTTTTTGAAATATTAAATTATTTATAAATAAAGAATATAAAAAAATAAAATTGCTCTTTTTTTGTTTTAGGGGTATTTCCAAGAAATTGTAGCGATTTTAGGGGTTTTTGACTGTAGCTTTAGGGTTAAATATTTTCGAGAGTTGGAAACGCTGTTTAAAGATATCAATAGCATCATTTAATGCACATCACTTCACGCTGCGTTGTTGAAATTCGTAATTTATAAAACGCAGCGCTTCAAGCCGTGATCATAACCGTTGAGTAACGCAGTAGCGTAGTATAAACAGTATAAATTTTACATTTTGTAAAACGAAACCCTTGAATTTCGTTCACTTGAAATGTCAATTTCATAGCTGGAATGGATAAGTTGGCATTGAAAGGGTCATAACTTTTTTTCACTAATATTCTAAAATATTTAAATACAACATTTAAATATACACTCTCTCAAGCAATTGTTCGTACACAGGAAGTCTTAACAGTAATTTGACTATATGTAGAAAAATATTCAATCGAATAAAACGATTACAGTTTTATTTGAAAGATTTAAATTTACTTCTTTTGTATTAAATAATAAAAAGGTTGTCCTATTTTTACTTTTATTGTAAAAAATTTGCAATCGATCATACTTCTGAAAAGAAACTCAATTTCCCTCTCAACTCTTGGTCCCTACACCAAGAGAGCGCGCTCCTTTTCTTGTTCGTATATAGTTTTTTTTTTAATTGACTCTTCATTCTTTTCTTTCCATGTTCCAGTAAAAAAGTGGATCATCCTATGAGTGATTCGGGAGTGCTCCCTGAGGAGCAGTGTATTGCTCCCTATTGATCCAAGCTAGGTGCTTTTTGTGCTCTCTTTTAACATTGCATGTCCTAGGAAGGCGAGCGTTCCCTATAACATCCCAGGCGAGCGGATTAGGAGCGATCAATATATGATCCAAATGGATCAGTAAAGGAGCTTTTGAAATATATTTTTTTACAAAAATAGTGACAGCATTTTTCTAAGGTCCCACACTTGGTTTTTTGAGTTTTGCATTCATTGCTCGTCTATTGCTCCAATAAAATAGGGAGGGGCTCTAGTGCACAGTGCTCCCCTTTTTGCTCCCATAAAACAACAACAGAGTGCTTGCTTGTTGCTCATCATGGGAGCGATCCTATATTTTTTTACTGGGGTAGTTCTAATCTGTTATTCGTTGCGTGCAGTTTTAAATAAATATCATGAGCAACAGACATAAGAAAATTCCAGAGCACATAAAAAAGGTGATCATTTCATTGCATAACGATATCTCTTTGGGAGAGATATTGAAAACTATTTCCCGACCTCGTTCTTCAGTTCAATATGTGATTGAAAACTTTTAAAAAGCCGGAATCTACGAGACTTCACCAGGAAGATGACTTCAAAGAATCTTAGACAAAAATTTGAAGCGGAAGATTGAACGTATGGGTAAGGAAAATCCCAAAATAAGTGCTGTAAAAATTGCCGTTGATATTGGAAAATATGATAGCGTTGCCGTAAGTCCCCAAACCATTCGCAATTTCTTGCATTTAGTTCAGTATTAAGCATGTGTTCCTTGAAAGAAGCCCCTTTATGTCTAGGAAGAATGTAAAACTCCGTTTGAAATATGCCAAGAAATATGTTGGAAAGTCTGATGACTTCTGGAAAGGAGTTATTTTTAACGACGAAAGCAAAATCAATATATTTGGCTCCGATGGAAATATGGTTTGCTATATTATACAAAAGAGTATCGCATTTATGAAGAGCAGATTTTATAATAGGGGTATTCACGATTCAGTGAACTTGCTAGTCCTCAAATTTAAGGCTATGGTAGAAATGCAGATGTGCAAATTATTGACGTACGTGTAATTTGTTCTTGTAAAGTGCACAAGTCCTCAAGGGCACAAGCAAGTGCACGAAATCGTGAATACCCCTAATATTTATTCATATCCTAACAGATTATCTTATGAACTTAGTACAAAAACCCATCTTTCCCTTCTACAGTTCAAAGGAACTGTTCCGCGAACTAATTCCGCTGTACAAAAGAAACGGTCCATGTTCGTTGCGACCCCGGAACTGTTTCGCACAAGCCAGAAAACAGATCGAAAAAATAAAGATTAAAGAATAAATTCTATTTCTTACCCAAAAACTTTTATTTCCACATGAAAAATATCGATCAAAAAAATAACTTTTATTTCTGATCGAAAAAATAATAATCACAAAATTATTCTTATGTCTGATCGAAAAAATAGCAATAAAAAAAAAACTTCAGAAAAATAAAATAAAAAAGTTATTGTTAAAAATGATTAATTGATAGCGATAATCGTTATTTGCGATTCCTGGTTTTAAATTTTTTTGAAAAATTTCTATAAGAAATCGCCCGACTCATTGAACGACTTTGATGCACATTGCTGCACATAGACAGTAAAGGCAGATAAAAAAATAATAAAAAGAAAACAATCTGAAAAAATCTATTCTGAGCATGCACTAAAAAAAAAAATATGCTAAATAAGTAAGATAATAAATAATGCAAACTCACAAATCATGCAAGAAACCCTATTTGCACAACAATAACAAGAACAGCAACAAACGACGACAGACAGCAGTGCATCAAACAAACGAGGCAGACGAAAACAACAACAACAACAAAGAAATAATTAAATTAGCAAGGAGACTGATAGCAAAAGCGTTACGTATGCGCGCCTGCGTGTGACAAACGAAAGCGATGCCAACGATACAGCAAAAAATACATATGTAGGTACATCCGCCAACACAAATTTAACGCATGGACAGACAAATGGAAATCAATGAGACAAGCTGGGCATGTGCCACACTTTACGGAAAATAAATTACCAAAAACGAGGCAATTTATCGCCCAAAAAACTCATTGGATGCTCACGCATTGAGGACAAACACTTAGCAATGCATTGAAACGCGTGGGTTGTGCGTCACACATCTTCTGCTCCTTCTCAAAAGTTCATGACAAACAATATAAGCAGCAGCACAATGAAGAAAAGACGAACATTTGTTAAAGCTTTCTTAGTATAAATACACTGCGAAATAATTGTATGCTGAAATAATTGCTTTAAAAAATGCGAATGTGAATGCTCTTTCCATGATTCACTCTCTACAAGCAGACAAAAAAATTCTTGAAGATAAAGTAAATCTTTTACAAGGTGAAGTAAACTTTCTGCAGCAGCTTAATAGAGATAAGTGCATTGAAATTGTTGGCGTACCAGATGTAAATAATGGTAACGCTCTTCAATGCGCTCTTAAAATATTCTCCGAGGGATTAAATGTAAACGTTACTGAAGCGCAGATCGATGATTGTTATGTGAAGCGTATAAGGAAATCCAGGGGTTCCGCATCGTTAAACTCTTCGATGGATATACTATGTGTCAAATTTGTATCCCGGTTAAATAAGAAATTAATTATGAGGAGTAAATATAATTGTAGGAGAAATTTGAATACTAATCTTTTTAATTGCGAGCAGTTTTCTAATATTTTTATTAATGATAGTCTTTCATCTATGACTAGGTCTCTTTTTGCCGAAGCTCAAAAGCTTAAAAAGGACCTAAATTTTAAGTATCTATGGGTTAGTAATGGAAAAATTTTATTGCGCAAAACAGAGGGATATAACGCTGTGGTTGTAAATTCATTAGAGGATCTAAATAAATTAAAACAGTTTTAAACATTTAAAATAAATATGGAAAATGATAATCGTACAGTAAATTTATTTAATATCCCTCTTGTGCTGTGCAGAAAATTAAATTTTCAAGTAATTGCATCTAACCCAAAATATCCCAATAGTTTCTATATAATACATCAAAATATTAGAAGTTTAAGAAAAAATTTTGATTACTTCGTTTTACATTTGGAATCATTTGAAAATAAGCCGGATTTCATTTTTTTCACAGAAATATGGATTTATGATTTTGAATTATCATTATTTAATATCCCTGGGTATAATTGCTATGCAAATTGTAATAACAATTATGCTGCTGGAGGAGTAGCTGTTTTTGTAAAAGATGATTTTAACTGTGATTTTAGTTGTTTAAAATTAAATAGTTCTGATGCGGTAAAAATTTCTTGTGTAATAGATAATCTATCATATTCCTTCTTTTGTATATATCGGTTTCATAATAATTTGAGCACTGATATTTTTTTAAGTGACCTGGACACTCTTCTTTCCAATGATAAATCGGAAAATATTATATTACTGGGCGATATGAACTTAAATATTTTACAAAATTCATCGATAGTCGATAGATATTTATTTTTGCTTTCTGCGTTTGGTTTCGAATCTTGCATTAATGAACCTACTCGGATAACTGACAATTCTTCTACATGTCTAGATCATATTTTTGTGAAGTTAGGGCAATCTAGTAATATTTCCATCTACAGCTCAGTGTCGAACCAAAATTTTTCAGATCATTGTTTGACATGCTTATATCTTGAAAATGTAGGTAAACCAAATAATCCAAACTGTCAGATTGACTGTTCTTATAACAAAACTGATTTTTCTTCATTAAATGTAAGCCTTATTTCTGAGACTTGGTATAGTGTATATTGCGAACCTGATCCATCCAAAGCTTATAGTTTATTTTTTGATATTCTAGCTCAGCATGTTAATTCGTGTACAACCACTGTTAGAAAACGTAACAATAAATTTAAGAGACTAAAACCTTGGATGACAATGGAACTACTGAACAAAATTCAACGCAAAAATAAGCTACACAAAAAATGCTCACGGCACCCTATGAACCACAATGCAAAAGTTCGTTACAAAGAAATATGCAAAGAAATTTCCATGGAAGTTTCATCATGCAAAACGAATTTTTATATAAATGAATTTAACAAAATCAGAGGCAATGTTAAGAAAGAATGGCAGCTGGTAAATAACATTTTAAATAAATCTAGTAACATTGTTCAAACGGACCGTATTAATGTCGTAGGAACTGCGATCTCTGACCCTAGTCATATAGCTGAAGCTTTTAATAAATTTTTTTCAAAAATAGGTAGGGAGGTGGTAGCAAATGCGGGATCTAACGATGACTCATGTAAATGTTTGGATATGGAGCATTTTAGCCAAAATAGCTTCTTTTTTGAACCAATTTCATCATATGAAGTCTACAAATTAATAATGTCTCTTAAAAATACTAATTCATCATCAGATGGTACTTTTTCTAATGCTTTTGTTAAAAGAATTGTTTTTAACATTGCTGATGTACTGTGTGATATTTTTAACAAAAGCATAATGGTTGGAATTTTCCCGGATGATCTAAAAAAAGCTGTAGTGATTCCACTTTTTAAAAAAGGTGATAAAACTCATCTGAATAATTATAGACCGATCTCATTACTGCCTGTCTTTTCTAAAGTATTTGAAAAGGCTGTTAAAAAAAGAATGCTTGATTTTTTAGGGAAATCAGATTTTTTCAGTGACTGTCAGTATGGTTTTAGAGAAGGTTTGTCTACTGAAGACGCACTTTTGAATTTTTGCAGTAACGTTTACGATGGTCTAAATAACAAGAAACTCTGTGCAGCTCTATTTGTAGATATTACAAAAGCCTTTGATACGGTTGATCATGAAATACTTCTTTTGAAACTAAATAAGTGTGGCTTTAGAGGTTCTATAAATTCCTGGTTTCGTTCATATCTGTCTAACAGATTACAGAGAGTGAAAATAAATAGTATTCATAGCAACTTTATTAATATTGATGTAGGTGTCCCTCAGGGTTCTGTGCTGGGACCCATTTTGTTTCTCATATACATGAATTCCATTTTTAGTTTGCCTTTTTCAAGTAAAGTCATTGCATTTGCAGATGATATGGCTTGTACTTATGCTAATGACTCGGCTCTTAATCTAACCTGCGCTATAAGTCGCGATTTGGTACTACTGAGGCATTGGTTTTCATCGCACAAGTTAGTTTTGAGCGATAAAACCAAATTAATGTACTTCAATGTAGCGGGAAATGACTTAAAACCAAAGGAGTTAATCTTTCACTGTGCAGGCTGTGAAAAATTCTTAATTGAATCCAATATTTGTAGTTTTTCTCAGCACGTAACAACTTATAATGATTCTCGGCATTGCTCTGAGCATTGTATATCCATTGATTGTGTTAAAACATTTAAATATCTTGGTTTAATACTTGATTGGAAAATGTCATGGTTAGATCACACTGCTGCTCTAAAAAGATATCTCGTGGGTGCTACAAGACAGATATATTTTTTGAATGCGTTCTGTTCCACAAAATTGCTTACGTGTATTTACCATGGTATTTTCCATTCTAAACTCCAATATGGCATTGTTTGCTGGGGTGGTACTGATTTCAATAAAATTAATCCATTGTTGACCGCTCAAAAACATGTTATTCGGATTATTTGTCGGAAAAGAAGGTTAGATAGAAGCTTTCCTTTATTCAAGAATTTAAATATTTTGCCCATTAAGCATTTATTTTATTTTAGAGTTTTAAAAGTCTTTTTTAATAGATCTGGTTATTTATTAAACAGGTTCTATGCTAGCTATAATTTAAGAATGAATTACCAATGTCTTGTTACTGTTCCACCTCACTATCTTAGTCGCTTTTTTCACTTTTACACTTGTGTTGCTCCCAGGCTTTTCAATGTTTTACCAGTAAACATACGTTCTATACGAAACAAAATTGTGTTTCTAAATGAAGTGAAATCATGGCTATTTCATTATGATTTCAATGTTATAAACTCCATTATCTCTGTTTTATTATAAATGTATGTGGATTGTATTTATAAGTCTTTATTATGTTTTTTCTACTCTTTTTTCCATTTCGCTGTATCATTAAAATTTTCTATTAAATGTATAAAACTGTTCCAGTTAAGACCCCACTGAACTTTGTAAAACTAAACTTAATTATATTTTACCAAATTTTTATTCTTTAATGTTTACTTCGTGTATTACTTAGTACGTATAATTTATATAATTTTTATGAACATAGTTATTTTCTAAGAAAAACTGCATTTGCCACTTGCTCGTAATGAACAACAGAATGTAGTTTTTGTTAATCACTTTGTATTTATTGCTTAAGTATTGGAAATATTGTAAACTTCGTTATATTGTGATTAATGAATAAAATCTTTATTGAATTGAATTGAAGATACAAAAATAACAAAGGTATATGCCAGTAAAATTGTTTTTGAAGATTAAGTTGTTTTTACCATAAAGCTCAGCAAAAGAAGACACAAGCAAATATTATTTTTTTTCACTCTTAAAAAAAATTCTAATGACAGATCATCTGTTGAAATTTTGGTCTAATTTTGTTTTCTTAAAAAAAAGCCCATAAATTTCCCATTACCAAATAACAAAAGCCACACAACGAGTTGTTGTTTCTATAAGTATAAAAGAAACAAGAATAAAAAAAAACACAAAAAATTAAACATCCAAACGCAGCTGATTCATGCAGAGTAACAGAGCATGAAAATCATTTCATCATTTTTATGTGGTCTTTTTTTTTTATTTTGCCAGTCGACTGGGACTTTATCAACGTTGGTGGTCCTCTTTCACATATTCCATAGGTTGGAAAATTTCCCCCTACTCCAAAACACCCGCTACTATCCATGCCCCACATTCTTACAAATACAACACATCGTCTACAAATACAAACAAGCGCGCCTCACATTAAGCTACACGGCTATACAAAATTGTGTATGGAGTCCGTCCATTATGGTTGTGCTTCTCATTTACCATTCCATTTGAGATTCAATGCAGCGCATCAATGGCCACCAAAACAATAACAACACTAATAATAAAAACAATAATGTGCGCCATGCCAGCCATGTGCGGTAGGTAAACATCAGTCACTCATTCAGTTCCTCAATCAAAGCTATCATTCAGAAGATCGACCGGAACTTTGTATTTCATCTTGATTTTTTATCACTTTATAAAAATGTTCACGGGATATCGCTTTTCAAAAATATCTTTGTAATAAAATAGATTTTTATTGTTTACTTATATAATCTCCAATATAAAGAGTGATTTTTTAAGTGCCTGATAACTTTTTTTTTAAAAAAAACGCATAAAATTTGCAAAATCTCATCGGTTCTTTATTTGAAACGTTAGATTGGTCCATGACATTTACTTTTTGAAGATAATTTCATTTAAATGTTGACCGCGGCTGCGTCTTAGGTGGTCCATTCGGAAAGTCCAATTTTGGGCAACTTTTTCGAGCATTTCGGCCGGAATAGCCCGAATTTCTTCGGAAATGTTGTCTTCCAAAGCTGGAATAGTTGCTGGCTTATTTCTGTAGACTTTAGACTTGACGTAGCCCCACAAAAAATAGTCTAAAGGCGTCAAATCGCATGATCTTGGTGGCCAACTTACCGGTCCATTTCTTGAGATTAATTGTTCTCCGAAGTTTTCCCTCAAAATGGCCATAGAATCGCGAGATGTGTGGCATGTAGCGCCATCTTGTTGAAACCACATGTCAACCAAGTTCAGTTCTTCCATTTTTGGCAACAAAAAGTTTGTTAGGATCGAACGAATTGCTGCGAACGGCGACGAATCGACATTTCACGGTCTTCAGCAACACTCTCAGAAACAGACGCAATATTCTCTTCTGTACGCACTGTACGCATTCGTGTGGTTGGTTTAATGTCCAATAAAGTAAACTGAGTGCGAAACTTGGTCACAATCGCATTAATTGTTTGCTCACTTGGTCGATTATGTAGACCATAAATCGGACGTAAAGCGCGAAACACATTTCGAACCGAACACTGATTTTGGTAATAAAATTCAATGATTTGCAAGCGTTGCTCGTTAGTAAGTCTATTCATGATGAAATGTCAAAGCATACTGAGCATCTTTCTCTTTGACACCATGTCTGAAATCCCACGTGATCTGTCAAATACTAATGCATGAAAATCATAACCTCAAAAAAATCACCCTATAGAATTTCTATTTTTGATTTTTTAGGCTTTGAACCAAGGATTTCAGGTGTAATACCTATTCAGTCATGGTCCTATGCTTTAAACTTTCGCATTTGCAATTTTCTGTCCTCATTTCTAATCAACTGGAATTGAAAAACCTTCCCACCCACTAATCTATCACCCCATTTCGAACCAAGGCAGACTTGACTGAATAAGATTTACACCTGAAATCCTTGGCTCAAAACTCAAAAACAAAAAAGGTCACATTTTATACCACGGAGCCGTAGTCAATTTCCTTTAAATCCTAAACTAAGTAAAATGTTGATTTAAGACATTCAGTTAAATTCTTACAAATTTAATGTCCTTTAAAATTGGGAAACATTATTGTCCCCCAATATTCACCCGGGTTGGGGAAACCCTCTTCAATTCAAAAAATTAGTATATCTGGGAATCTCTGGGCGATATCATTTTCAGAACTTCTACAAGCAAAATCTTATCTATAACTTCGCAGAACATCGTAATACATAAAAACCTACCCTTCTATTAAAAATCGCCATTGAAACTTTTCACCTTAAATATTAAAATTAAAATGTGACCTTGAAAAAATCGGTTATTTGAGCTAACCAATAAAAATTCCTTGGACGGTATATACTATGGACCAATGGCTATCGGAACCCACTAAAATTTTGGAGTTATTTCAAATGATCCTTAAATTGTCGCACAGTGTTATTGGTCATATAAGAGGCTTTCGGACTATCCTACATGTAGGATCAATTTGACAGGTCGGATGGACATGAAGGATGTGTGAAAGCAAATGCTGCGGTCCATCCGACATGTAGGATGAAAATCAAAAAGTGATTTTTTCTGTTGTAGTAAGTGTGAACGCACGTTCATCCAACTTCATACATTTTTTCATTCTAAAAAAAAACGCCGTGGAGTGAACATATAAAGAAAAAGCTAAACAAAGCGCACGGAAGCACGATGTCATCATCTTGAACGCTGAAAAATATTGAAGTCCATACGACATGTAGGATAGTTTGAGAGCTAGAACAGACTTTCCCGTTATTCTGCCGTCCTACATGTCTATCCTACATGTAGGATAGTCTGAAACCCCCTATAGATCAGTGGTCATCAGAACAGAAAAGTGAAAGGGAGACAAAACATTTGCATATCATCTGAAAAAATGATGCTTCGCAGCTGGTTGCTTGTTGAATGAGCGAAAGAGCATAAGAATACGTTGGAAACGAGCCCAGGGAGGGAGGCACTGTCATCGATAATCCATCTTAGGTGCGGTGAAAGCTCGGATGAAAGATATGCACAGACTAAATGTTGGAGGGTTGGTAATAAGAGATATCTATTGAAGCAGTGTAGGCAGTTAACGATTTTCCCAATAATCCATCACCAACTATGACCAGGCACGGAGCAAACTGGGACCATTGAGAGCAAAGGCTTATGTAGCAACACAAAATTCAGGGAGGGAGGGAGGCACTGTCATCGATAATCCATCGTAGGTGCGATGAAAGCTCGGATGAAAGATATGCACAGACTTAATGTTGGAGGGTTGGTAATAAGAGATGTCTATTGAAGCAGTGTAGGCAGTTAACGATTTTCCCAATAATCCATCACCAACTATGACCAGGCACGTATCAAACTGGGGAGCATTGAGAGCAAAGGCTTATGTAGTAACACAAAATGCAACAACAAAGCAAAGACAAAAGACAAACACAGAAACAACACAGAAGCTTAAAATGCAGTGGTGCCCATACTCGTCTATCACCCATTTCGAACCTAGGCAGACTTGATTGGATACGTTTAACACCTAAATTGCTTGATTCAAACATACAAAAAAAAAAAAAACAGTTACGATGCGCAAATTTTCCTCGTAATCATCTGAGAAGTATGTACGAAACATAATCAAAATATTCCAAAAGACTGGTTCAGTGCTGGTTCAAATATGAAGACCCCCAAACAACTTTGCTCCGAACGTTCGATTGAAAATATCAACGCAATGAAGAAAAGTTTTAAAAACCCAAAAGATCCAACCACCTCAATTCGTCATCGTGCTCAAGAATTCGATATTGCAGCGAATATTGATGAAAGATTTGGCTCTGCATGCGTACAAGGTATAATTGATTAGAGAACAGCAGTCGGCGTTCCATCAACATGACTCTCTGTTCTGAGTCTTGGAAAACATAAATGGCGAAAAAAATCGCAAAACTGCCGCGTTTGGGGATCCGGAGACCTGCGAGCGATTAAGAGGATGCAAATGCACTCACAACGAGGGATTGTTGTGTAGATTGTGGGCCAGAGACGTTCTCGAAACGTAGTTTTTCGAAATTGACTACGAAGAGCCGTTACAGTCAATGGAGTGCATTTCAGACACAATTTTTTTTTTATCGATGAGGGAGTATACGATAACAGGATGTTTCTACGTACCATACAAGTCGCGAAACAATCGAAGAATTACACACGAAGTTCACTGGTCGCGTAATTTGGCGTTTTGTAGACATCAGTTCGCCCCCAAGATCTTGCGATGAAGCAACGTTAGACTTTTTTGGAGTTTTGTTAAAAGTAAGGGTAAGGTAACCATCTACAAATATTTACAAGCATTATATTCGCAAAGACCCAAGAAAAACAAATTAACACACACCATATTTTTGTCGACAGTCCAATAAGGAATCACATATACTCCTCCATGTCTGAATTTGGTGTTCCCGCAAAGCTCATACAGTCTTCGCGGAATGAACAAAACCAGCAGTACAGTTAAAATCGGGAAGGACATTGTTACTGCATTCGATACCAAACAAGCTTTCATAGAAGCTTATACCTTATCGTACGACTTTTTCAACCTAATGATGGAGAAGCTGCTGAATTGAGACGTAGTGGCACGATATTTTACTAGAGTATTATGTTGCCTCCGTATGCTGGTGATATCAATAACATTGGCCATAATATGCGGGAAGTAAGTACATCATTCTGCAGATTATAGAAGGAGCCGAGACGAATTGATCTTGCTGTGAAGATAAGACAGAGAGTCCCAGCGTCTAAAAAACCCCGTCATTATTAACGACATCTCCTCCGATGTTTTTGAGGACTTCGTCTACCTGGGATCCAGCATAAAATCCTCAAACGATGTAAGCATCAAACGAACGATTAATCTTTCCAACAGGTGTTACTGTGGGCTCAGTAGCCAGTAGCCAAGTGGAAGGACCGTTGGGATAATTTGGACACAAGCAACACAACAAAGATGACTTACTTTCTTACAACTTCAAGTGTGCCTCCTCCTTACTGTGACTCAGAAGGTCTAACTTCTCTGTTCTGATAAGAATGATTGCTAGCCACAGTTTGGTAGGTGCGCTTAGTTAAGGATTCGAAGCCAATAAACACTGCAGAAGCAGCAAGTATGACGAAGCGCAGAGCAGCTACTCCTTAATACACTCTCTTCCGGGAGTTTTGGAAATAGGATCAAATCAATTCAATAACGTCATAAAATCTAGGTAGTGGTTTTAGGAAGAATGGGACTTATACAACAGGTTAAATGATAAGACATTGGGACTTTATTGGCCTGGTGCAAATTGAGAATTCATTTTAAAAATGTCAACCTCACCTCATCAAGAATGACACCGGATCACAGGCATGTTGAATCAATCAGTGATGGGCCAATAATTGAAAATGAAGAATTAGAACCAGAGATTCATGGCCCCAAAAATTTTAAAAACCCTTCATAGGGGCTAAACTCTAATCTTGTTAGTAGCGGAAATATATGCTACGGTCTATGAGAGCTGTCTTTATACTCTTAGACGATCAAACGTCGTTTAGGGCTCTACACGTGACAAAATAATAAAGTAGAATTGCAACGGGTACCCGGAAATGAAGGATTTGGAGACAACGTAAGGGAAGAACAGAGATGCTGTGTATCATCCAGTAGAGAGCATATGACGGAGGACGACAGAATTTCGAGAGCACTTCTCTTTAAACATCTTCTCATCATCTTCATTATCTAAGTTTTCAAATCAACTTTTTTTTTCTTTCCGACCTATTTACAGGTTCGTACAGGTACGACGAGTCTGGTAAACATTATACCAGTTATTTAAGGAATTTCGGACTAGTACACCCGATCTCACATGTTTTTCAACATACGCTCCAGATATTTAAGCAAGAATAATTGCAAGCTTATTGGTCTGATACTTTAAGGTTGCGTGTAGTAATCCCTTCCCCGATAGGTCTAAAATGTTGCCCGTCATAATCGACCCACCGAACAAGCTATTCAAGGTATTGTGAGCAAATTTCGCACCAGTTTCACTTTAGTGCGTACAAATTTCGCATCGTATGCGGAGAGGGCGTACCGAGGAGAATATTGTTGCTGTATGTGTCAATGAAGATCGCGATATGTCAATTCGTCGCCGTTCTCAACAATTGGTCTCAACAATTCGACCATCTGGAACATCTTACGTGAGGACCTCGGTATGAAACCATACAAAATACTGCTGGTACAAGAACTGAAGCTGGATGACTTACCACAACGTCGTTAGTTTGGTAAATGGGCCTTAGAAAAGTTGGATGAAGATCCACTTTTTTTTCGAAAAATTGTCTTCATTGATGCAGCTCATTTTTGCCGCAATGGATACGTCAACAAACAGAATTGCCGAACTCGGTCCGAAGAGCAGGCAGATGCAGTTCAGGAGCTGCCAATGCACCCTGAAAAATTCACTATTTGGTGCAGTTTGTGGGCCGGTGGCATCTTTGGACCGTTATTTACCGACTGTTTTTGCCTAAAATGGAAAAATTGGACTTGATGGTTTCAACAAGACGGTGCCACATGCCACACGGCATGTGATACCATAGACCTATTGAGACTCGAGTTTGGTGAGTAATTAATTTTAAATTTTGGAGCAGTCCAATGGGCGCGAAGACCATGCGATTTGACCCCACTAGACTATTTTTTGTGGGGTGAAAAAGTGGTCTGATAGTCTCTCGTGTACAAGGACAAGCCAGCTACAATTGCAGCCCTGGAAGATAACATTACAGATTCCATTCGTGAGTTACACGCCGAAATGCTGGAAAAAGTATGTCAGAATTGGAGCTTACGGATAGACCACCTCAGGCTAAGCCGTGGGAAGCATTAACATGAAATAATCCTTAAAAAGTATATGGCAGGCATCGCTCCAAATAAATATTTAATTCACTATTGCAAATTTTCTGTTTTTTTTTCAATTATCAAAAATCAAACGCTTAAAAATCACCCTTTATATGAAATAACTTAGTTCTAATTCTTCAAGGGTCATTTTGGGGAGACAAAAGCATGGTTAATTTGGGGTAATTTGAGATTTTTTTTAATGCCAATATATCAGGGGAATATTATTGCATCAAAAAGCTTATTTTTTTTGTTAGAACAAAGCTTTTATACGAAAAAACGGCTTTTTTGATTTATAGAGTCAATTTGGACCATAAGGGTTGGGTTTCGAGGGTTAAATTGTTCTGAGAAATTATTCTCCAGGTAAGTGTTAATATTTGACTCCTTGACACGAAGCTGATAGTCAATGGAAAAACAGTTTTTCCAACAAAAACTTCATCAACATGTTCTTGACCTTGAACCTTGAGTTTCCCGGAAACGGGCTAAAGGATTGAAAAACGGTTAACGCCATTAAATTCAGCGTCCTTGAATTATGCTTAAATGCTATGTCCCAAGCTTATTTGATATTTGGACATGCACAGTGCTATTAATTAATGCAGTCAGTTTAAGTGGAATGAATTTCCACAATCTGGCTACATATATACCATAATGACCTGAGAACCAGTTCGCTTAAAAGCATAAACTAAGATAATATCATTAAATTGAACATAAAAAGATACTTTGTTTGCTTGCCAAATGTTCCACTTTTTTGTTGTTGCTTTTGTTGGTATTGTTGGTGGCCAAAAAGACATATTTCAATCACAATCAACATTAAGTGTGCAACACCGCGTTGTTGCAGTGGCAAATAATAATTATAACATTACGTCGCAATGGAAACGACGCGCCACGCCAAGCGCAACAAGCTACGGTATGTACACAGCCATGCCATACCAGTCATGCCACAAGATGATCTAACGTAGCCGATCGTAGCATACTCAACATGCATACAACAGGAACAGCAACAGCAACAACAACAACAACAATAACAGCAGCAGCAGGAGTAACAGCACTAGCAGCAACACACCACATCAAAGCAACTGCAATGACAATCGCCAGCATGATCAGTTGAAAAGCTGTTTGCGCATTGAAGGCGCAATTTGGGCGCAACGCCTGCCTGGCTGCCTTATGCCGCCTTGCCGCTTCAGTTGAGCGATCGCTAGTTTCAGTTGTTGTTGTTGTTGTTGCAGCAGCGAACGTCTATAAATTAAGACATTATACGATTAAAAACAAACAGCGTCGTTAAAGTCAAAGCTAAAGTTGCCTGCCTACGTTGATCTGCCGCGCAACGCACAGCGTTGGTGGTCCAGCGTAAAGTCATACGTACGCCAGGCCGCTACGTCAGGCCCCATAGCTTCAGCCAAACAAAACGACCAAGTTGATAGCCAACGGGCTATGTGGCGTAGCGCGGCTGGTCGCGCGATCGCGGTATTTTTTTATTTTTATTTTTCTTTGTTTTTCTTTAATTTTTAATACCTCCCATATAGTTGAACGTCATCGTGTGCTGGCTGTGGTCGTCATCAATGTGGTCTTGTTGTTGTTTTTATTACAGCGAGTCAGTCATTCAGTAAGTCGGTCCATCGTAATAGCCTCGTGCTGGTGGGTCTCCATATCTTGAGTAAAGTGCATTCATTTTTGCTTCATTTCATCGTGAAGCGCCTCGCCTGCGGGGCTTACATTTTTTGTTTTTTGTTTTTTTGTGCGATTGTACGGCAAGTTTCCAACAAACACAACAACCTCCTCAATCCCCTTGATTAGACATCACCTTTACCAGCGATCAAGCCAACTACCAACAATCGACGATGAAGTTCAGCAGCATGATCACCAGCACTACTACCCGCGCGCAATCCTGTTGAGACTGATTCGCCGCCTGATTCTTCGCTACTTTAACAGTATCCAGTTTTCCATACATTCTCTGAAGTTTTGGTTTCTGTCTCGCTCACTTGTTGTCTCTCTCTCGTTCTCTCTTTTGTTCATTTTTCCCTACATATGATTTGTGAAAATGTGGTAATGGTTTTATTGATGTTTTTTTTTTCTTTTTGTTTTTTTGTTCTTTTTTTGGGGTTTTCTTTAAGTTATCTTGCTATTTATACGCTGGCCTGTGTAACTATAACAACAACAATAAATAAAGCAACAACTCGCTGCCTTTCTCCATTCTATAGTTTTACAAAAATTGCCGTTTTTATATGATTTTATTTGATTTTGGCGTGTTTTCAGGCAGTTCATTCATTCATTCACAAGACGTTTTAATAAATATTGCTGCTGTTGTCGCGTATGTTGCTGTTGGGTATGTTGTTATTATTGTTGTTGTTGTTGTTGTTGTTGTTGTTGTTGTTGTTGTTGTTTTTGTTGTTGTTGTTGGAGATCTTGCCGTTCATTGCGACCGCTTCGTGTGTATATCGTTTGTTTAATTGAAAATGTTGCTACTGTTTTATGTTGTCTTGCTGTTGTTATGATAACGTTGGTCAAATTAAACTGTGAATGGAATTATCATGATTTGGAAAAAGTTGTTGCCCCAAGAGAGATTTAAATGGAGATAATATGACAGGCCTTATTCGTTCCTAGAAAAATAAGAATTGCGTCTACTCTTTTACTCTGTCTCTTCGCCATTACCTTGTAATTTATCCAACAAAATTATTTAAATTTGATGGTAAATATTGCTTTTGATTTTTACTACGCTGTAGTTTGGTGATTATTTTTATACTAAAAATACCCAAATTTTGAGCAAGAGTTTCAGAATTCCTCATTGAATTTTTTTTTTTGTGTTTTATGTAAATCAAAATCATTGAGTTTGTTTTTCCATTTAGACCATTTATAACTTTTTAACCCTTTCACAACTAATGAGAAAAATATGTCCTATTGCATCTAACTCCGACTGTGCTAACGAACAGCCTGTTCAAAGCCAATATAAAGGAGGATGGTCGAAGGCAACGGATTTGCCCTATCCTGTAAATGTAGAAGGGACTACCCAATTCCTGGAGTTGGTCGCCCAATCTGGGGAGTAGGTGGACCGTTGATTTGATCAACGATAGCGTATGCCTACGAAAGAATTGCATTGATCCTTAAAATTTGTTAGCACGGGGATAGTCGTTACTCTCGGCAAACGTGCCATTACAATTCACTGACATTATAAGCGTTTGTCTGGTAAAATAAGTGGTAAAAGGTGGTAAAATTGGTGTTTTAACTGGTGTACAAGAGGTGTCTGAGTTGGATACTCCGAGGTGAAAAGTATATCTTAGTAACATTGATTGACATTTTGACGGGTGGCAACCTTAACACGAACACAACATAAATGTCAAATCGATCTGTCAATAAATAGTGACGTTACAGTGTTCTAAACTTAACAAATTTTGTTATAAAATGGATAAAGAGGACTTTCGTGCCTTGATTAAGTATAACTTTTTGCCTAACAAAAATGCAAAAGAAACAAAAAAAAAAAGATCAATAAATATAATAGTGAATATGCTCCGTCGTATTCAACCGTAAAATATTGGATCGCGGAGTTCAAAAGTGGTCGAATCAGAAGAACAACAGATGAAAACGCCGATAACATTGACCACTCCAGAATGTATTGGAAAAATCCACGATTTCGCATTGGACAACCCGAAAGTGAAAGTGAGTGAGATAGCTACAACCGTAGGCATACTTAGTGCGTCGATGATTTCAATTTTACATGAATATTTGGGTATGAGAAAGCTGACTGCAAAATGGGTGCCGTGTTTGTTAACAATCAATGAAAACCATGAACGTGTTCGCACTTCCCAGCAATGTTTGGATATGTTCCGAACTGATTTTTTGCATAAATTAGTATCCATGGATGAGACATGGATCCACCACTATACACTTAAATAGAAGGAAACAGCAGAAGAGTGGGTAGGTCCCAGTGGAAGTGCACCAAAGCGAGCGAGGACTCAACAAAATGGCCAGAAAGGTGTGGGCATCTGTTTTTTGGGATTCAAGTGGCATTTTGTTCATCCATCGACTATTTGAGAAAATAAAAAACAATCAACCAATTTTTTGAATAAAATAGTCACAATTCATCGATTGTATTCTAGAGTATCCACCTCTGTACATCAAAATAGAAGGAATCAGCAAAAGAGTGGGTAGGTCCCAGTGGAAGTGCACCAAAGCGAGCGAGGTCTCAACAAACGGCCGGAAAGATGTTTGCGTCTGTTTTTTTGCATCTCATCACCAATATTCTTCAGATTTGGTATCCAGCGAATATTATATGTTCCCAAACTTAAAAAGGTGGCACCAGGGAAGGAAAATGCGACGAATGAACAGTTCGAATTGGAAACTGACGCGTATTTCGGAGATCTTGAGAAATCTTACTATTCAAAGGGCAACGCAATGTTAGAAAATCGTTGGAATAAGTGTATCAAGCTAAAAGGGGACTATGTGGAAGAATAAACGATTATTTTGGCAAAAATAGTGTGTTTTCTTTGTTAGTCCGACAAAATCTTGAACGTCCTAGATATTAGTTTTTTTCATAATTTTGTATGGGAAGTACATACATACAAAAGTTGCCAAATCTTAACGAAACTTGGTCAGAATGCTAGAAAAAGCAAAAGATATAACAATAGAATATATCTCTTACGCAGTAGGCGAGAGGGTATAAAAATAATTGTGACGGAAAGCATCTGGATTTGAACCCACGAACCATGGCTTGCTTAGTCAGTTTGTTATCAATTTTGAAAATCTGTATTATTAGCAAAATCATTGGAACCTAGTCAATATATTCTTATATAAGCTTTGGCTCTATAACACGTCTCCCACTATGTGTTAAAGAAGTCAAAAGGTTCCATTCCTGTCCATAGCTTCGTTAACACTTTTATAAAGCTCCAGTTATGAACTATATCAGTCCTCTTATAACCACTTTGTAATGAAATTTCTTTACGTGTTGTATACTATAAGCCATTCGACAATGAATTGACGAAGGAGGCTATCCGCGTTCACTGGTAAATGATGAAACAAAGCTTTAGAAAAAAGCACTGTGCCGAAAGTGGTCACGAATATGTTAAACATTATGAAACGCTTCCTGTGCCCAAAATGGATTAAGCTTAATATTCCAAGTGACTATCAAGAACAATCAGTAAGACACCTCCATAAAGATTTTGCAACTACGGGCATTATTGGGTGCATAGACGGCACCAGTGTTAGGAACCATGAAGAAGTGCTGCTTCGTAAACTTCCACTGGATCCGCAGTGTAATCTTCTGGCAGCCCAAGCAGAGCTGCGAAAGACATACCATCAACTGCAATGAATACCTATATAGGTAGCCCTTCAAGGGACAAAAAAGACTTTAAAATTGAAAATAAAAACAACATTGTTACCTTCTTCCATCCATTAGTATCTTTCTTTGGTGGACCAAGACTATTCTGCGACTGTGCCAGATGCCTCCACTTTGCCTCAATTTCCACTCTGTTTCTTTTGGTGTGAACCCTTGTCATGTCTGGATGCTACTCTATAAACATAAGCATCGCGGAGTTTTGAGCAGTATTTTTGTGTTTTCCCCTGAGACAAAGTTTAATTGTTTATTAAAATAAATAAAAAATTTTCTATGTACTTACCTACGTGTTAAAAGAAACTAAAATTTTATAGGAATGAAAATGGTAGCCAAACAGCTGATCGGATTGAAACCGGTTGCAAATTCGATTTATCGTATTGCAGAAGAGGTCAAATTCCGACATTTCTAGCAATTCCGATTCAAAGTTAAATATCGAATTGCAGAACACCTACGATTGAAATCAATTCCGATTCCGAATTTTTGAAATTTACGGTAAAGAAGAGTACTCTTCTCTTTCCTTCCTCACACATTCGCCGCAGTTTGTCTACAAACAAAAGAGGCCTTGGTTTTAAATTTGGAAGTAAATTCGATAGTTCAGAGGGTCAGTTACAAAATCGATGGTTGATACACGGATTAAAATCGATAGTTTATAAGTTTTTTACTTATTTTATTTCTTGTCAAAAAATTACATCTTTAATCACTCACCCATTATGTAAACATAAAATGAAACCTCATTTTATTTACGCATCCTTGAATTTTAAGTATCTTCATTCTGCGCTAAAGTTCATATAAAACTCATGGAAGCCAGAAAATATTGCCAATATATTAGTTAAACATCGAATTTTTTTTTTTCAACTAAATTTATATGGTGAAGCACTCACCGATTTAAGTTTACGATGATTATCTCATGATCATAACGATAATGACGATGAGCCTGAGTTGCCATTCTGTTTCATCAATTTTTTATGTTTTTACGTAGGTAATAAGCGTGCTGGGTGGTCATAGCTAGCGTAGAGCTAGCGTATAATACATTAATATTTATTTGTATTTTTTAATGATTTTTTTTATGTTTCCATTAATTTAAATATCAATAGACCGTGGATTATTCGAAACGATTTGTTGGAATAATATACGTACATTCAGAGAGGATAGTCAACAGAACAGTTTAATGGATTCAGTTAACATATTTTTAATGATAAACATTGGCCAGATATTCTGAACAAAGGGTTTTCGGGGTATCAGTCAGTTCACGGGTAAACTGACTCGAATTATATTGTTCGTCCTTTCACAGCAATTTGGAATATAAAAAGATTTTCTCATATTCTTCCTTTTATTTTATTAAAGTAAAAAAGTATGCATTTGAGGTAGTTATTTCAGCCATTCCTTTGTTTTCCTTTATTTTTCTTTAATTCTCTTTTTTTAATCCTTTCTGATCAATCATCTTTTGACGTGTGGGAAGTAAGTTGAACATTTTGAAAATAGTAATTTCGACTAGGAAGACAAGGAACGACCTGGAAAGCCTTAACAGTTCAAAGATAAAGAGTTTGAGGTATTGTTCAACGAAGACCCATGTCAAGCATTTCAAGAATTGTCTGTATCGGTGGGAGTTTACTTTTCAGTGGTAGAAAAACACCTTAAAGCCATGGGAATGCTCAAAAGCAAGGAAATTGGGTCCCATACGAACTGAAACCGAGGAATGTTGAAAGATTTTTTTACTTGTGAGCTGCCGCTAAAACGGGAGCAAAGCAAAAGATTTTTAAAACGAATTGTTGTGGGTGATGTAAAGTGGACCCGTTACGGCCTGTTAATTCTAAGCCCTGAAAGTCATGGGTTCGAATCACCATCACCAATGGCGAAGTCATCCATAAATTTCAGCTCATGCTCTGTAGGTGATGGGACTAGAAAGGGAAGGAGTAATAAATCACAACTATGAGCTTTAAACTTAATAAAGTATAGTCATATTAAGGGTTTTACACAGAAAGATGCGCTCAAAGCTACCGACACCTAATAACAAGCAAAACAAAGTAAAAACATCAGTAGACAACGAAACGGTGAAACCGCGGGTGCTGCAATATAGTTTTAAGGCAATATCTGTTTGTGTTTTGTTCCTGGTTAATGTCTACCACAATTGTTAATTGTTAAACTTTATGTTTAATGTTTAATACGTAAGTTTTCATCTTGTGTCCCTGAAGATGAACTCCGGCGGAGTTCGAAATATTGGACGAAATAAATATTATTAATTTAAACACAAAAAAGTTGTGTTTCATATTAATAAAAATTGACCTTGAGCCCAAATCAAGCTCAAAACAATCAGGTTTTTAACAATTTTTGGACCATAAATAATCCGTGGTCTTAATTCTCCATTTTAAATTACTATTCCTTAAGTATATCTCATACTTGTGAGCCAGAGTCAGCATAGGTGAGGTAAGATAGACATGGTTAAGTCACCTTCTCGTCTCATCTGCTTAAGACCAATAGAGACATAATGTTTTACCAAAGGCTCATTCTTCCTTGAACTACTCCAATGCTTCTATCGATTTGATTTGGTAATTTTTCCAAGACAACCGCAAGAAAATGAAGAAAGGGTTGACAAAGGATGATTAGTCTCCTAATGGTTAATGCCGAGAAATGGCAAAGGAGATGATTTCTTCCCCTTTAGCATACTTGCAACTTCTGCAGTGAAAATGTTTATTCATCTGAAAATATAAAACAGGCATAATTGAAGATGAATGGAATCTTAAAATTGAATTTTTTTTTGTTGAAATATATGTATTAAAACCTTCAAAGTCCAATTCCGGCAACATTTCATGCTCTCAAGTGATTTAGAAGTTAAAGGGCTCGAAGGTTGGAAAAATGGGTCTGGAAACCTTGTGATTTCTTTTTAATTTCCTAAAAAATCTATTATTATGGATATTAAGAGAAAGCACAAAAAATCGTAGCTCAGTATCATGTCTCGGTGCTTTAAAATAGTTCTTTGAAAGGCAAATGAACATCCGCTTTGATATCGCTTCTCTTGTATGGGGCTCGGAGCTGCTGGAAAATGACGGTGGTATTACCCTAAAGGCCATCCTTCGGATGAGTAAACTTTTTCTCGGCGGCTAATTGACACTGTTATAGTACGTTCGCATTGGGCCGAAACTGCGTAATTTCGAGCATATTCTCAATTTCGGCTGAAATTGAGTTGAAATTGATTAATTTAGCCATACAAATACTTTAAAATGAAATTAGCACCCAATCTCAAATTCATCGAAATTGACCACGAAATTGAGTTAAATTGTAAGGCTACCCAGGTATTTTGATACCAAATTCGGCAGCACTGCCAATAAATATACTGTCAATCAAAATAATACGTCAAAATATTAATAATAGGTCTGTTCCCGTACTTTTTGGGCTAAAAATGGTAAAACTGTCAAAAACGCGAGAGTAAGAAAAAATCTCTCAAAAATATTGAAAAACACAAAAAAGTACGGGAACGCTTTTTGGACTAAAATTGGGTAAACTGTCAAATAAAATCGTTTGTTTGGTGTGTAGCATCGACAGTGCAGACGAATGCTAAAGATTTTGAACAATATAAAAATTAATTCTCAAATAAACATTTAAAATTAGCTTTTACACAATTTACCATGTTTTTGGTTTCAATTCCAACAGTTTTTTATTTATTTCAAAGAACTTTTATTGTTTTGCAATTTCTTTGCTAACATGTAAACATATGATTTTAAGCAGTTTGACAGTTTTACCATTTTTGCCAGAAGAAATTCCTCGGACTAAAACTTGCAGCTTTTGACAGGGAGGGGAAATTTTTTACTCTTTCGATTGCACTCTCTTTTACCATTTTTTCGAGTACGGGAACGCTTCTCGGACTAAAACCTGTAAAAATGGTAGATTGGACTAAAACTTTAGAGTACGGGAACAGACCTAATTTTATCGTCTTTTTGAATTTGTTGTGAATTCGAATTTTTGATAATTTATAGAAACAAAAAAAAAAAAGGAATTAAAAAAAAGGAATTTGTGGTCTCCTGGACCCGAGGAGCTTCTTTTAAATGTGTGGACGGGAAAGTGGATGAATTGCGTGGTGTTCACAATAATGGATGACAAGATTGCGATGATAGACTGGCTACAAAGACCAGAAGCATCAACCGCTGTCTTCTTGAGTTGATGATATTTATTTGCAGGTTCTTTATTTTTTCTTTTAATGACCGGCGCACAGTGGTTTCAAAGTGGAATTAAATCATTTTTTCATGTTGTCATTTTTTGTTCGTTGTTTTTAATTTAAGTTTAGAAATGTTTCAATAATAGTATATTTTAAAACAAAAAATCTAAGATAAGTTTTCTCAATTTTTGTGGACGAGCAGTGAATGTCGGCCAAATTACTCTTCTCAAAAACAGCTTGTATTCACTTAAATCTTTTTATATACAATATTGTGATGTAACTAAAATACATTTTTTTAATGACATATATTTTTTTATTATTGTGTTTTTTTTTTTTTAATAATTTTATTCAGACCATGTTTTTTCCCCGATTCCAAAGTTTGGTGGACCAGAACTAAGTTATCGACGGTTTCTAACTATAAAAATCTTAAACTGTAGGCTTTTAGTAAGCATTTAAAAAAAAATTGGTTGCTAATAGCTGCTAACCTGGATTTAACGAACAAAAGAGTGAATGCATATTTATACTCATGCGTACTGCACACATTGTCATAAAGAATATGTAATATTTTTGTTTTCTTTTTTTCTTATTTTAATTATAAAAGAAATTCCTAAATGCTATGTAATAAGAAAAAAAATGTATCTCTTTAATTAAAAAAATTAAAAATAAATTGTGTACTCGCCAGATATTGAACCAGGTATTTTAACATGTTCTCTACTAGGACTAATTGCATCGTATATACAAAATTTAATCGATCTACGACGAGTCGTTCTTGAGGTTTAGATGCTATGTTAATTTTGTGTGGGAGGTGGGCGTGGCAATTTATTTTTAAATATAGACATATATTTTATATTCTCCTAAAGGAGGACGATCCTCTCAAGGCAACGCGTGAGGGTTGATTGGGCGATCTTCACATGGCAATGTGTCTCACTGCCTCAACCTGGTAAGGCCAGCATTATCCATGTCGAACTCGTCTCAAGTCGACTCAAACCTCTGCGTGGTGTCCTCTAGAAACGGCAAACTGGCAACCGTTAGTTTGACGGCTAATCTGAGCGGCGGGCTAACCCTGCCTTTAAAGGGTTGTGCGTTGGGTTTGAAGCCCACCACGTAAAAACAAATTTCAATGAAAACGACAAGAAAAAAGATAAAAATGATCCCCAAATCTGATGACGACTACCGCAAACGAAAAATTGACAATGATTTACGGATATGCACCTGGAACGTCCGAACCCTTAATTGGGATGGTGCCTCTATCCAACTGATAGATATCTTAGAAAGATACAAAGCTGATATCACTGCAATCCAAGAAATGCGATGGAAGAGACAGGGTTGCTCACGGGAAGCATCCTGTGATATCTACTACAGCGGCCATGCGGATTCGTGGTTGGCAAGCGACTACGACATCATGTTCTGCGATTCACACCTGTGAACAAACGACTTGCCATAATCCGTGTCAAGGCAAGATTTTTCAACATAAGCCTGATTTGTGCGCACGCTCCGACAGAAGATAAGGACGATGAGACCAAAGACAGCTTCTACGAGCACCTTGAAGAGGCCTATGAGCGCAGCCCCCGCCACGACATAAAAATCGTCCTTGGTGACTGCAACGCCAAGGTGGGAAAAGAAAATATCTTTGGTCCAACAGTCGGAAAGTTCAGCCTCCACGACAATACCTCCGATAACGGAATGAGGCTGATTGACTTTGCCGCAGCGCGAAACATGGTCGTTAGTAGCACTAGATTCAAGCATCTCAATATTCATAAAGCAACTTGGCTGTCTCCTGATCAAAAGACGCGCAACCAAATTGATCACGTTTTGATTGACGGAAGGCACTCTTCCAGTGTTTTAGATGTACGCCCGATCCGTGGTGCCAATATAGACTCGGATCATTATCTTGTCGCAGCCAAGATCCGTACACGCCTGTGCGCAACCAAGAATGCGCGCAATCCAGCACAGAGAAAGCTAGACGTCGAAAAGCTGCAATCAAAACAAACAGCCGAAGACTTCTCTACTCAACTCTCACTCCTGCTTCAAGAAAGCACTCCTCCGATCGACGATATATGCGCGCAGTGGAATCATATTGCCCACTCTATGCGTACGGCTGCCGAAGAGGTGATTGGCTATCACCGCCCTCGCCGAAACCAGTGGCACGACCAAGAGTGTCGCGACGCCACTGCAGAAAAAGATGCCGCCTTCAAAGCCACCCTGCAGTCGGTTGTAACGCGTGCTGCTAAGGAGCGATACAAAGAGAAGAGGAGGGAAGAGAGACGAATTTTCAGGCGAAAGAAAAGGGAAGCGGAAATGCGTGAGTGCGAGAAAATTGAGATGCATGGTGACAGGAATGAGGTCCGAAAATTTTTCGAAAAAATAAGACGCCTGGCCGATGGTTTCAAGACCGGGGCCTCTTCCTGCAAGGATGGAAATGGGAATCTAGTGACAGATATCCAGAGTACACTGATGATGTGGAGGGAACACTTCCCTAGGCTTCAGAATGGCGATGACGACAACAATCCCGCCAATAGAGATGATATCCCGGAATCCCCAGTTTTGGACGACAGCGTTGAAGTTCCGCTGCCCGACCATAGTGAAGTCTTGAAAGCTATAGCTCGGCTTAAAAACAACAAAGCCGCAGGAGCCGATGGCTTACCTGCTGAGCTCTTCAAGAATGGAGGCGAAGTTCTATTTAAATGCATTCATGAGCTTCTATGCAGAATATGGTCGGAAGAATGCATTCCAAACGATTGGAACCTCAGTGTGCTCTGCCCAATCCACAAGAAAGGCGATCCCACAATTTGCGTCAACTACCGTGGGATAAGGCTTCTGAATATCGCACATAAGGTCCTGTCAAGCGTATTGTGTGAAAGACTGAAGCCCATCGTAAACCAGCTGATCGGACCTTATCAGTGTGGCTTCAGACCTGGCAAATCCACCATAGACCAGATATTTACGCTACGACAAATCTTGGAGAAGACCCTAGAAAAACAAATCGACACACACCATCTTTTTGTCGATTACAAAGACGCCTTCGACAGTCCAATAAGGAATCATCTATATTCCACCATGTCTGAATTTTGTATTCCTGCAAAGCTCATCCGCCTTTGCAGAATGACACTGAGCAACACCAGCAGCACAGTTAAAATCGGGAAGGACCTCACTCCTCCATTCGATACCAAACGAGGTTTCAGACAAGGTGATTCCTTATCGTGCGACTTTTTCAACCTTATCATGGAAAAGATCATCCGAGCTGCTGATTTGAGACGCAGTGGCACGATATTCTACAAAAGTATTATGCTGCTGGCGTATGCTGATGATATCGATATCATTAAATGCCCGTCCTATTATATGCAGCACAAAGCAGTTCTGATGAAAAGACTTTGGGAGCCTTCGAGAGAAAGATCCTTCGTAAGATCTTCGGTCCAATCTGCGTCAATGGCGAGTACTGAATTCGATGGAACCACGAGCTGTATGAGCTGTACGCTGACATCGACATAGTTAAGCGTATTAAAATCGAGCGGCTCCGCTGGCTAGGTCATGTTGAGCGAATGGAAAACGACGCTCCAGCGATAAAAATATTCGATTCGGTGCCCGGTGGTGGTCAACGCAGAAGAGGACGCCCACATCTTCGTTGGAAGGATCAGGTGTTGGATAACCTGACTACACTTGGTGTTTCCAACTGGCGCCAGCAAGCGCAAAACAGAAATTGCTGGCAAGCGCAAAACAGAAATTGCGCCAGCAATTCCAAATACGATGCCAAAACCGACCTTCAGTTGTAAGCGCCAGATAAGTAAGTAAGTAAGTAAAGTTTTGATATAGATTCATTAATCCCGTATTTTGTTGATATATTACAAAGATATCAATAAACGATAACATTTTTTTCTCTTGAATTTCGAAAAAGTAAACAAATAAACGTCAAACGAAATTACTTCAATTCAGTATGAACACTCACAATGTCTACCGAAATCATCTCACAAATTTAAGCAATTTCGGGCCAGTGCGAATGTACTATTAGACTTTTTTAAACGAGCAAGATTTTCAGCCCATTTTTTTTCCATTTTATTTGACTTCTTATTTTTCGCAACAAAACAAAGGAACAGTTTTCAAGTATACATAAAATCGAAAAAATCAAAAATGTTGCATAATTAAACGTTTTCTTCAGTTTGTAATAGTTAAATTTTAATATTTTAATATTTTTCGAAACAAAACAAAGGAACCGTTTTCAAGTATACATAAAATCGAAGAAATCAAAAATGTTGCATAATTAAACATTTTCTTTAGTTTGTAATACATAGTTAAATATAATTTATTTTCTCTAAACATTATTATATTTTAAAAAAAGAAGGTAGCTTTGTCGTTATTTCTAAAATCAATATCGCCGTTTGCTAATACGGACATTCTGATGAATCAAACACAGGGAGACTCATACAAAATTTATACAGTGTATGTTTATAAACGGTCATGGAGCACAATATGAAAATGATATGACCGCTTTTACATTGGCCAATAACATGATAAAATAGTGCCATGAGCCACGATATAAGGTAGGCTCATTTTAAAATGGCTGCTTAAATGTGAAATTTTACAGCAACAAAGCTGTAAGTGCCACAAACGTCAAACAAAAGTAACAACAACAATTTGCAAAACTCAAAATCAACAGCTGATTTTGACATCTAGCTCACGTTTTTCTCTAATATGAGCCCACCTTGTAACTGTTTCATGGTCAAAAATTGAAAGTAAATTTTTAAAAACTGACGGTACAGTTCAAGTGTGCTCTTCCCCTTTCTTCTTCAACAATACGACGCAATTTGCCTACCTACAAGCAATTTGCCAAATTACATGTAGTGCAGAATGGTAGAAGACTTGATGTGATGTTTGTAGTACCCTGGTATAACGTTGCATTACAAATCTATGAACGCTCTTTAAACCATGCTTTTTATATCAAATATGATTAATATCTGTTTCATTTATATGAAAAAGTTTTTTTTTAAAGGGAATTTCTTCCAATTTTTAAAACTGTTGAAAACTTAAAATACTCTTAACATTTTCAACAACATTTTCTATGGTTAACAGAATTTTTTGACAGAACTGTTAAGACATTGAATAATTAAACATTAAGACATTGAGAGAATGCGTGAGATCTCTTTTCTAGAAATTTTTGGAGAGCTAGAAACTTGAAGAGCGCACTGCTGAAAGAGATAGTCATAGCATAAGAAGCAGTATAGAATCAAAAACTCATTTGTAAGAATGAACAAGAAAATCAAAATGGCCGCATTTAAAAACAATACAATACTTACAGAAATTCATTCACACAGATATGCAATACACCGTATAATCAAAAAGAGACCCGCATTTAGCGAGTATCTATGTGATATAGACTAACTAAGTGTGCGTGCCGTCAGGCAAACTAATAAAGTTGTTCGCATGATGAGACCAGATCTGAGCGCTATGAGAAAGGTCTGCATCAGATTGCTTTTGATCGTCGTTGTGAAAACACGTTGGTGCGGAAGTTTTATAAATTATTAACTTACTTCTGAAGAAAAAAAAATATTTTGTTTATCCAACAAGTTATATATAGAAATATCAAAAGTAAACGAATTGTAAGCTTTTAATATGGTTTAATTTTATAACTTAACTTGAATTTAAGAAACTCAAACACGAAGTATCAAGCACTAAAATTTTATTTTAAAAATCCAAACGAAATCCAAGAATTTGGGAAAAAAATACAGAGAAGTAAATAAAATATACAACTACATGTACAAAACTCGTGAGCAAAGCGAGAGAGAAATAAAAAAATATATTAAAAACGTGATGAAGATAATGCTTTAGCCCAACATAAAAAAATTTACATAAAAATGTGTGAATGAAAAGTGAATAAAAATAAATTAAAATGCATAAAATCTTTTTATGCGGTGTCTCAAGATTGAAATAAAAATAAATCCGAAATTTTGAATACCAGTGAATTTTTGGGAATTTGATTTCGCTTTACTATTTAAATTAAGATCATTACAATTCGACACACAATCGAAAAAAAAAAATAATTTGAGAAGAAGCCCAAAAACGGTTTGATATCAAAAATAAAACTAAATGTAAAGCACAAAAACAATAGAAGTTCTTTAGCAAAGAATTAACTGTAATGAATATTGAGAAGAATTTGGAATTATTTTTCTGGATTAAACTCATAGAAATTTAATTAAAAACTCAAGAGAGCATTTCAATAAAAAAAAAAAAATAAATAAATAAAAACAACAAACAAATAACTGCTGCAATGGTTGTACCTACAATGGATAGTTTGCCGCGCGTTCCTGACACACATGGCGACGTTGTCGACGAGAAGCTCTTCTCCGATTTATACATCCGCACTAGCTGGGTAGACGCACATGTTGCACTCGATCAAATCGATAAGGTAAGTTTCTTTAGTAGAGTGAGTGCTTTAGCACTTTTGTTCTTACAATTTTAACTTTTACTTTTGGTCTGACGGATCGTTGAGTGTGTGGTTGTTGATCAATTAAGATCTGTTATTTGGTGCTAAGAAAATTCAATGGACTTTGGGTTTTTATACATTGACGAGTTAGAATTTTTTTTTTTTTAGTTAACTACATACATAATTTCAGTTTTGAGCAGAATTTTTTTAAGAAATTTTATTTTTTTTTACCCTCTCGGTCACGTTTACGTACTGCGCCTCAACGCAATGTACCGAAAAGTTTTTCTGGGATACGAATAGAACCCAGCATTGCTGCAAGTTGCGTTATGAGTTCATTTACACTTTGCGTTGCGTTTGCATAAGTGATGAACTGAATCCATTGACGCCAACAGCGACAATACGACATTACGACATTTTTTCATTTGTTTCTTATGGAGAGAATTTGATTTAATGTCGCAATGTCGTGTCGTCGATATAGAACTTTTCCTTATTTGACAGCTTGTCGTTGCTGAATTCGTGAATGTATTTACATCGTGATACAACTTGTTTGAAATATTTTTTGTGTTCAAGGAAAAGCTCACTTTGTGACGAACTGTTTTTTGTGTTCAAAGAATAAATTTGGGAAGTTCTTCCAAAATTCGATCAATTTAAAATATTGCATGTATCCACTGCAGCTGTACTCATAAACACCCTTTTTACATTTGACAAAAATTAAAAGCAACTTTTTGGTCGAAAGCGGCTTAAAGATATATTTCATACAATTTCTGAATGCATCCCTTATTAAAAGAACAATAGTACCGTTATGATGGACAGTGTCTCCATTATTAGGTCCATGATACAATAACAAGGTAAGATCATTTTGAAATGCCTAATCAAATGAGAAATTTTACAACAAAAAAAAACTGTAAGTGCCAAAAAAAGTCAAAAGAAAAGAGCAACAACAACAATTAGAAAAACTCAAAGTAAACAGCTGACTTTGATATCTAGCTTACCTTTTTCTCCAATATGAGCCTACCTTGTTATTATATCATGATTAGGCCTTTCGCATGGTCTAACACGTTGGGCGATAAAGTCAGATGGAAAACTAATGGGACCATTTGATTCAGCTTTCGAACGATCCCAACTTGTGGGATGACAATTTCGTCACGCGATGAAAGAATTTTTTTATTGGGAATGCTTGCCATATTTTTTCGTCTTTACGCTTGTTTGTTGTCCACTTGCTGACAATTTTATTAAAATAAAAATGGAGCGAGTTAGACCAACATATAGGGTGGTTCAAATGCAAGAATCTGTTCAACAATGCAATAAAATTAACATAACACTTTTTTTTATATTATGTAAGCTTGATAAGAAAAAAACAAAAAAATTCCCACAGAAAAAGTCTTACGGGGGAAATCAAAGGACATGATGTTTAAGCTTCATGTATTTATACCACCCTTTGTAGTCAACATATTATATACATATTGAGTATTCACAATGTGGTGTATTTGGTTTTTATTGTGTATTTAGGGATATTTTTAGTAACTTTTTGGCATTCACAAGAACAAAACATATAAAGAAAATGCATTTGGAATACAAAACTCTATCAAATATACAACTATTGTAATCATAGTAAATTTTGTTGCATATGAAAAATAATTATTTTATACAGAAATTTTTTACTTTGAATAGAGTTTCCTTGACAAAGTGAAAATAAATAAACAAATATTAAAAATACTACAATCTGCAACGATTATGATTACAGTCTAAAATATATGCTGCATATTTTTTTTTTAAATATACCACAAAAATACCACATTGTGAATGCCCTTAATATTTATTTTTGAAATTTTAAATGAAAAAACCAGTAAGTCCTAAATATTTTACAACTATCTAATCTCCATTCAAAGCGTTATTCTGTGCGTTATTTTTTAATTATCAAATTTTTTCAAACTTCATAATAATCTTACTTTTTGTATAAAAGTACCTTTTTAAATTTTTAATTTGTATTCGCCTATCTTATCTCTTGAATAAAAATCTGGGTTAATTAATTTGAACTTTACAATTTTTGCATTTAAGAAAAAAAGGGTAAAGAAAATAAATCATTTATGTACTTATAATTTTATGATAGCAAACAATAAAAGTACTTTCGATTCGTTTTTATTTCCGATATAAAATTAAAAATGTTTTCTTAAGAAATTTATTATTTTTGGGAATAATAATCAATATCATTTTGGTCTCTTTGTTTTTAAAACAGTAATATTTTTCTGTTCGTATTTTTTGTTTTAAGACAAGATTAAAGCTTTAGGCTAGAAAAAAAATGAATTAAACAATAATTATTATAAAAAAACTTATATGATAGTTTTATAACAAATAAACAATAAAATTCTAATTCTATAAAATTCTAAATTCTTTTATATACATATTTATTATATATTTATAGTATTTTAGTTATATAACCTTAACCTTTTTTAGAGTACTTTTTTAACTGTACCGTTAATTTCAAAAGTTGACCCCATTTATATTGGGGTCATAGTTGTAATATTAAAATTTGGTTATTTGCTTCAAGAGACTGATTCGCGTTCTGTATAGTGATGAAAATAAAAAGTTTTTCATATGCACACTGTGTTTCTAATTCATGTTCCTTAGATAGTAAATTGGAAACACAGTGACAACATAAAACCTTTTTTAAGATTTTTCATTAAATCACTTCACATCACGCAAATTGATCCCTAGTTTAGGTCAATCCCTAAGTAAGTCCCGATTCCTGGGTAAACCTTACTAGGACTATATTTCTTTTTTGGATTATTCTGGAAGATGCGTTTTAATTGATTTGAATGCTATCTTTCCCATAGCCCTTACTTTTTATTTCTCTTGCCATACGCCTGCGAATGACCCGTGATGGCAAAAAAACTCGAATAAAACAGACAGACAACTTTAATGTCTTAATATAGTTCTTTAAATTGAGCCATTCAAATAAAATGACTCTGGTTGGCGGCTAGCGATAAGTACAACAACGACGAAAACAAAAACAGCTCGATGACAGAAACAACAGCAACAAATAAAACATTGATACAATCAGCGACTTTAACGTTTTCCAGCGATCAATACAAATCGAGAAGCTGGATAAATTGATCGTTTGATGAACGTCATTGAAAAGCGGCAGAGAAATAAACAGGCAGACAGTCGTCAGATCAAATACGTTGTCGTAACATATTGACTGCAGTCGAAGCAACAGTTCGATAGACATTAAGCTTTGAATACCAATTTTTATAAGAAAATAAAAAAAGTTGTTGAAAATTCACAAAACTCAGCACAATTTTTCGTGCAATGTAGAATTACAACCAGTCGGAGACGCTGTGTGCTATAACAGCAACAACATCACTTTACACGAAATAATTGAACCACGAATATCTAAACTGCTACAACAGCTGAAACCACTAGAAGCGAAAACAACAACATCAGAAAAGGAAACAACAACAGCATCAACAAAAACAACAACAATACCAACAATCTCGAGAAAAATACAAAAATAATGAAGACATAAAACAAAATCTTTGAACGGCATCTTTTGGTCGTGGCCTGCCAACGTGCTATAGTATCAAGCAGCAACAAAAAAAAAAAAAAAAAACAAAACAACAACAATAAATGTCTTGTTTAAAAGCCCCGCTTAGGCCATGCTGTGCCAGTGCCAGTGCCATGCCTTCTTCTCTTACATGCCTATCATATACAAGCAGCTCCCTACAGCAGCGTGATATTTTTTTTTCGAAGTTGTTCGAGTACCTTCCTAAAAAAAAAAACAAAAATCAAAAACCTACTGAGTCTTAAACCAGAATTCGTCTTCGTTGTCGCCACAGTGATCGATGTTTGCACTTATGGACCAATGTTGCTAATCTTAGATTTTAGGTTGGCATGAAAATGTAGTAAAATAGTTATTTTCTTAGAGTGTTGATATGTTATAAACGTCATTTATACAATTTTTTATTAATTTTTTGAGTGATTTATTTATAGAAAGAAGAATTTATAGAAACATCTATAAACGATTGAAATTTTGATATTTTCAAGGGCTATGGAAAGTATACTTCCCATTTGTTTTTACAGTTTTTTCGACAAATTTTTTTTTTTAGGCAATTTCAATGAATCACAAATTTGAATGAATTTTTATAAAACAAAAACAATTTTTTGGGAATTGGAATCGGGGATCAATGAATCTAGATTACTAGTAAAAAAAGTTAAAAAAAAACAAATATTCCACAGCTGTCTTCGACAGCATAATGCTGTCATTATTGTTGATTTTTTTACATTGAATTACAATAATTGCAAGGTAGCCTTAAAAACTGGCTATTTTCTCACGAGCTGCGTCCATCAAATGCCATTTGCCTGTATATTCCCAGCAGAAAACTGGACCAAATTTAAAATAGTTCTTAACTAGTTCCAAAAAGGACCAGTACTAGTTCCACTACAATACCCTTTAACATTGAACGAACTGACGCTTTTTGCGGGTTGATGTCATAGGAAAAGACAATTGTCCCCAGAAATACTCCTTTTTCCCTATATTTGAACTAGTTGCATTAGGGGCATTTTTAAACTGGTTGCTTTCGCGGTAGCCTGAAAGTGGTTCTTTTTTAACTGGTTTTAAAGTGAAAATATCAAAAGTGTAAGAATTTCGTGCAATGGAAAGGTCTAAAGATCTCATTTGTACCATATTTTCCATCCACAATCCAGAAAACATTTTGTCTATAAACATTTTTTTTTTTATTATTTTTTCTTGTGCGCAGCAAAATTTTAAAAAGTAGCCAGAACGCGTTTATTTTTGTCAACAATACTTTTGAAAACAAAAGCAGAGATAACTGTTCTACACTGAACGCCTTTTGTACTTTTTCAGAGCTACTGCGAACTGCGCTAGAAATGACTAGTTCACTTTTTCAATTGACTCCAAAATAGCTGCTGGGTTTTACTTTCTTTTTTCGTTCTCTAATGAGAGTTGGTGCAAGACGAAAAAACTGTCACTCTTACCTTGTATAATAATATCATGCTTATATTCTAAGGATGGGCACGAGTGAAGCAAAAAATAGCCACATTAAGTTATGCAAAACAAATCTCTGGTCAAGATTCTAAAATTTGGTTTTGTATTGGTTAAAGCCGTTCGCAACAGTTCTGTAACTTTGAGCAACCAGCTCAACTTTGAACGACCAGCAAAGAAACACAGGGTACACATTATTAAATTTTTCGTCAAACAATAGAAAAACATGGAAATCCATGAAATTTATTGATATATTTAAATTTGTTGATATTTTTTATCAAATACTATTGAATTTCATGCAGTTTGACCAACAGTTTAACAAAAAATTTGATTATATCTATGGCGTGCAGTTAAAGGAGCTTAAACCGATAGAAGCGAGAAACTAAAATTCTACATATTATTATTATCCTTTTCAAGGTGCACAATTTTATCCGATCCTTTTTTAAATCCGAAAGTTATGCCGACTTTCATAATGGCCATAAATTAATTTTTCTTATAAAAATAAGAAGAAGGATTTTTAAAAATGCCAATAACTCTTAACTACATTTTTTTAATTAATCTACTTTAACATATTGTCACAGATATAAACCCTACCAAAAAGTAAAAAAGAGCCACACTTTACTTAGCAAAGGGCCGCATTTGACCACCGTTGTTATATTCTATTACTATTTTGTCAGGTATTAATTTCATTGAGCTAAAGCTAGATCTCCCAAATATTCAAATATTTTACACATGCATTTCTTATGGAGAAGAATTGTGTGATATTCGTAATGTCGTAACGACATAGCTTCATTGCAACAAAATGGCTGGCGTGGCTATGGATCTATTTTTAATTTGATAAGCTACAAAAATAAATTTGTCTAATTTTCTCAGGGCATATTTACATTTCGGTAGCATTATCTCTTATCCTGTCGCTGCCAGGTTCAAAATAATTAAGTCGCCAATGATATGACTACATTTCTGAATAAACAACGTGTGTTCAGGCTGAAATTCACTAAACCACCTCTGTCCCATTTTATTTTTATAGCTGATCTTTGTTGACAGTGAGTTTTTCCCCACCACGGCAGCAATCTAGTCTTTCTTAAGTAAGAGTTTATTAATATTTATACTTATAAAGCTTGTTCCAAAACAGTTGGCAAATTTACTATCTATTTTTCAATTGAAAAAATATTCTTACTGCCACTTCAGCGTCCCATATTCGAATCCTGTAAAAATTGCCTTGTAACCAGAATTGACTGCGGTAAAAGCAAAGCACTTGTCTCGGAATCTAATTTAAATGTTTCTACGGCTTCCCACCTCGCTTAGAACATCCTTCACATGTTTCACTTGATTGTAACATCCTATCCACTAATATATCACCCACTTGATTGTCCCATTTTGCTTACTAATATACCACCGGACCATTTGGGGTTTCCCCGGTACAAAATTTTCCCTGTTCTGAGCTGTATTTTTGTTTCTTGTTTCGTTATATGCAATGTCATTGCAAATTTAGTATTTTTGGTCCCATCAAAATAGGCGTGGTAGTGCATTTATTTCACCCGCTTTACAAATTCAGAACCAAGACTCGGTACAAAATTCCACTATTGCTGTAATAATATGGAGCTATTTATAAGTGGTTGTGGTCTCATGGGAAGTGAGCGTTGAATTCAATTAATCCTGGCTATTGTTCACATTAAGCTTGATGTCTTTCTGAAGCAGAAAATACACTATAGTTAGTTCTTTTTTTTTTCTTTAGATCTGTTTACATCGTTAAACATGTTAAACAAGTCATCAAACATTTTGACAACAGCACGACAATTTTCATTATTTTCTTGTGTACCGATTTTTCTTGTCAAATCTTTGAAATTTATCGTCAGCAATAACCTTTTTTTTGAATTGACGAAAACGGTTGGAAAACTGAAATTGCCAAACCGTTGGTCAAACAGAAAATCAAATTAATCTGATTTTATTCAATTAATTTGAGGAGTTCTCAATTTGAAAGCAATTTATTGAGTTTGTAGGAAAATTACGTCAATACTTGAGTTAATTTAAAAATTTGCTGTAATCTTTGATCAATGTAAACGGATTCTTTACCAAATCGTTATATGAGTAGTTTGATAAAAAACTTGATGTGTGAACAATGCTTTTTACAAAACTCTCGCAGTTCTCAACGGTGAAATTTCTAAATACTCTTAAACACTGTGAATGGCACACAGTGCTTGTTTATTTTCAAAAATTTACTATTTAATAATAAAATAAATCTATTAAAAGTTCCAACATACACGACACCTATACAATTTGTAAGTCATAATTTTTTATTAAATTGCCAAACTGGCATAAAGGCCCAAATTTCTGTAATCCATCAAACTAAATTAAAAAAACAAAATTGCAAAACCTCTCAAATTGTTAGGCAACGACAGTAAACGTAAAAAAGTAAATTTTTAATTAGTCCCCATAAAAGAAAAAAAAACAACACTGTTCTCTCTTGTGTGCAAACTCTTAAATCTCTCAACTGATTGCTCCCGCATTGTGGCGAAAACCGTTTTTTTTTTTGCTCCGCTTACAGTGCCTTTTGACGAACAGTTTGAAATTTCTGTCTGTCTGTCTGTCTGTTTGTTAGTCTACCTAGCTGTCTGACAGACGGACTTACATGCATAATAACTATATTTCTGGCAGATTTTCATGACGTTTTCCTCAGAGAATTCATAAAAGCCAAGTTAGTGAGAGCCGCAAAGTTGAACGGAGAATGTACGAATAAAAGAGCGCCGACAACGATCATGCAGCTTGTTTTTTTTTTATATTTTGTTGTTTTTGGCAGACAAACAAATGAACGTTCCGTGCGATCTGCGCGCCGTACGTAGTACCAGCAGCCGGCACTGGCGACAATGACCACCCATGGAGCACATGGGGCCAGATAAAAAAAAAAGTAAAAATGGAATGATAAACACAAAAAAAAAATTGAAATAACGTTGTCAGCGTACGCGCTGTTATTGTGTGTGGTTGGTTTTTGTATTATTTTTGCAATCAAAGAAAAAAATATATATTTTTATATACATGTGTGTATTGTGTGTTTTCATTATTATTTTAAAGTTATTTTTTATTTATTTTTGTTGCTAACTATGCAGTTTTTTTGTGCAAACTTTATTTAATTTGTTATTTAACAAAAAAATAAAACGTGCTACACGCCTTGATCATATCCAATAAATGCGCATGCGCGTATTCATTGGATATCTAATAGCTACTGCAGTAGCGGTTAATTAAGTTGTTTATATAATTTTGTTTTTGCTTTTTTTTAAGCAAAAGAAATTCAAGAAATAAAATCATCGTCACATATTTTTTATGTACTTTAGAGGAAAAGTCGCGTTTTATTTGTTTTAAACATGAACAAAATATATGTTAACAAGAAAAATGCATTTTTGCATGCATTTTACTTTTTCGCAGTATATTCGAGCAAATGTCTCTGTCACGCCTGACTTGTTAAGCATAACATAATTCATTCAAACATAAATATTTTACTTACTTTGTAAACACACTGTCTACAAGGGTCGACAATGCACAGTGGACTGAAATGATGAATTATTGCAAAAGTAGCGGACTATCGGTTTCGGAAAATGCGGCCCTGGCATTTGGCTGCTGTCAAATGTTTCTGTCATGCAAACTGGTTTTTGTTTAGTTCATGATACAATTATACAAGGTAACTTCTACCTTTCTTTCGTTCTTTCGTCTTGAACTGTAAAAATAGTATAAATTAGAGAACGAAAAAAGTAGAAAACAAAATAGAAAGTAAAATATACAGGCAAATGACAATCGGTGCAAGACACTCGTTAGAAAATAGCCTGTTGTCACTCCTACTTTGTATAATTGTATCATGGCTTAATTAAAAATTTTGCCATCTTACAATATTGAACATTTTTCTACCAAGCAATAGGGGTTTTAACAAAAATCAATAATTTAACAATTTTAACTCATTAGGGGTTTTTACGATTCAGTGCATTTGGCTGTACATTTGAACAAGAGCAAAAAATGCATGCTTTTTTTCTCTTTACACTAACAAAATGTACATACAATGAGAAAAAAAGCATGGATTTTTTGCTCATGCTCAAATGCACAGCCAAATGCACTGAATCGTGAAAACCCGTAATGAGTTAAAATTGTTAAATTATTGACTTTTGGTAAAATCCTGATTTTTCGAAGAAAATTTTCTTCAGCGACGCGGCCCATTTCGCGCTGGGCGGATACGTGAATAAGAAAAATTGAGTTTATATGGGGTTCTGAAAATCCCCATTGGGGTTCTGGAGAAGCCATTGCATCTGCAAAAAATTAACGTCTGGTGTGCATTTTGGTCTGGTGGTGTCATGGGTCCATATTTTTTTGAAAACGATTAAGGAGCAACCGTCAGAGTCAATTATGAAAGTTATGGCCGTTTGTTAATCGATTTCTGGCCCGAAATTGAAGATATGGATCTGGACAAGATAGTGATCTGAACAAGATAGGGCCACAAGCCAAACATCAGTACCAATTGGGGCTATGTTGCAACACAAATTTCCAGGACGACTTATTTCGCGATTCGGCGATTTCAATTAGCTTCCGAGATCGTGCGATTTGACGGCTCTGGACTTTTTTGTGGGGCTACGCAAAAGATCGTATTTACGTGAATAAACCTCAAACTCTTGAGCAGCAGAAATTTCATTCCGCACACAAAATTTAATGGAACTACGTTGTTGAATACTTTCAGTTATTACAAAAAAACGAAAAATTCACTTTTAGCTATTTACAAAAGGACGCGTGTCTCAAACACTAATGAATATTTTGAGTGTAAGTTGTTACAGATGTCAGTGACAGTAGTTCCAACTTAAAAATAAGAATATTTTTCCCTATCGGAATCCCTAAAAAAATTAAATTCCAATTTCTCGGTATTTTTTGCCCACAGAGTATATTCCTTTCTCGTTTTTATTTGTAAAAATAATTCTTTTTTTTCAACTGCTGTAGTTGATCTCTGGAAGCACTTCTAAAAAAGGCGTCTTGTGGTGAGCATGATATCTCTGGACTCGATCATCTGAAATGGAAAAATAAAAAATTTCATTAAAAATTTCAAAAAGAGTAGATTTTCAACATAAATTTAGGCCTTAAATTGCTTATAAAATGAAAAATATTTTTCGGTGAGAAAAACCCTTCAATCAATTATTAGATAAATTTAAGACTGATCGGTTCAGCCGTTTCCAAATCTACCTTGAATAAGATCATATAGTTTTCACACTGATAATTATTATTATTTTTTTTTTAATAATCTCAGCCCAAACATAAATTAAATTTAGAAGTTAATTGTTGTGTACATATTTATCGTTTTGTGATAAGCTAAAATTTGTTGTTCATGACATTTATGAGTGCTGCCGTTAAAACTTTTATCTCCCCGTACAAATTTCCTTTGATGCTGAAGACCACACCAGACGACAATTTAATTATTTTAATTGTCTTGAGTGCTGATAAGTTATTAAATATTAAATAAACAGTTGAGAAGAAGTTGTATGTAATAACTGGTGTGATATATCTCGGCTCGTAACATTTTACAGGCTGATCACTTGAAAGTTTTAAAAATTTAATGGTTTTACTCCGAATGGAATACTTATAACACTTTTTGTGAAGGGACTACAAGTAGACAATAATAATATATATTATTATATATATAATATATATATAAAAATATATAAAAAACCTATTTTAAACTCTTAAACATGCATATATATATATTCATCATAAAATTGCAAACTAAACTTGAAAACTAAATTAATTGCGGTATGAACCATAAGTCCTCTCAATCACGCCTTTTATTTGTCCTCATTAAACGACCAAAAGCAGCCGACAAAAATTATTGCAGGTAACAAAATACAACAACTTAAGATAAACACAATGTTAAATATTTGAACCCGCATTATTTGCTGCTAAGCATAAGCAAATTTTTTAAGTGTATTTCCGAGAACACAATTTAAAAGATTACATACAAACAGAAACGCCTACAAGTATTTCCGGTTTCCGTTAGAACAAATGCTGGCTTAAAGAACTTACAGTTCTTCAGATCAGTAGAAGTCCGTTGAAATTTGCTTTAAAAGAAATCACTTAGCCAAGCCTTCAACCAGAGACAAAAAAAAAAATAAATAAATAAATAAAAAGTAAACAACAAAAAACAAATAAAGCCGGCTTGACATCTAAATTTATAGCAAGAAATGCTCGAGACCAAATTAAGCCATTAACTGACCACACACGTCACTTTAAGAGAATCCAACAACAACAACAACAAAAACCTCAGAATTCATCATAAGAAAAAGAAACAAAAAGCAAATTTACAAAAAAAAAAAAAAAAAAATCTTTCCGGAAAGAAACATTCAAACATGCTCACTAATTCGCTACACAGTCAGTTCGAGGCAACCTCTACCGTTCATACCTTTTCAATTCTATACATACATATGTACATAAATATATGAGTGTATAAAAGTACCTGGCTACAAGTTTATAGCTCAGTTAAAGACGACGACGAAGCCGATGATAATAAAGAAATTAAATTGTTGAAAAAGGGAGTGCGATCCGCAGCTAAGATGCGGGTCCATGATATGATTTTTAATGTCTTTATGTTGCAAGCAATTTATAAAAAAAAAATTAAGAGAAATACGAATGACGGAAGAGATATGTTTCATTAGTTAAATTTGAAATGGAAAATAAACTTAAAACAATTTTTTCTGTGCAAGTCAATTGTTAAAGAGGGCCGAAAAACAAGGAAATAAAACAAAAATTCCGTGAGTAGCCTCTTGATTTTCACATCGCGTTATCGGTATTAACCCAAAAAGCACATGAGAATTTACTAATTGAATTATGCCAAATTTAAAATTACAAGCCATAGGCTAATTTATAATTAAAAACACGATTTAACCAACAAGGTAGCCACGCGGCTAAGAGCCGAGTCAGAATTGTCAAAAAAACACCGAACAACGAACAACAGCAAACGAAGCATCATATTATTTGTATTGATTTTGGAAATTTCGACTCAGCGAGAGAGGATTTTTAGAGGATTTTAGACTTCCTTCTTTTTTCTACCATGGGTTTAACTATGATACAATTATACAAGGTAGGAGTGACAACTGGCATCGACTATCGTTTGCCTGTATATTTTACTATCTATTTTCTTTTTTTACTTTACTTTTTTCATGGTTAAACCCATGATACAATTATGGAAGGTCGGAGTCATAGTGGAATAATTACGCGGTGCGACCGCCAAAAAGTTTCAGCCAAAATTCTTAAAAATTCCGAGAGAGGGGCATCTTGTTTTTGTATCTCATATAAACGTTTTTGTATGAAAATAAGTCAGCCTCTTTTTTCTGATATTTGGGATGAGAACACCTTATATTTATTCCACCATGGCCGGAGCGACAGTTTTTTCCTTGTGCACCAACTGTCAAAAATAGTATAAATTAAAGAACGAAAAAAGTAAAAAAGAAAATAGAAAGTAAAATATATAGGCTATAAGGACAAAGATTAGAAAAAGAATGAGGTCAAGGATTTGGACAATAATTATGACCAAACAACAAAAGGAGTAGGACAAAGATTTGGAGTTAGATTCGAGCATGAAATTGGATTAGGACAAGAATAAGGATTCAAACATGGATTGGGAAAAGGACTAGGGAAACACTTCGGCACACTTAAAGCCACATTTAAGATAAGATTGAAAAAAGGATGAGGATAAGGAATAGAACAGGGATTTAAACACTCAAGGATAAAATTTAAAACAAAAATTAGGAAAATATGTGAGACAAGGATAAGGAAAGGAATTCGAACAAGGAATTTGTCAAAAATTTGAACATTTAAAACAATAATTTGGACAAGGATATGGACAATTATTGGGACAAATTTAAAAACGAAAATAAGGATGAAGGATGAAGAAAAGTTTGGGAACAAAGAATACACTGTCACATCAAAACCTACGGGTGTATTCACGACACAGCCAACTGCTTTTTATCTTGCTTGAATTATGATAAATGAGCATTCAAACCAGGTTCTCCAAAAAAAATAATTTTAACATTTTCATTTATGTTTTTGTCTCATTTCCATCTTATTTTCTGGTACAATATATCAGTTTTTATCAATTTTAATTAATTTCTTCCACTTATACGTATGGTTTAATCACCCTTCTTATAAACAACGACCATTCTTTAATTTTTAAAATAACCTCTGCCCGAAATCTATTTATCTTTAATTCAAGTTTCATCTTCTCGTGTACTTAAAAGAAAATTGAAGCGTTTTTGACTATCACAGCAAAATGTGGAAGAGAGTAAAAAAGATTCATTGTACGCCGATCCAACGGTTACCGTGTAAAATCAGCCTTTTATGCTGATCCCACACACTGCCTGTCAAAATTAATTTGAATTGACAGCTGCGACGTAGGGTGCACGCAATTTGATAGTCAATTTTATTTTCAAGAAGCCGTCGTCAAGAAAATACCTTAAAATGCTCGCCTCATAAAAACAAATACATTTACAGGAACTATTCTTAATCACGATTTTCAAAGATAACTGGACGGTTTTCTTAATTTCATTCGTATTTTGAGTTCTATCATCATTCACATTTTAAAATCTTCTCAGGGCTTCACAATGTGTGATTGCCCAGTGATTTGAAGGGCCAAGACACATCCTAATTTTTATATCAAATTTTTCGTCTTTGTATTATTCGTTATATGCTAAAGATCATTATTTTGTTGGGAAATTCAATAAAAGCCATTTTGCCCCTTCAATATATTATATGTTTGCTGTATCCCAACTCGCGTCCAATTTTTTATTCCTCCACTCCTATGTTTGTTTTTCGGTCCCTGAGGTGTACTGTGATTTCCTTGCAAGCTAGTCTTTGAACATAGTCCCTAGTGATATAAGTTCCAAACGCTTTAATTTTGCACTCAGTCAGTCCCAAGACAACTGCTTAATTTTATCGAGAGTTAACCAGAGTTTTCTGTGGCGAATTAAGTTCTCTAGTATTTATTAATAAGAAAAGTAATTTTCATAAGGTTTTGAAATGATGCTATGGCCTTCCAAAGGGGCAATCTTTCAGCAAAACCATTTGTATGTGGATCTTAATCTTCCTTTCTCCATTTAATTTCATTACTTTAACTTCCGTTAAGTAAAGTGTGGCTCTATTTTGTACTTCTTAATAGGGTTCATATTATAAAGTTTTTTGTCAAACTGTTGGTCAAAATACACGAAAATCTATGGTGTTTGATAAAACATATTACAAATTTTAATATTTCGACAAATTTCATGGATTTTTCCATGTTTTTCTAATGTTTGACCAACGATTTGACGAAAAATTTAATGAAGTGAACCCTGTGTTTCTTTACTGGTCGTTCTGTTGAATTATTCTCTTCAATAGTCAACTGCTTTTTCTCCGTTAGCAGTTAACTATTCAGCACATGGTATAATAATACAAGGTAGCATTGACAGTTGCTTGGGAATTCATATACTGTCAAAAAATATACTCAAAAAGAGAGCGCTCACAATCCGCCATTGAAAACACAAGCAATGTTGAAAACGTTGAAGTGAAAAAAAACAACAACCACAGCAGCTGCTGATGTATTTCCACAAAAAGCGGTTTTTGACAGTTTATGTTTTCCTGTTGAAGAGAAAATAAGCAGTTGTCAATGCTACCATGTATTATTATACCATGATTCAGCACCTTACAGAACTGTTGCGAACGGCTTTAACCAATTCAAAACCAAAATTTAAAGTCTTGTACAGATTTATGATTTTACATACGTTATGTTATTTGCGTTAAAAATCTTGCAAGGAATTATTTTTTATTAGTCTGTACATATATTATAGTATTGAAATCCTTTATGTGGCCCTTTTTGACCTTGACATATTGTCACCCTATAGAGAAAGCAATTTTAAAGAAATTTAAATTCTGCTTTACATAGATTTTTAAATTTTTTGTTTATTTGATAGCATTGATTATCATTTTGGCAGAGTGACCATTCGATTTTGTATAAATTTTGCAACTATAATTATATTTGTACTAAAACCATTATTCGATTTTAGCAAAATATCCTGTGACCCATTTTAATGAACTGAAGCCCAAAATATTTCGCAAAATATCCTGCGACCCTTTTAAATGAACTGAAACGTAAAAATTCTTTTGAAACTTGTTTTATTTCGAATGAACAAAGTTAGCATTTGCATAATTTAAGTATCTCATATATTCTTAACAAAACTATGTAGTCTTGCTTGTAAATTTAAAATATATTTCCGCTGTTATAGGTAACTTAAAAAAAAAAACTGAAATCAAATAAATCAGCTCAACCAAAAAACCACAAATTGCGACTCACAACAAATATGATATGAAAAAAAGAAATAAATAGGAACAAAAACTTAAGTCCTTGAAGCACACAACTTCAAGAGTACACTTAAAATTTTATGGTCTTGCAATATTGATCCCTAAAATTGTTGATCCCTACAACAGGCTTTCGAGTTGGTAATAAAAACGTAACACATGTGCACTCAAAAGTTTTTATGCTTGTATTTTGTGCATGTGTTTGTGTGTGTGTGTGTTTTCAGCTTGAGATGCCTTGATATCACTGACATATAATCACAAAAATACAGCAGCTGCTTGTTTCTTGATCCTCAACCCTATGGAATACCACTTGGATTTGTGTCAACGTTGGTGGTCGATCTCATGGGCTTCATTTCTAAGAGTGCGCACTTTATGCTATGCTCCAGTATTAAGAACTTCTGGCATTGATATAAAATACTCACACACATGCGCACTTATGACCATTATTATTTTTTTTTTGTTTTTTTTTTGGGAACATGTGCTGGAGACAGATTTACTTTGGGGAACCTCAAGGTTAGGATAGACTTTTTTTTTAAGAATAAAAAAAATATTTCTTGCACACCCTGTTGTATGATGATTAAAATGGGAATAAGATCTATAGACATTTTTATTTTGAAAAACATTTTTAATAAAATGAAAATTTTTTAGATTATAGGATAGAAAATAATAATGAAAATAATGTTTTGCCTTCTATCGCTTCTATTTACTTTTCGCTTCAAATATGTAGCTTAAACAAAAACAATCAAAGCAAGCCTTAAGAAATAACAAAAATTCTTTTGTTTATCAAAATTTTGTTTACGCCTTCAAAAGACCGGCTACACACAACATTACGTACACACAATAGGCAATATGACGTTTTTATGTGGCTATACCAATAAAACAGACCCCGCACAATAACAGTTCTACTGACTCACATACAAACACATGTATGGCTATCGCTTGATCGGAACTCATTTATTACCAACATGGAAATCTGAATCTGACACAATCGCTCATTGGGTGGTCTGAGCGCTCGTTCATCGTTAATTTTTGTTTTTTCCCCACTCCATTATTTTTATTTTTATTTTACTTCGCTGATTAAGTTCATAGCGTTTGTTTGTTTGATACCGATCGATTGGAAAAGATGATTGGATGGATTGCTGGAAAGTATCACAACGATCGAGCCACGGACCACCCAAGCTTTTGTTTTTTTTTCCATACTGTTTCGTGTTGCTGATTGAGATCGAATGTTGCTATGTTTATCTAACTGTCAGACCGTCAGTCTATCTAAGTATGTTATTGAATTCTATGTTAGCAGAATTAATGGGTATTTATGTAAATTTGTATGGTAAAGAGTGATTTTTTAAGTGCCTGATAACTTTTTTTTTAAAAAAAACGCATAAAATTTGCAAAATCTCATCGGTTCTTTATTTGAAACGTTAGATTGGTCCATGACATTTACTTTTTGAAGATAATTTCATTTAAATGTTGACCGCGGCTGCGTCTTAGGTGGTCCATTCGGAAAGTCCAATTTTGGGCAACTTTTTCGAGCATTTCGGCCGGAATAGCCCGAATTTCTTCGGAAATGTTGTCTTCCAAAGCTGGAATAGTTGCTGGCTTATTTCTGTAGACTTTAGACTTGACGTAGCCCCACAAAAAATAGTCTAAAGGCGTCAAATCGCATGATCTTGGTGGCCAACTTACCGGTCCATTTCTTGAGATTAATTGTTCTCCGAAGTTTTCCCTCAAAATGGCCATAGAATCGCGAGATGTGTGGCATGTAGCGCCATCTTGTTGAAACCACATGTCAACCAAGTTCAGTTCTTCCATTTTTGGCAACAAAAAGTTTGTTAGCATCGAACGATAGCGATCACCATTCACCGTAACGTTGCGTCCAACAGCATCTTTGAAAAAATACGGTCCAATGATTCCACCAGCGTACAAACCACACCAAACAGTGCATTTTTCGGGATGCATGGCCAGTTCTTGAACGGCTTCTGGTTGCTCTTCACTCCAAATGCGGCAATTTTGCTTATTTACGTAGCCATTCAACCAGAAATGAGCCTCATCGCTGAACAAAATTTGTCGATAAAACACATTTCGAACCGAACACTGATTTTGGTAATAAAATTCAATGATTTGCAAGCGTTGCTCGTTAGTAAGTCTATTCATGATGAAATGTCAAAGCATACTGAGCATCTTTCTCTTTGACACCATGTCTGAAATCCCACGTGATCTGTCAAATACTAATGCATGAAAATCATAACCTCAAAAAAATCACCCTTTAGTTGCTTGATTTTTTTTTCCGTTATTATTGATATACTTATCTTGTCTTAATTATTTGTAATTAATTTTCGATTTTGTGTTCGCTACATTCTTAAATTTGATTTTGTGCGTTAGATAGTTGTGTCTCTGTGGTTTTTTAAAAAATTGACTACATCAACACTAGGGGTATTCACAGTTCGGAATTACCACAATGAAACTGACTTTTTTAAGACTATATTTGTGTGTTTTGTAAACAAAGCTATCGTGGGAGGTTTTGAGAATATCAATAGGTAGTTTGATCCCTTTTACATCAGCCAAGAATTTAAAGCAATTTTTCGAGTTAGTAGGCCAATTGCATCAAATTGGTAAAGAAGAAAGGGTAATTAATAAGCGTTCATGCTCATAAAAAAGCTGCTTTTTGCTTTTTCGAACTGTGTACATGCTGGTTATAATGCAGCATTAGCTTTAATTTTGACATTTTTGTTATGAAGAATGGTCTTAAATACATGTTTTAAGATCTGCTGCGTTCAGCAGGTATAACTGTTGTGCGATTGTTGAGCTCAACACCTTGAGTAAATGTATCAGAAAAATCCAATGATACCAAAGACAGACAATTTTCACAACATGTTGAGCTGATCAGAAACTGATCTTATGCGTTCAACAGGCACACACTGAACAGTTGCACAACAGTAGTACCTGCTGAACGCCGCCATTGGAAGTTGAATAAAACTAACTTCGAATTTCTGAAGTATAGATCAAACACAGGGTGATACATAAAAATATTTAGAATAAAAGTTGATTTTTCAAATGGGCATTTGTATGGAGAAAACTGCTTTTTATTTTGCGTTTTTTTGCTTTTTACAAAAAGCTACTTTTTGTTCAAGCACTTGAACTGTACAGTCAATTTAAAAAGTGAAGAAGAAAGAAAGTGAAGAAGAACAAATGCAATACCTTCTTTCTAAAGAAAAAAAAAAATACCTTCTTTAAAAAGAAAAGAAAATTTTCCTTGCTATAGTGAAAAACAACAGCATTATTTCAGAGCTTTGTTTTTTAATTTCTTTAAATGTTTTACTTAAATTTATCTTTTGTAAATCTATCCATTAATAAAAATAAAAAAAAAACATTTCTTAACAAAATAACAAGAAAAAAATTTGGCTTAATTTGATGAAGGGTTTGAACCCGCGCATGTTTGCGTTAAAGGTCAGCGCGCTAGCCGCTACACTATGGTGGGAAGATTTTGCGAGACGCTAACTGCGTACTTTTGTTAACAGCTGAGCTTGTTATTAAATTCTTTATGGAATTTGTAATTGGTGTGAGCAGAGCAGCTAATGCTTTTTTTAATGAAAAATCATATGAGGCAGACAGATATGCCACATCACACGGATAGGCAAAAGGCGTTAGACAGAGGACCGCGCCCAGCTAGACAGCTCTAACGTAGTTACAAACACAATGAAACAAAATTTGGTGTTCACTAACACACTCTTACATTTTGTTGTCATGTTAAACAAGGAAAGTTGTATGTGTTTAAATAGCTTGCTCTTTTACGCAGCAAACAAACTGGGGGTGTGAAAAAAACTTTAAGCGGTGCAGGTGTAAGTCACGCAATAAATAATATCCTAAAATAATCAGCTTGTACGATGATGGCCGTGGCGCAATGGGTAGCATATGGAACTTATATGACAGAGGACCGCGGTTCAAATATCGCATGAGACCCAAAGATTTTCAAAGTGTTGTTTAATTATCAAAATACAGTTCAAAGTTCATTAAAAATAGACAAATTTAAAAATACCTCTTTCTAAAGAAAAGAAAATTTTTCTTGCTTGAGTAAATAATAACAGAGTTAGTTTCAGGGGCTTTGTTTTTTATTGTTTTTAAATGTTTTACTTAAATTTATCTTTTGTAAATCTATCCATTAATAAAAATAGAAAAAAAAACATTTCTAAACAAAATAATAAGAAAAAAATTTGGCTTAATTTGGTGAAGGGTTTGAACCCGCGCATATTTGCGTTAAAGGTCAGCGCGCTAGCCGCTACACCATGGTGGAAAGGTTTTGCGAGCCGCTAACTGCGTAGTTATGTAAACAGCTGAGCTTGTTATTAAATTCTTTACGGAATTTGTAATTGGTGTGAACAGAGCAGCTAAAGCTTTTTTTAATGAAGAAATCATATGAGGCAGACAGAGATGCCAGATCACACGGATAGACAAAAAGGCGTTAGGTTTTTCCCAACGCTAGAACAAACCTAACGTAATTTGTATGGAGAGTTTTATATGAACCTAACGCCTTTGGCGTTAGGAATATGCCATATATATGGCATATCTAACAGTTAGGTGTCCGGCTGGGCGGTTCAAATATCGCACGAGACCCAAAGATTTTCAATGTGTTGTTTAATTATCAAAATACAGTTCAAAATTCATTAAAAATAGACAAATTAATAAATACCTTCTTTCTATATGGAATTTGTAATTGGTGTGAACAGAGCAGCTAATGCTTTTTTTAATGAAAAATCATATGAGGCAGACAGAGATGTCACATCACACGGATAGGCAAAAGGCGTTAGATTTTTCAAAACGCTAGAACAAACCTAACGTGCTTTGTATGAAGAATTTTATATGAACCTAACGTACAAGGCGTTAGGTATATGCCATATATATGGCATATCTAACAGTTAGGTGTCTAGCTGGGCTAACGTACAAGGCGTTAGGTATATGCCATATATATGGCATATCTAACAGTTAGGTGTCTAGCTGGGAGGAAACTTGAACTTCACCGTCAATTTATAATCTTGCTTTCATATTGTGACCTGTGTGAAAGCGATTTTTAGATTTTTGAGGCAAGATCTATCATTAAAACAATTTTCATGGAAACAAGCACGGAAATAGCAAGAAAAAGTTTTTAGAATATATTTATAAAAAACCACATCGGGCATAACCAAATATTTTAACTTCTTCTGCTGATATATCAATGGATTATCAATTACCATCGCTCCATTATCGTGATGTGTTTATTTCGATGTTTCAGACAATAATAAATTTTTACGAAAAATTTGACAATGTGAAAACTTGCTTTGAAAAACTGTGTGATTACTCAGCGTCTCCACATGGGTCAGCATGTTCGGCAAGGGCAATGAGACCTTTGGGAAATGGAAACATTCCCGGATATAAGTAGGATACATTCCACAGAATGTAGGAATAATTCCCTTTTGCTAGACACTCCATTTCTTTTTATACACACTATTTCATTGGAGGGAAACATTCCTCTCCGCTGCCTTAAAAATTAATGTCTTAACTTTCCTCTTCACTGTCTTAAAAATTAATATGGAAACAACAACAAATAAGTAATAACTAAAAATGGTTAGCCTGGCAGGGATTTGAACCCGGGACCTATGGGGTGACAGTCAATAATGCTACCTACTCGTCTGCTGTGGCTGGATTATTATTAGAGACTTTATTATTGGAAATAAATTGAAATTGCCCCAAAACAAGCAAAAGTTTCTACCTGCATTCCTTAAGAGGCGGTTTGGAATAAAAAATATCAATTTAAAACTTCCCATAAGTTTCCAAAAGATACAATGAGAAATGCTTCCAAATTACTACTATATGGAAGCCTTCCAATTTTTCCCAGACGGAAAAGATAATTTTATCGATCGAGCAGCCAAAATTTGTAGCCAAAAATTGTAAAGTCATATTCCGTCCATGTGCTCTTTCTAAAAGTCTGCGAAGGATTAAAGCCGTCATACATGTCGGATTGTCCGAAAGGTCAACAAACATTTTCCTTATCGTCGAACATTCCTTAGCTTATCGTCGAACATTGTCGGACAACAAACCCCCTTTTGAGTGCTTCCAAACGGAGTTGTGTTGGCATATTTTTTCTAATAATAGGGTACGTTCAGCGCTAATTTATAGATTTTAACTACCTTCTGGTATTTCTTATTTGAGTTTACGTTTTAGAAACGTCAATTCAAAACAAAAGCTAAATTGATTTTCGACAAAATGGATATTGATGAAAAATTAATTGAAAATTTAAAAAATTTTGATTTGATTAAAAAAATACGAAGCTTGAAAAGTGATTGCTAGTGGCATAAACTCAAATGGTAACTCTTTGATTCTCTTCGAGCACTTATATTGGTCAAGAATTTTTCGAGTTCGTAGGCAATTTGCGGCGAATTAGTAAAAAAGAAGGGAAGAGTACCATTGAACTGTACCGTTGATTTCAAAAATTGCTTTCAACTCTTCACCAATGTAATATTGGTTAAAAGTTTAACAAATTATCAAAAAATACCCCGACCAATTTCAGCGGAGCTAACTGTTAAAAGTTAGGATAATTACCAAATTTTTTTATATGTTGATTGCACTCATTCTGTTCGGGCTGTAAAGCTATCGTTTAATTTAAGCGAACACCAAATACATTTTCCAATAGGTACATCAATTGTGCAGTAAAGAATTCGTTGGTGTTTATTTGCGGAACGTTTTCAAAATATCAAAGAAGTGCGTAAAATATACAAATTTAAAAATAAATATTTAGACTTGTTTGTAGAACACAATTAAAAGAAATTATTTTGACAGCTGTCAAAATCGTGTGTTTATTTGAAAAATGTATTTAAAATATTTAAAAAAAAAGAAGTATATTTGAGGAATATGTATGTATGGCGGACGCCATGTGTTCTGTATGGCATGCGAAAGCAATATGTGTGCCCTAGAAAAGGGGGAAAGGAATAAACTCAAACTATATGAGGCAAACATATTCTTGCTAAGTCAATAGATTATGAAAATATTTCTGAAAATTCTTTTTAACTCTTTGACAAATTTATCAATTTTAAATATGCATACATATTTTTTTTTAACCAAGGATTTCTGGTGTTAAGCCTAGTCAGTTAAGTCTGCATTGGTTCGAAATTTCATGGCGCTTAAGCCCATTTTTATCTCAATGGCTACGTCAACAAGCAGAACTGCCGCATTTGTGGCACGGAGTATACTAAGGCACTCCAAGAGCTTCCTATGCACCCACAACAGAACAGTGTGGGTTTTGGCATGGCGATGTCATCGGGATATCCTTCTCTGAAAATGCAGCTGGAATCGCAGTTACTACACTAAGGGAAATAGCGCATATTAGCATTATCCACGCCTCAGTATAAATTTTATTTAAATATTTACGTGGATAAATCAAATGTTTTCCTTACAACTCGTTTTTTCCCCGTATTTGAATTTTATTTATATCACACACGTACATAATATTCCATACAAGCAAGCAGCAACAGCATCGCACACGTACACACATAATCCGACAAGCAGCAACAGCATCGCACTCTGTTCCTGCAGTTTATTTCTTGCAGTTGCAGGTTTCTTATAGTTCTCATTTAGTTATTGTTGCATTTAGTTAATATAGCTTGCAAGTTTGGCCAAGAAATGAAATGATGTAGGGTGGAGTGACAACTTGATATTTTCTAACAAATATCTTGCAGCGGCTGTCATTTACCTACATATTTTGCTTTTAATTTTTTATAACACTTTTTCTTCCTCTAATTTATACTATTTTTGACAGTTGGTGCAATATTAGGGCACCAATAAATTATAGAACGAAAAAAGTGAAACAGAGAATTGATGGACGCAATATTCAATTTAAATATGTTGTTTTTTAAATTCAATATTTTTACATATATAAATTATCTTTAAATGCGACAGTTTTATTTTCAAATAGTAAATATTTAAAAGATACTTTAAAAAGATTCGTGCATAATTTTAATATATTTCTTATTAATTCTGTTTAAATATTTAAATACTTTATTTAATTAAAACAGTATTCAAATAAATTTCAAATATTTACGTAGTCGATTTATGCAAATGCGTTATTGGTACAAAAATGACTCGCTTTTTGGATAAATTAAAAAAGTTTTTGGATAAATTCAATATTTTTTTCTCTTAGTGTATGAATGGCGACATGCAGACCAACTCCTTTTGGCCTGAAATTGCTGATATGGATCTTGACGGCATACGGTTTCAACAGGGCGCTGCCACTTGCCACTCAGCCGACGATAGCACTTGACCATTGCATTATTGCAAACAAAATTTGAAGCGAAGATTATCTCGCGCCGAGCTAATGTCAAATGGACAACGAGATCATGCAATTTGTCGCCGTTGGACTTCTTCCTTTGGGGGTTTCCTCAAAGGAAGGTCTATGTCAATAAACTCCGAACGATTTTGGAGCTGACACAGGCAATCTAATTGGTCATTTCAGCAATTGATCCAGGATTTTGCCAGAATGTCATGGAAGCAAGCTCGAGGCGGCCATTTGAGCGATATTATGCTCTACCAAAAACCTCCTTGTCTCTATTTCACACCTAATTCAATAAAAACTCACAGGCATTTCAGCAAAACAATAAGTTTTATTAAAAAATTAACATGTCAGTGACTTTTGGGACAATCTTTACTATCAATGTTTTTACCAACTATTTTGGGTAACATACAAGTTCACCTGAGTGGTCTAAACTTCAAATGTCTTACAATTTTATAATGTCTTTGGAATTTTTTTATTATAAATAATAGATGCTTTTTATAAAAATTTTGCTGTGTTAATTTTTTTTTTTCGTTTCCTCTTTATTTTATTGCTTTTATAATGGCGGTAATAAAATCTTGGGTGGCCAATTCTTCGTTTTTTTTTTTTCAGCTCAACGTTTATAATTAACTTTGCTCGTAATCTTAAGAAAAAAAAAACATTAATTTAGTTTGATTTTTGATTAGTTTAGGCTGTTTTTGTTTTTGTGTTGATATTTTTTATTTTTTTTTAGTTTTCTATAATTATACATTTTTGATCTCAAGCTGATCTAGCGTGTAATTAAGTAGTCATGAAGCGCCGCGCGCCTTGGGCTATATAATTATTTTTTTTATACAGTTTTTTTTAATAAATATTAATGCATATCGGTTGGAGTTTTTGTTTCAGCTGTCTTTACGCTCATATAATTATGATTGATATTAAAAATTTTAATCGTTGCTTAAATTTATGCGAAACATTAATCAATGTTCTTTCTATGCTACTAGGTAAATGTGAGAGATTTAAAGTTGTGTTTGTATGCTTGCATGTATATTCCAGTTTCTCTCCCAAATAGTATTTGGTAATAAATGTTGATAGAGTCAAGAGCATAATCTCTAATTTTGTGGCGGTCGTGGCCGAGTGCATTAAGAAGTGTGTGAACCACCAGGTTCGAGATCAGGTTCGAACCCCAGCTGATGCAGAAAATTTTTTCAGTTGCAATTAATTTTTCTGATGGTCTTCACTTCTCTGCAGACAATGTCAAACCTCAGAGAGTAAATAATGCCATGTAAAGCTTCTTGAGAACACATGCACATTAGTCGGCATAATACTAGTAGGTCCAGTTCTCGATCAATTGTGTATAAATTTTTAATAACAGGCACAACACAATTTGTTCATGAGAAGTTCGATCAAAGTCCTTTGAAAGGCTGAAATGGCTAATTCGTTTTTATTTTATTCATTAGCAAGGCACTGTTAATTTATGGTGTAAGGCCTGAGTTTGCATCGAATGAATATAGTGACACTATAACTTTTTCAAGTTTGTTTTTTTAAAAAGACGGGAAACTTCTAATGGAAATTATAAATGCACATTTTTAAAAGAGGATAAAAACAAAGTGCAACAAAAAAAACAAATTCAAAATAATGGATTGCTATGACCCTTTTTACATTGGTCAAGACTTGAAATCAAGTCTGTGAGTTTGTGGGCAATTCGCCGCACTTCGGAAGCGACGAAAGGGTAAGAGAACACTTGCGCTCATGGTGTAATTACACCCAATTACACCATGACTTGCGCTGTACCGTAAATTTTTTGGCAATTTTTTGTATTCCTTTTGTGCTAATCGCTATTTTGACAAAGCGCTTCACATTATTTTTCGTTTGCTTGCGTGCGTTTGGTGTTCTGTAGGTGAAAATTGTAAAGCCTTCGTATATAGAAAACAAGCAAAGAAGAAATAAAATTTAATTCAATTCTTGACCAATGTGAAAGCTTTCAAGTCTAAAAAAGAACGTCAAAAAAATTTGATTTCAAGTCTTGATCAATGTAAAAGGGATCTTCTATACGCTTTTGTGTTTGCATTTTAGATAAAAGAGAGATTTTCTGTGTCATGGACTCACTCGTAGATTTTGATGTACAGCGTATCTGTATCCTTGTCCTTATTCTTGTTTGCCCTACTCCTTGTCCAAATTTTTGTTTTTTCCATGTCCTAATTTCTGACCTTATCCTTATTCGCATACCTTTCTTATTTCTTGTCCCACTTCTTGTTCAAGTCTTTATCTCAATCTGTGTCCAAATCTTGTCCAAAGGGTGTCTAAATCATTGTCCCAATCCTTTTTCCAATCTTTATTCTAATTCTGTTCCCAATCTTTTCCTAAGTCCTGAATAATAAAATCACTTGACCAAGGTGGCCAATTGACAGGCCCAATTCTTGAAGTGGCGGTTTTTAACGCGCTGAATGGCTTGTTATACTGTCCTGCTGAAACCATTTAGCACATAGACGATTGATATTGACGTGGGTCAATTGATCTAGTTTCTTTCTAGTAGACCAAAAGTTCGCGAATCATTGCCTGAAGTGCTCACCATTGACGCTAAGGTTCAGTTCTGAAAAAGTATGCCTTCGCTATGCAAACCACACCAGACAGCAACTTTTTCTGGATGTGAGATAGCTTGGAGAGTGTTTTCAAGATTGTTCTCAATTCAAATACAATAGTTTTGCTTATTTATGTACCCGTTAAACCAGAAAGGTGCCCCATCGCTGATGATGATTTGATGGTAAAAATGCGGTTCACCGAATTCACCGAACGTTCGACGTAAACCATGGTCTAATGGCTTCAATTCCTGCACCAGTTGGATTTTATACGGGTGTTAGCCAAGGTCTTTTCCTCAAAATCATCCACGTAGTGGACGGGTAAAGGCCGACTTGTTGAGAACCGTGTCGAATCGATTAATTTGGGTCCTCGGACATACTCACCACTTCACCGGCGATGAATCGTTACGAAAAGCATGAGCTCGTACTGGATGAAAATTGTCCATAAGAGTTTATTATATTTTTAGGAAATAATTGAGAAAATTCCACTGATTGTTTTTTGAAAAAGTTACAGTTTTCTTGTATATGTGACTCTATTGTCCATATGTTCCATCAAAGAGGTGAATTGGTCCAATATCGCAATATGATACGGTTCAATATCAAAATAATTGTTGACATGAATTCATCAGAAATGTCAACATATTACAATTCCATTGGTTGACGGAGTGCAGAGCAAAAAGGTTTTCTAAGTATTTTTTGTATTATATTGACATATCTCAAATAATTATATGTAAATATCTTTCCACAATAATATGGTTTAACAACGAGTCGCTAAATGAAGTTTTCTTCTTTATCAACATTTTAAAAGAATAATTTTCAAATTTTGGAAGGGAAATATACGCTTTTTATTTTAATTTCACATAGATTAACATAATAACATTGTTAAAATATTCATTTCTATCTAAAGATCTTAATTTATATGTCTTAATTGCCATTTTAGACATTATAAAAATCGTCAGTCAACCATATTTAAATTTAAATCAAATGAATTTTTAAAAGCGCGCAAATTGCGTTTGACATCTCATTAGCACAGCTTGACAGGCATGAAAAGGCATTCGAAACGGCGCGTTTGATATTTATACAAAGTTTAAAATTAGAAAACATCATGGGCTTGGACAACAAAAAACACAAATCCCTATAACTGTAAAGTTATAATTATGTTGAAATGTTTCCTTACAAGAATTCGAAATCAACCATGAAGTTGTTATTGTTTGCCATTTTGACAGTCCAAAGAACATAAATCAAATCTGACATTTGTCAGTTTTTGCAAAACTGATGTATCTATTATAAATACCAAACAAGGTTATGTGTATAAAGACCTACCTGATATTTCACCTATTCAATAAAATTCTTCAAAAAGCACCCCACGAAGCTGATGACAATAGAATGAAGCAAGAACAAATACAAAAGAAACGGAAAATAAAAAAAAAAAAACAAAAAAAAAAATTACAGGAAAAACAACACAAAAACGTAGTAAATGTTAAGTTTACGCGGTACTAAATGTGAGTAATGTTGAAAATAAGCCATAAAGCAGCAAGAAATGTTGCTGTGACATGGCATGGGTTCAAAGAAACGAAGCCATCAGCGACAACAACAAAACATTGAAAAAAGACGAAAAAAAAACTTAGTCAAGATATAATAGCTTGCCTCTACCTACCATAAAGTGTTAACAACCACGAAATCCTGATGTCTTAATAACAAAGACCCAACCCGACGAAGCGTCGTTGAATGAACGCATGCACAAACGGCTGGTTTTGAGCGAAAATGTCGACGACAGCAGAAGCTGCAGCAGCGACAACAACAAAAACATAAAAAAAAACTGCAATACTGGCGATTCGTAATAACAACATCAATTTTTACAACAAAACAAATGTTGCATAAAAAAACCCATCGGAACTTTTCGGGAAGTTTATACAATCAAGTGGAGAATCGAAGAACTGTCTGGCAGCACAGCATGAATCTGGCTCAAAGAACAGTACGAAAGAGCAGCAGTAGCAGCAGCAACTATAACAACAATAACAGCATCTTAATAACTGTGGCCTAGAAATATTATTAGTAAATAAAGCGAATTATGTGTTAATTTTATTATTTTCACATTACCCGACGATAATTTCATGAAAGGCAACTATTTATTTTAAGTGAATTTTAAGAAGAAATTGTGGTGTATTTAGAGTTGTCCTGGTTTTTTCTTTCCTTTTAATTTTGACCCAACAATTTTAGGTTAAGAACCTTTTCAGTCAAATCTGTCTTGGTTCAAAATTGGGTGATCGATTATTTCGAATGAAAGAAGTGTATCAATTGATAACATTGAATAACTTTTATCAGCTGATTGACTTTTGAAACGTCAATTCAGTACAATTTTATCCATGAACCGCTTCACGCCAAAACAATGTGTCGCAATAGTGACGCTGTGCAAGGAAAATAATCGTTCAGTTGTGTTAACTCAACGTGCATATCGTCGAAAATATCGTGGCCAACAAGCACCGTCTGTGACAACACTATTCGTCGTTTAGTGTAAAATTTTAATGACCCAGGGAAAGTGGAAGAACATGCCGTTAATCAAAAACCAAGACTTTCCAATGAACTGGTTGAAGCGGTAAGAGAGAGAGTGTTGCCGAGAACCATATCGTCACCGCGCTTATCATTTTGGTATCAGTGGAACCACTTTGCGACGCATTTCGAAGGAAGATTTGCATTTGTGTCCGTATAAAGTACAATTGGCTCAAAGAATATTGCCAACAGACCGTTCACGTCGCTTGGAATACGACGAAAAAGCCGCTCGAATGGTTGACAATGAACCTAATTTTTGCAAGCAAATTTTGTTGACCGATGAGGCCCGTTTCTCACTCTCTGGCACCTTTAACAAGCAAAACTGCAGCTTTTGGGGAACGGAGAATCCACACGAGATCAATGAAACACTATTGCATAAATGAAAAGTGACTGTTTGGACCGGCGTCTGCGCCAAAACCTTCATTGGGCCAATTTTTGTTTAGAGAAGGCGAAACAGTCGATGGGAATCGATATCGGTGGATATTGGCTTATTATGTCTGCCCACAAATGTATGAAAAAGGTCTGGTCAGTTACTGGTTTCAACAAGATGGTGCGCCATGTCACACTGCAAAACGAATAATGCAGTCCCTGCAACGAAAATTCCCTGAACGTGTGATGTCAAAAAATGGCGACATTGACTGGCCACCCAGATCTCCCAGATCTATTGTATGCCTGCGGACTTCTTTTTGTAGGCTTATTTAAAAACCCAACGTATCTACCAGCAAGCCTCAAACTATTGACGAGCTCAAAACAAACATTCGTCCCGAAATCATTGCTATACCACCCGAGATACTCGAAAAAGTGATGGGGAAAACGCAGCAAAAAGGGTACATTTTGCTTTGGTCAAAAGAGGCGGCCACTAAATTGATGTTTTATTCAAAAACTAAACCAAATAAATAGTAATGGACCTAATTAATTAAAAAAAACCTCATATATGGAAATTGGTTGTTTTTTGTTATTCAAAATGCACAAACCGATATAAAAGATGGCACACCCTGTATTACTATGTGCTATTCACAGTTGAACAAACCTTAGTCGAGTACGAATTTTTTTAAGCAGTCAACGCTGCCTTTAATTTGAAGCTTAATAATATCATTAGTTTGAAGTTTCAGCCATCATGCCGGTAAACTTTACAAACTTTCTTAGTTAAGAAGTTTAACTAACTTTTTACGCTTGCACAAGACGCCTCTGATGATCAAGTGACCAAACAAAAAAAACAAAAAAAAAATATGTATAAACAGCTCACTTGCCAACAAACACGCAATCGATTGGTTGCTGGTGCGTGGTGCAATAACAACAACAAAAAACTATAACAAAAATAACATAACATCTGCATTTCGTAGTAAGCGGCCTTAAAATACCGAAAAAAGAAAAAAATCATATCATTTTTTAACTTAAAGGTTGTCTTCAGACCTACCTGTTGCTCACCTAGCCTGTTGTTGTGTTGGCAACATTGGTGAGTAGGACTGTCTGTCCAATCCTCCAGTCAAACTAACGACCACCATCAGCTTGTATTTTCGTGCCAGGCCTATAATTTGAGAATTTCTTGGACGGATGAGCTGCACAAAAAGGAAAGCGAATTCAGAGTGCAACAGCAACAATATCAACAACATCATCATCATCATTACCAACATCATCATCATCAACATCAACATCAACAAAACAACAACAACAATAGCAACATCAACATCGGTTTTTTTTTTTAAACGACGCAAACGTGCGATCTTCGAACGTACGAGTTCATTCTACGTTGTTCTGAACATCTTTATTTATGCCTTTATTTATGTTTTCATTTTTGGACTCTACCAACGCCATGCTTGGCACCGAAAAATTCTTAGAAGTTGTTGTAAAGTAGAGATTCAAACATTTTGATGATTCTCTTGCAGCTAGTTTCAACTAAACGTCCATGTTGTCCCATACTTACCACCACCACCCTTCTTCATTCAGGATGATTTCAAGGGAAAATCCTTTTGTTGTTGCCTACCTACTTGTGTACATATACAGTAAAAATGAAAAATAAACAGAAACCATAGCGCTACGGAGAATTTTTCAGCATGCTTCGTGGAAATCCAAATTCACAGCACAACAAACAGTGGGCGGTTTTCAACAATCGACATGTAAAAACAGAAGGCCCTCTAGGAAGTGTCATGGCCAATGAAGTTGTCACTTCGCATTAATTCACGGAAGTCACAGCCGAAATGTATTCGGTATTATAGGGACAACAATCAATATTGATACCGACTTTGATTTTTTTATATATAATTGTTTTTTTTTTTTTTTGCTATCTGAATGAATGCATTATTTTTTAGAGTAAAAGACATAAAAAATTCCTGCTGTGCACTGAATGAATGTACTTTGCAGTTACAATATTTTAACTTCTATCGTCCTGTGGTCTATACTTACGTTTGCCGCCGAACATGCGTGCGCGCATTTTAATAAAAACACACAAGTTTGACGTAGCACACACAGACAGCTGGACGGACATACGAGACAAGGGAGACAGTTGGACAGAAAAAGCCGCCGCTGATGGCTTAATTAATATAGACAGGCACACGGAAATGCTAAACTCATCATCAACATCATCAACATCATCAACATCATCATCGTCATCATCATTATCATCATCATCGTTATTATTATTATTTTTATATCATGACGATCATAATCATCAGCAGAATGATCAACAGCATGCAACAGCAGCCACTTGGCTTTAAAGAAATAACAGCAATGCCACCTAAATCGAGATTGCTTGGATACCCTGGAATGCGTTTTGACTCATTTATTGTTGTTGTTATTATATTCTCTGTTGTCTGGATCTTGTTGTGGCATTTGTTTCGTCATTTTCATGTATGTAAATGCAGGTTTCTTGTTAAATTGTATACATGCATAAAAATGTGATACTTTAAAAAAAAAAAAACAATTAACATATTGATTTATAACTAAAAAAAAATGTGTGCTCCATTAAAAAAAAACTACAAAAACAGAAAGTTATGGATGGTCTTACCCCCTTAAGGTGATTGTTTTTATGAATGTTGTTTTTAGAATTAGAAGTTAGCCACGGACTTTTTTTGGAAATATAAGGTGTTTTTTTAGAGGTCTGCACCTCTATAGAGAGATAATTTTTAAACCAGTTGTCAAAGTAAACACATGTGTTCGACATTTATATTCAACATACTTTGGCAAATTACCATACCAAGACCCTTCACTGGAACAACATTTACAAATCGTGAAAATGTATTTCCAAAATTCGCGTTTTTCGCGGCAAACTTACAGAGCATTACGGTGCGCGTAATCGTCAGGTTATATGCAGCACGATGAATCGGTGAAGGTCTACGTTTACTCTTATGGACAATATTCTTCCAATACGAGCTCATACTGTGCGTACCAAAGAAGCCATCGCCGCTATAGAGCATGGAGTGTGAACGAGGACCCAAATTAATCGATTCGACGCCGTTCTCACTAGTCGGCTTTTGCCCGTCCACTACATGGAAGATTTTGAGAAAAAACAACCGTATTAAATCAAACTGGTGCAGGAATTGAATCCATCAGACCATCGTTTGCGTCGTACGTTAGGTGAAAAGACTGAAAATCAATTCGAAGTTGAACCGCATTTTTACCTTCAAATCATCTTCAGCAACATTTCTGTCTTAACGGGTACATACAAGTCTAGAAAAAGTTACTGTCTGGTGTGGTTTGCATGCCGAAGCCATCAATGGTCTACGCCAACGTTACCGTCCGTGGTGAACGCTACTAGCAAATGATTCGCGAATTTTTGGTTCCACACATCAATATAATCGTCTAATTACCAAATAGTTTCAGCAGGACGATGCAACAACCCATGCAGCGTGTAACCATTACTTTATTGGCACGAACTTTGTTGACCGAAATAAAAGGTTTTCCATTAAGGACTTGACAACTTTTTTTTAAATAAAACGCAAACCATTTGAGATATTTCAAAAACTTTATTATCGGCTTGAAGTACAATCAAAACATTTATGAATGGAACTCGACTTCGTTCATATGGCCACCGCGGGCACGTATGCAACGTTCGATTCGTTGGACCCAATTTTCGAGTACTCGGCCACACATTTCGGCCAAAATGCCCGCTATTTCGCGTTCAATGTTGGCTCTGAGCTCTTCCAACGTCGTCGGATTGTTGGCATAGACCAATGGCTTGACGTAGCCCCAAAGAAAATAGTCTAGAGTCGTTAAATAGCACGAACGAGGCGGCTAATTGACTGGCCCATTTCTTGAGATAACACGCTCATCAAATTTACTCTTCAATAAATCGATTGTAACGTGTGCTGTCGTTCAAGCCCATATCTTCCAATTCGGGCAAAAAATAATCGGTATTCATGGTGCGATAACGATGGCCATTCACAGTAACGTTACGATCGTTATCGTCGACGAAAAAATATGGTCCAATGACGCCGCCGGCATGCAAACTGCACCAAACAGTTATTTTTTGTGGATGAAGTGGTGATTCATGAAGAACATGTGGATTTTCACCCGACCAATAACACATATTTTGCTTATTGACGAACCCATTGAGCCAAAAATCAGCTTCGTCACTGAAGATGATTTTGCGATGAAATTCATCATCTTGGCGCATATTTTCCAGAGCCCAATCGAAGAACATACGTCACTTCTAATGGTCCATCGGCTTCAATTCTTGAGTCAGCTTGATCTTGTATGGGTGTTAACCAAGATCCTTATGCAAAATTCGCCATAAAGTGGTCTGGGTCTGGGTCGATGTCCAATTCTTGAAAACGCCATGGAATTGACTTGTTTGTATCGTTTTGCTACGGACGTCTGAACGGCAGCGATATTTTCGACACTTCGACCAACCCGTTGTCTCACTGGCAAGGCAACATCACACAACGAATATGTAGACTAAAATTTTTGCACTAAATTTGTTAATGTCTGTCTACTAGGGCGAGAATTACGACCGAAAATTGCAGTTAACGCTCTTAAAGTTCCGATCACCGACTCCGAATTTCGGTAGTAAATTTTTATAATTTGCAGACGTTATTCGTTCGTGTAAACTACATGATAAAAATGTTGAGTTTACTGAATAAATTGACAGTGACAGTTTGATGATTAAAGAAAGGGTGCGTTCAGAAATTTAATTCAAAGTTGTCAAGTCCCTATTGGAAAACCCTGTATATCAAGAAATGGGCCTGTCAATTGGCCACTTGTCATGTGCTTTGACTACGTTAGACTACTTTTTGTGGGGATACGTCAAGTCCCTGGCCTATGTTGATAAACCAATTGCAACTGACCAGTTAGAAACTAACATTCGGCACGTTATTGGCTACATAAGGCCGGCTATGTTGGAAAAAGTGGTGCAAAAATGTACCGGCAGGATAGTCTTCTTCGTGCGGTGGCCATATGCTGATATTGTGATCAAACACTAAATGCCATAAAATGTGTGAACCATTAAAGCTAAAAAATGGCCATTTCATTAATTTTTGTATTTTATTTGAAAAAAAAGTTCTATGCCTCTAAAAAAACACCCTTTACGAACTATTGTGCCGTAATGTGCTTGGGATTTACTGTAATGTAAAGTCAAGAGATTATCAATAAAAAAAAATATATATAGGCCCCATTTCAATCCTTGAAAGGACTTTGACCTAGCGTTGTGCTAGACAAACGACCGTTAGTTTTGACGTGACAACGTATTTTTATCCTTGGTCCTTATTATTCCAACTATTCTTTCATTTGTTCCCAAACTTGTCCTCATCTTTGTCTTATTTTCGTCCTAATTATTGTTTTAATACTTTTCCAAATTCTTTATTTCATCCGTGCCAGAGTACTTGACTTTATCCTTGTCCCACTTTTTTTACCATGCTTTGTCCTAAATCTTGTCCTAAGTATGTCCAAACACTTATTCTACGAGGGTTGCCTTTTAAGTCTTGCGTCCAACAATGAAAAAACGGTGGTCAATCAGTGAAAATGCTTTTATTGCTTTTAAATTATTCTCCAAGAAGATCAATGCACTTTTGTATTACTTTGAACCAATTTTAGAAACTACTTTGCCACCTTGAAGTTGGTATCTCCGAAACCAGGTTTTTGAAGGCCTCAAAGGCCTGTTCCGGTGTAGAAAACCGCTCGCCAGGCATTTTTTTCATAATATGACGGAACAAGAAGAAGTCATTGTATGCCAAGTCGGGACTGTAAGGCGGATAACCCATCAATTCCTTGTTTGAGTGCTCAAAAACTCTTTTGTTTGAGCAGATGTGTGGGAACTCGCATTGTCGTAATGGAGAATGGGCTTCCTTCAATGGTTGGTTTTCCTTAATTCTCCGCGGACTTTCAACAAACAAATGGTTGTGTACCATTCAGCATTAACAATTCTCCGTTACATAAGTGGTACAGTTGCGACATGACCGGTTTTTCTGAAAAAACTGGCAATAATTTGCTTGGATTTGCTCCATCCGAGGCCTACTTTTGTCGAGTTTTGCTCACTTTGAAGGAGCCAAACAGTGGATTGCTCCATTGTTTCGAGCTCATATGCGTAGATCCATGATTCGTCACATGTGGTGATGTCGTAGATGTGTTTCAAACCACCTCCGCTGTATTTTTTCAGCATTTCCCTGCACCAATCGACACGAGTCTTTTTTTGAGCAACCGTCAAATTATGCGGTATCCAACGAGAACAAATCTTCCTGACGTCTGTGTCCAGTACAACCGAATGTGTGCTAGTCCCACTAATGCCCAAGGATGACTCCATCTCACGGTATGTCAAATGCCGGTCTGCTTCCAATAGCTTACGCACAGCATCAATGTCTTCTGCCACAACAGCCGTTCTTGAACGACCTTCACGAAATTACGAGATGTCAGCGTATTTATCCAATATCTCTGCTACCATTCTCTATAGTTCTTTAACTCTTCTATTCTTTCTCTGCTAGGCCGTTCTCTACGATAATGGAACATTTTTTTCCATTGTAAGGGCTGTCATTTTCCGGAAGCTGCATCTGACAGAATCCAACTGTGGCTTTTGTAGATTATCCGATAAAAATTTAATGTTAAAAAGTCTCATCTCAGTGATACTTGAAAATTAATTTTATCTCCGAGCCTGCACTGCAACACTTTTGTTGTTGGCTTTGATGCCTTCATCACCGCATTTATAAATTAAGCCATAAAAAAATCTTTCTCATCTTCTCATAATTCTTTAATGCTTAACAGTTCGATACTGAACAACTTCCTTCATCATCTACTGCCGCAAAGTCGATCATTCATGTCAAAGCATTGTAGTGGAATGGAACCGTTTGCAAGCGCATGGCATGGAAATCGCCGTTGCTGGACGAACGTGTGAGGTTTCATAATATTAAGCTGTAACATTAAGCGTGGCATGGCATGGAATTGTTGGTATGTGGGTTGAACATGCTGGATGGAACCTTGATGATCATTAACATTTATATATTGATGTTTTTTTTTATTGAAGAAATAGTAAGAAATTTACAACTTTTGTGCTCCTTCTCTCTGACGCTATTAGTAGGTACTGGGGGATTGTTGAGACTTTGGCGCATATATAACTTAAATTTTGTTTTCTTTTTTCCTTCGCTTTTGCTTCATGGAAAAACAATAAATAAAATTTTTAGGTTGGGCGCGGCGGCGTTGGTGGCAATGGCGGCGCATGCGCTCCCTGCTAAGGTCGTGGATGGTATCATTTACGTTTTCTGTTCTTTTTTTATATAGTTTTTTTTTTATGAGTTTCTTCTTTCGTACCCATAGAATTTAACGAGTGAAATGTATGGAGGCGATTATGTTTTTTTATTGTCTATATTTTTTGTAATGCTATTGAAGCGTCTTGATGTGGTTGTTGTTTTTGTTGTTATAAAGCTGAGTTGTTCTCTAGCAGTGGGCACGTTTTACCTACCTGCAAGCTTACAACTTTTTTATTGTTATATTATCTGGAGTTGCCTCACAACTTTGATATCTATATTAATGTTGGGGCTCGGAATGCTAGCCAAGATAAATAATATTTAAAGACATTTTTGGGTTCGAGATTATTTTGTTTGAGTTGGTGCCTTCTTATGCTTTTTAATGGAATTAGTTAATACGGATTTAATGGGTTATTTATTGTGGCTATTATAGCATACAATCGTTCCTGGAAACAATTTTACCTTATTTTTGGTCTTATTTTTCGAAGTTGAAAGTTACTGTGAAAGTGATGCCATTATTTATAATATAAAAAACCTAAGAAAACTCGCGCCGAAAGGTTTCGTACTTGAAAGGTCGCAAGAATGAGTGAGTCATTTAGTGAGGCCAACTTGAACGTCAATCTTGATAAAATCGATCGGTTTTTCATTCTTTTAAAAGGATTCAACTAAACTTTACTGTCAGTTCACCTCATTCAAAAATGCGCCTTTCTGTCTTTTAAGTTAAGTCTGAGATGTAGGCAATCATTAATTGAAGTAAAGTATCCCCCAATAAGCTAAAAATACATTTTTAATAAATGTCCCATTTGTATCTTTACTTATTTTGCCGACTGCAAATGTCTTACGTTTATGTTCTGAAGAAGCTTTAGGCTCGATAAGATTAGCAGAACGAGCAAGTTGAGATAACATACACCGGGTCTATTGGTCCATTGTAATCTCTAAGTTTGTGGTATTTAACCAGTCAAATCACCTACGAGTGGAAATCTTGCAGTTCACAGTTTACTGATTAGGTCTTCTTTAGGTCGACGTTACTTAAGATTAGCACATTCACCTAGTAAATTTTTGACAAACTATTTCTGGGACATTTCACAACTTTTGCAGAACTCTGAATGAGAGATACCTAGGGTAGAATGTACAATTGCATGTACAGACTCCTTCCAGGAAACGTTTTTTAATTTGGCTCAATGATGAAATTACAGTCAGGCGTTCTACCACTTGACTACCACGCCGCATCTATCATAAGAGATTGGATTGACTAATTCCCAGTTTTTTCCTTTCTAGGAGACCAAGATATTTAGGTCAAAACTGTTTTTGGGAGTTATTTTATCAGTGGTGCTATACATCATAGATGCTAGACCATAGGTTCAGTATATTCACGATTTAATCTCCTTGAGTCGAATGCCGCTTGATTGACGTTGATTGCTGTGCAACAGTTAATCCTAGAAAGGCTTTACTCTGTAACCAAGGGAAGTATTGAAAAAGCTTGCACTTTGCACAACATTCCAGTCTGGTAAGGTTGGGATAAGATGGCGGACAGCCATTTAAACCAAATAATATGGTATCACATGGATCTGTCCCGTAACTCCTAAAAACTGCAATGAAATCAGATAGTTCTGTCAATAAAACCGATCGCTTAGCGTTTACTTCTTACTATTAACTGCTAATTGCTTACTAAAAATGCGATACCGGTTTCTCCTCCTCACCATCGCTGAAGCTCCTACAGAAGTCATTGGCATGAACCCCCATTCTGACGGTATCACAAAAATTATGTTAAGAATCACTTCCTTAATACCATTATGGAAAGAAGGAAGATTTTGTCTTATTACTAAATGTAAAATCTTATAAAAAAAGGCATTCAAAGATGAACTCACCTCCAATATGGTTTTATTTTTTTATTAGAACTAGTGTCAATGTCAGAGCAGCCCATTGGCCATACGACCCAAGATGACTCTCTCACTACTCTAAGATATCAAAGTTCGTTCTTGTGTCATCCTTTAACTTCAAATTGAAAACATTATTTAAATTCTTCTCTTACTCTTTTTTAGGGTAAAGCACGTGGTAATCGAACTGCCATCTACATGCGATCGGTATTTCAATCCCACCTCGAATCACTCGGTAGTTCTGTACAAAAACATGCCGGCAAAGTGCTCTTTGTGGCCATACTTGTGCTGAGCACATTCTGCGTTGGACTTAAAAGCGCACAAATACATTCACGCGTACACCAGCTTTGGATACAAGAGGGTGGGCGACTCGAATCGGAGCTAGCGTATACGCAAAAAACCATAGGCGAGGCTGAATTCTCAACACATCAGCTGATCATACAGACAGCTCACGATCCGAATGCATCTGTTCTACATCCGCAAGCGTTATTGGCACATTTAGAGGTGCTTAAAAAGGCCACCGCCGTCAAGGTGCATATGTTTGATACCGAATGGGGCTTGCGAGATATGTGTAATTCGCCCACAACGCCTAGTTTTGAGGGAGACTATTTTATAGAGCAGATATTTAAGCATCTGATACCATGTTCGATTATAACGCCGTTGGATTGCTTCTGGGAAGGAAGCAAACTTTTGGGACCCGAATTCCCGGTGCAGATACCGTAAGTAGCAAAAAATCCTTTGTCATATTGAACATTTTCAAATCGTAAAATTATATCGTAAAATTTTCTTTACAGTGGTATTGACAAGCGCATTATGTGGAGCACTCTTAATCCATCCAGTCTAGTGCAGTCGATGAAACAACAAATGAGCGATCAAAAATTTTCCTTTGATTTCGATTCCGTCGAGCAGTATATGAAACGTGCCGCAATTACTTCCGGCTACACTGAGAAACCTTGTCTGAATCCTATGGATGAAAATTGCCCAGATACAGCGCCGAATAAGCTTAGCCAACAGCCACCAGATGTGGGTTCCATACTGACAGGCGGTTGTTATGGTTATGCAGCAAAGTACATGCACTGGCCGGAGGAGCTCATTGTTGGCGGCGTACAGCGTAATCGTTCGGGCCATCTAAAGAAAGCCAAAGGTCTTCAGACGGTGGTGCAACTAATGACCGAAAAAGAGATGTACGATCTGTGGAATGAGAACTACAAAGTGCATCACATAGGCTGGACTCAAGAAAAAGCCGCTGAAGTTTTAAATGCATGGCAAAAGAATTTCTCGAAAATCGTTGATACACTGCTAAAAAATTCACGCATTTCTAATAACTACGACATCTACGTGTTCTCCTCTGCTTCGTTAGATGACATTTTAGCCAAGTTCTCGAATCCCAGCCCACTAAGTATTGTGATTGGTGTCATTGCTACCGTCTTGTATGCGTTTTGTACGCTCATACGCTGGAAAGATCCAGTGCGAGGTCAAAGTACCGTCGGTGTGGCTGGTGTGCTGCTCATTGGTTTTTCCACTGCTGCTGGTCTAGGGTTGTGTGCATTACTGGGTATTGTCTTCAATGCCGCCAGTACACAAGTGGTACCCTTTCTAGCTTTGGGCCTGGGCGTAGATCATATCTTCATGCTAACCGCCGCCTATGCGGAGAGTAATCGAAAAGAACAGACCAAGTACATACTGAAAAAAGTGGGACCGAGCATACTTTTTAGCGCTTGTACAACGGCTGGATCCTTTTTCGCTGCTGTTTTTATACCGGTGCCAGCACTCAAAGTGTTCTGTCTGCAAGCTGCTATTGTCATGTGCTTTAATTTAGCTGCAGCTCTTTTGGTCTTTCCCGCCATGATATCGTTAGACTTGCGTCGAAGAACAGCAGGACGTGCGGATATTTTCTGTTGCTGTTTTCCTGTTTGGAAAGAAAAACCTGTTGCGGCGCTAAACAACAATGGGCGTTACGAAAATCGAAGCAGTAGAAGTCCTTATGCCGTTAAGAATTGTAACAATCGTCCATCGTCACCCACGTCATCAACATTACATAGTGCTGCTTCGCTGCCACTTAATGCTCATCAAGAAGAAGCATTACTTTCCTGTTCCGAAAAACGCATTCCATCGTTTTCGCTCTCAAAATTCGCATTTAAGTATTACACGCCATTTCTGATGCAAAGTTGGATTAAATTTCTTGCCGTTATGACATTCGTTGGCACCGTAATCTTTAGTTTGTATGCATCAACACGTCTGCAGGACGGTCTTGATCTAATCGATTTGGTTCCGAAAGAGACAAATGAGTACAAATTTCTTAATGCGCAAACCTCGATGTTCGGTTTTTATAGTATGTACGCTGTGACGCAAGGCAACTTTGAGTATCCTACGAATCAGCGGTTACTTCATGAATACCACGAAGCCTTTGTACGTGTTCCACATGTGATTAAGAATGATAATGGTGGTCTACCGGACTTCTGGCTTTCGCTCTTCCGTGATTGGTTACTCAATTTACAACGTATCTTCGATCGTGAGTACAAAGATAATCGGTTGACCCAAGAAGGCTGGTCAGCTAATGCCAGCAGTGATGCTATACTGGCGTACAAGCTGCTCGTACAGACAGGTCATGTGGACAACCCAATTGATAAGAGTTTAGTTACGCAAAATCGCCTGGTTGACCATGAGGGTATTATTAACCCCAAGGCTTTCTATAACTATTTATCTGCTTGGGCTACTAATGATGTTTTCGCTTATGGCGCTTCACAGGTAAGATCAAATACCATTAGTAATATCCCTAATAAAGTTAACTTTTTTTCCTTATTTTTATGTTATGCTTTAAAGCCAATTAGCTTTAAACGACTTTGAAAATGCACTTCTTACTTACATTTTTCCTTTGGTTCTTTCAGGGAAAACTACATCCGGAGCCACGGCAATACTATCATGTGCCCACCGAGGTTTATTTAAAGATTCCTAAGAGTTTACCATTGGTTTACGCGCAATTACCGTTCTACTTACATGGTCTAAAAGATACCTCAGAAATCAAGACGTTGATCGGTCATATACGGGATCTGAGCGTACGCTTTGAGACACGCGGATTGCCCAATTATCCTTCTGGTAAGATAAGAAAAAACTCCAATATTTGGAAAATAATATGCTGACATTTTGTTATTTTATCTATTTTAGGCATACCATTTATTTTCTGGGAGCAATATATGACTTTACGCTCCTCGCTTGGACTTATTCTCTGCTGTTCGATCATAGCTGCTTTTGTGCTTGTATCTATTCTGTTACTTTCCGTGTGGGCCGCCATATTGGTAGTTGTCAATGTAGTCGCTTCACTCGCACAAATTTTTGGTGCCATGACTTTGCTCGGCATTAAGTTGTCAGCAATACCGGCAGTTATATTAATCCTTAGTGTTGGTCTAGTGGTTTGCTTCACGGTGCATATATCACTGGTAAGTACAGAAGCAATAATCAACTATTATTTTTGAACTGTGTTAATCACTGCTCTTTTTTTCTATTTCATTTAGGGTTTCATGACATCCGTTGGCAGTCGAGAACGTCGCATATTGCTTTCCATGCAAGTTTCCTTAGGGCCACTCATACATGGTATTTTCACATCGACCCTAGCTGTGTTTATGCTTTCCACCTCACCCTTTGAATTTGTCATACGTCATTTCTTTTGGCTGCTGCTTGTTGTACTCGGCGTCGGCGCTATAAACAGTCTTATAATATTCCCCATAATACTGAGCATGGTCGGACCAGAAGCTGAATTGGTGCCACTCGAACATCCGGATCGCATTTCAACACCATCCCCGATTGTGTCACGCAGTAAACGTGCCAATAAGACTGTTATCGTAAATGGTTCACGTACTCGTTCGTGTCACAGCAAGTCGCATTATCATCATAAGGATATCAACATCAATGATCCATCATTGACAACCATCACAGAAGAGCCCCCCTCATGGAAATCCTCATCATCATCAATACAAATGAACACAAACGAATGGGGTGTTGGAAGTCCACATTCAAACATGGGAATTGGTATTGGCAATGCTTCAAGCTATGGTCATAACAATGTTAATCATATGAATAACATGAATATGAACAACTATCATAATCACCATCAACAACAAACACAACAACAGCAATCATATCAACCACCACCGCCACCACAGTATCATCAACATTCACAACAACAACATCCTCCACAACAACATCATCACACAGCATCATCGAATAAAAATGACAGTAACAACATGAATAACTTTCCGCCCGAATTACAAAGCATTGTTGTACAACCGGAAGTCACTGTCGAAACGCATCACTCCGACACGAATACGACGAAAGTGACAGCAACGGCGAACATTAAGGTGGAATTAGTGACGCCAGGCCGAGCAATGCGCAGTTATAACTTTACAAGTTAGCGGTATTAAGGAGAAATTAGACGTCATTTTTATCTATAGCTAGTTAATTTATTGGTCTTATTAAAAAAAAAAAAATTACATAATGCGGCGAGTACCGAATTTAAGTACATTTGCTAAGCCATGTATGCTATAAGAACCCAGCTCAAAGAGGTTTAATAATCACACTGAAAGAATAGGGTTGTTCACACAGTACAGCATGCGTAACAAAATGAAAAGACAATCTTGATTTTGACCCTGAACAATAGACTGACAACAGTTGGAAAGTTATAACAAATTTTTGATTTCTATGTTTGACGACGCCAAATTGCTGTGGAGAAATTTGGAAATGATTTTCAGATTCTTAACTTCACATTTTTAACGACGATATAAGGACTGCAGCAAATTTGATACCGCTAGCTTCATAGCTTCAAAATTTTTCAAAAATAAGGTTTTATAGCAGGCTTGATATTCGAGTAGCAAAGCTGCATTTACATTATGCTACCATCACACGAGTTCTTACAGCAGCTAGATTGTGTGAACCACCCCAAAGAAATTAAAGTTGATAACACTACGCAGAGAAGATTCATTTCAAATGTGCTGCCATAAATGTTGGCATTATGCCATAACGGATTAAAAGTTTTAAAAACCAAAAGACATGACAGTTTACAAAATATGTTTTAACTAATTTCATAGTTTATATTTAACTAAACAAGAGTCTACAGTCTTACGGTTATCAACAACTTGTACTGCTAGTTATAAAGAATAGTTTTTTATTAACCAACAATCAACTGCATTTAAGTAGACATATTTATTAATTAATTTTCACATCAATTGAAACTTTTAATTTGAACTGTTGTCTCTAAAGTCTGTTTCTTCTTAAATTTAACATGCATAAATCACAAATACTCAAAACTAAAATAAGTTGTATTGTTACACAAATATACAAAAAGCTTAAAAATAATGTACAAATAATTCATAATCTATCCCAAAAATATCACAAAGTTGTAAATAAAAGCATATAATTACCATTAAAATCCATACTAAAAAGTAATTTAAGTGTAACCCTTAAATAGTAATAAATATTTAATGAAACTTGTATTAACAATTATTTATCAATATATATAATTTTATAACATAGTTAAATAAATTATTTAAAAAAACAAAACGATACATTGTAATTTATTATTTTTAAACCCTGTTACATACTTATTTATTTCATACTAATTCTGACTGTATACCAATTGGAACCAAATTGCTTCAGTGGGCAATGGTTTTTTAGTGCTTATAAGTTTATTGTTTTGTATATGTTTTAATTGAATTAAATCTATTACAGCAATGTATATTATACAAACTTTTTCCTACAAAAACACGGCATATATTAATTTGATATGTTATGTGTATTGAACCGACTATATTCATATGTAATTGAAATAATATATGATATGATAATTAAGTTTTTATGTTAATTACTATTTTGAAATTCAATCAAAATTTGACCGTTTGGATTTGCATATTAAGAAATATTTTGGTAACAAAATATTTAAAAAATAAAGACTATATTAATTGTAAAATAAATCCGAACGTGTTTCATTTTTGGAGTTTACTCCTTTAGAATCGATTTCATATGAAATCCCGCGATATGAAAATTGTATAAGGAGTAAAATCAAGCTTTAACAAAAGACTCAACCGTTCCTATGATATATGAATAACAAGGTAGGCTCATTTTAAAATTGCTGCTTACAAACGTCAAACGACAGAGCAAAAACAACAATTAGCAAAACTCAAATTAACAGCTGATTTTGACACATGGTATAATAATACAAGGTAGCATTGACAGTTGCTTGGGAAACTATCTCCTGTCAAAAAATATACTCAAAAAAAGAGCGCTCACAATCCGCCATTGAAAACACAAACAATGTTGAAAACGTTGAAGTGAAAAAAAAACAACAACCACAGCAGCTGCAGATTGATTTACACAAAAAGCTGTTTTTGACATGAGATGTTTTCTTGTAGAAGAGAAAATAAGCAGTTGTCAATGCTACCTTGTATTATTATACCATGATTCTGACATCTAGCTTACATTTTTCTCCAATATGAGCCTGATTTGCAATTGTATCATGGCCGTTCCTTTTCGATGGCGACGAAAAAAAAACATGTGTTGAAACCAACGAGAAAATACCAAAAAAATACACACAGCAGCAATAACAATGATATCTTTAGACGCGAGCAAGCAACAAGCATATTTTTATCTTGATGTCGCAGCTCGATGTGCCAACGGAGTCAATTCTTCGAACTAAAACATACACGGAAATATTGAAGTTGTTGTAAGTGAGCTTAATGAGCTAATTGTAAATGAGTAAATATGAAATGGTTCCAATGATCGCATAGTGGGGGCAAAAAGACCCTTGTCAAAATTCGGTACCATTTTCTTGTCAGTATAACTATGACCCCTTTTACATTGGTCAAGAATTGAAAGCAATTTTTCGAGCTTGTAGGCATATCGCGGCAAATTGGTTGAGAAAAAAAGGGGAAAAGTTACCGGTGCGCTTGTGCATGTTGTACCGTCAATTTTTTGGGTACAAAAGAGATCGTCAAAAAGTTGCTTTTAACTATTGATCAATGTAAAAGCGGTCTTTATGTATACAAATATCAAACAACAATGGTTGCATTTGCTACGTAGCTGATGCGCAACTTTCGGGCTGAATGGTTTTTAATATAAAATGCTCACACAACATGTTTCGTGAGCGGAAAATATCTTAGGGAGTGAATATCTTAGGAGCTTTTTACGTTGGTCAAGAATTGATAGTCAGTGTTGCCAGAACCTGGGATTTCACCCATATTTCGGGTTTTTTAAACCTCAAAAGGACGCACGGGATTTTGAGCCCAAAAATGGGATTTTTGCTCAAGTCGAGTTTCTCAACTTTTTTTTTAATTTCAAAAATTTAGGAGAGAGGGCTGGGCTGTGAACCAGGATGGGTTGTGAACCATTACTTTTTTCTTTCCCTAATCGAGGGAATTTCGTTTCTTTTTTTCTTATATTTTCGTAGATTTCTTATACGAGGCCAAAACCGACCTACGGTTGTAAGCGCCAGATAAGTTAGTAAGTAAGTAATTGACATATCGCCAATCTTTCAACTGCTAAATTTGTCTTTTGACATGACGCAATTTTTGCAGTTACACCGAAGTGTACAGATATATTGCTTGTGCCAGTGGCAGACATCGTGTTTGAAACTGTGAAAACTTTTGCGAAAGCCAATGAAGAGCTGCGAGCTTACTGCTCCAGACAAAATTGATGATCTGAAGCAGTAAAAAACAGCAAAAAAGTTAAAATCCCTAGCAAAAGCATCACTGAAGAAGGCACAACCAATACCATCTAAGCGTCCTAAGGCAAAAGAACCATCAAAACCATCTGATGAGGATATTGATTTTTGCAGCATTTGTTTGAGGTTTTTGCCTAAAGAACTGACACCCAAAAACTCCATCGAATGCAACACATGTGGCCGGCCTATTCACTTGAAGTGCGTCAATATGGGAAGGCGTTCGTATTTCACATGCAAACATTGCGACACCGATTTGGATGAAGATGAAGACAATTATGACTAAACACTTCCATTCGTTACGATTTTTTAGCCTAATTGGCGTCATTAGTTTTGCCTCTAACTTATAATATTATTGGTGATTTACTTCGTATTTTCCGGCTTTTATTGGTATTTGCCAGATTTTTCACAACCCAGCCACATTTTTGGAAGAGCCAAAAAATCACTTCTTTAGAAAATTGGCAGTAGAGAGTTAAATTTTAATCAAAACGCTAATCTGTCTGCATAAAAAAGTTGCGTTGTATATTCACCTTTCCAACGATGTTCGGTATCTTTATTCTGAGGAAAAGTTTGAGCCCAAAAACAAAACCCGGTTCACAACCCAGCCATCTCCCCTACATTAAAAGCAATACTCTTGCTGTTTAAAGCAAGACCCTTGCAAAGCTGTTTAAGAATTGAACTTGAACACAATTACACTGTGAATATTTTAAAGAGAAAGAAGAAGAATTCAATTTTGGATGGTCGGATTCGTTTTCTTTTTGACTTGACTTTACCAGGTAAAAAAGAGAAACAAGCCAACAAAATTAACGAGTAGTTAAACATGAAGCTATGTGCAAGGTTTGTGAATGGGATTTTTTCGGGATTTTTTATTTTTAAAACGGGATAAAAAGGGCGTTTTAAAAAGAGAACGGGATATTTGGAGCTCGGCCTCTGGCAACACTTTTGATAGTAATAATGGTAGTTTATATTGGCGCCATACGCCAGAGAACCCTGGTTCAATTTCATCTGACATAGAAAGTTTTTTCAATTGAATTAATTTTTCAGTTCGGTAAATAATGCCATGTTAAGCTTCTTGAGGACATGCACATTAGCCGTTCGGAGTCGGCTTAAAACTAGTAGGTCCAGTTCTCCATCAATTGTGTACAAACATTTAATAGCACGCACAACACAATTTGATCATAAGAAGTTCGGTCAAAGTCCTCTCAAGAGCTAAAATGGCCAGTGTTTATTATTATTATTATTAATATCAATTTTTAAGGGCAAATTTTATATGTTACATTTTGCTGAAGAGTTAAGAGGCCTCCCTAGGTCCGGATCGGTTGCATTCAAACTCCGCATGAATTAAAAAACTACATTCTAACGTATTAAAATGGTCATTGACCCTATGTGAAGAAAACTAAGATTATAAGTGAAATTATTCCCAATTACATAGAACTCTACTGGATCTCACTTTCTGAGATTTTACTTAGTGACATTTTTTGAGATCAAATAAGAACTTATAATGCATAAACTAAGAAAATTTCGTTTTTATTCCAGATATATTGCAAACATAAATTCGAAAATGATACATTTTCGCACTGTGAAACTTTTAAACAACAATGGTACTATTTTTTGCTTCAACTGCTACGGTCCCATTAAAAACTTATGTATAGGAAAATAAATAAGAGGTCTGTTTCCGTTCTTGAAAATTCTTACGAATTCGAACAATTATCTGCCATTTTCTGCTTTTCCCTGTTCCTCTACCCAAAAAATTTGCAAAAGAGATCAAAAAACAATTTGCCATCCCTACCAATAGTTGCAATTTTCTGCAAGCAAGTGCCATATTTTGACAGCTCATGTTGCGTCAGCCAATGCTATCTGATGAAAAACTAAATAAATAAAGCGAAAATTAATTGCCAGACACATCGAAAGGAGAGAAGGATTTTAATCAATATTTTATACAATAAAATAACAATACCAGTGAAAACAATTTATATTCTTTTGTAGATATTTTTGAAGTTTCTATAAAAACTGCTACGTTTTGCGAAAACCTGGGCCTAGATTCCGTAACTATGAAAAAAACAATGTACACGAAATTTTGTGTAAACGTGTAGTTTGCGATTCTGTAACCGTGTGAAATGAACTTTAATGTCAAAAAAGTGTACACAATGAATAAATTTATTCACTGAAATACTGGACGTGCAAAATTTGAATATACTGTTTTTATTTTTCTTGTTTTATAATGTTATTTATTTTCATTCAGCAAACGTAAATTTTCATTTAGCACAATAGTGTTTATTTGAGCTTACAGAATCGCTTGAAATTGAAAAGTGTACACTGCGTGTGAAAGTGAATTTTTTAATTTTGTGTACACAGATTTTTTTCACAGTTACGGAATATAGGCCCTGTTCCCGTAACTTTTGAAATTTTTCAAGCAATGAGCTAAATTCTCACGTACTCTCTGCAAATTTTGCTAATTGCGAATTTCTGCAAAAAAGTATGGGCACACACCGAAGTTGGCAACTCTACTGCAAAGTGACAGTCCACAACGGGTACTCTAATTTTATACAACACTTTCTTACGTGTTGTCAAAAATATTTTCGTTTTTCATCACAGTTGAACTTGTTTTTGGTAATTTTCTGTGAATTATTAAAAATAAGTTTGAAATAGTCAAAACAACAGTTAAAAAAAACTGAAAGATTAAAAAATGCCTGACGATTCAAAAGAAAGTAAAGCCAAGAAGTTAGCAGCAGCGCGAAAAAAGGTAAAACAAAAAATGCATGACTGACACGTCACGATTATTAACTATATTGATTGAAATATTATATTCAAACTTACATTTAATTACGTTATATATGCCAGCTCAAAGAATATCAAACAAAAGAAAAACGAGTGGACATCAATGGCCAACCATCGGAACAGGATAACTATCCATCGGGAACAACTTCGGCCACACTATCGGAAAAGTCCAACTCTGAGCTAAATTTAAATGGACAAGTTTTGGAAAACGATCTAGAAGCACAACCATTAGCTCCACAGAGTGAAGCTACCAACATGGTAACTAACGCTCCACCTGAGGTCTTGGATGCATTCGCGACAACTTCCACAGCATCACTACAAACTTTGAACGATACAATTTCTACAGCTGCTGCCTACTTCAATACAGTACAATCGGATGTCGCTGCAGACACTTTCAATAAATCGATCGATGATGGATCTTTTGCTATTGCAGCATTACCATCGCATGTTCAACAAAATAATGCAATACAACTGCTTATTAGTGAGAAGGCTCAGCTCAATGTAGAGCTTAGCAAATATCGAACGTCGTGCCGTGAAAAAGATCTAGAAAATGAAGAACTTCGCACGCAGTTGATGTCAACAAAAAATCGCCTTGACGACTTGCAGCAACATTACTTGGAACAGCAGCAAGTTGCAAATGGATTGCAATCATCTGCTGCAGATTTACAGAAACTATTGAATCAAGCCGAAGCGAAAAATGTCGATCAAACGGCACATCTAAATGAGCTGCAACAACAACTTACTCTGGTACAAGTCCGCAGCCAAGAATTGGAGCAGCAGCACAAAGACAAATGTAATGAATTGGAATTGGCTCAAATACGCATCAATCAACTGTCGGATGTGGCGTGCATAACAAAAGATACACGTGTGGAAACTTTAACACAAACACAGTTTATGTACGAGCAGCAGATTCGAGACCTACAAGTAATTTTAACTTTGCGATCAATAATACTGGCCAATTTTCATCATAACCAATTTCATTTTGCTTTTTAGGCTATGGTGCAGCAATTAACACAAGATAAGGAACAGGCAAATCTACAGTATCAGAACTATGCACAACATTTAAATGTTGAAGTAAGCAATTTGAATGAGAAAAATTCTGAACTCTCAGAAGAGTGTGCAAAATTGCAGGAACATGAACAGCAGCTGGTGCAACACATCAGCGAATTGGAACGTGAAATACAGCGTAATATTGCACGGCGTGACCAAATAAAAGAAAATAATTCAACACAACAGGTTCGTATAAATGCTATAATTTTTTTTTTTCTTTCTATATTTGAATAGTCTTTGCAGTTAGTTACCTCGTATTATAAAGTTGCTTGAAACTGTTTAAGTACTGAATTTTCCAACTGAGAAACGAAATTTTCAGATGTGGTGATCAAACAATAACGGAGTGTAGAAAAATTTGTATTGTAGCCACGCATGTACATGTGTGCCACACCATATTAAGCGAGAGTAGTTGTTACTTCAAGAATGTAATGTGGAATAAGAACTTCTCATCGCAAAGAGATCCAAAACTTTTTGTCATTCGTTCATATTACCCTTGAAAGATGATCAAATCTTCACTAACTCGGCTGATACAACGAACCTGTTGCGAGTATAATCTCTTTAAAAACGATGATTTGAAGATCTCAATATTTACAAAAACTGGCTGAAATGGTAATAGCTCGTTTTTCTTTGTCGTCTCGCTCTTTGAGCAATCGCTTTAAGCAGTCTTTGGGCACTGAATACAGGATCTAATTTTGACCGTTTAAATAATTGTCACTTAGCTCATCTTAAAAAAGCGTGTATGTTTCAGTGGGGTTCTCTTTAATAGCCAAAGTTGTTTTTAAAAAGCCGTTTTTATAAAAAAGTTAAGATAAGATAAGCACCGACGTGTTCAAGATAAGTATAGAGTGGGAGCCGGTATATACTCCAAAAAACTTAGTGTGACGAATCCTTCCTTTCGATGATAAGAAAAGCTTGGCAAGTTATTTGTCGAACCAACACAACACCCTAAATTAAGCGATTCTATCGAATAGCCAAGCAGGCATCAAAGCCTTAGGTGAGGTAAAATCCAACTGGAAGTTTGTTAGGCAGTATAAATCGGAACAGGCTAAGATTGGTCACGTTCTTGACATTAATTTTATTTGGGTTCATGCCCAAAAATAAATTCATGGTAATGAAAATAAGAATGAAGTGGCAAGGTTACGTTCTTCGCTTGATGTTTCAAGAACGTAACCAGCGCTAGGTCATTTAACCACAAATGAGGGCAGAGTGTACTCGCAGTATTTTGAAAAATTGTATCGGTAATGGATAAGTACATCCTGAAAAGCACTCGCGAACTGCTCTTTTCATACCGGGCTAATTTAGTTATAGTTGAAGGAATGAACCTAAAACATCCTACAAAAGGAGTGTTAAGTAAGGTTCTTCAACATCAGTTCACATATTTCTCAGATTCACTCTGCCAGCCACTGAAACTGGCTTCCACCAACTTTTAATATCTTAGGAATTATTTTCGAAAAATAAGTAATTATCCCGTAAAAATCTTTTGACCTATGACGGCCTTGCATGTGGAGGTTAGTCGTTATTTAACCGACTTTTTATTTAAATTCCATAAATTTCAAAAGGAACAACCATCAGGAACATTATCCAATATTTTGCAAACACTCTTTTTAAAAACAGATTTTTTTAAGAAAATTCCATTCTCCCACAATTTTTTTTACCTAAACTATTCTTATGGCAATTGAATGTATCTTAAAAATTTATTAACTTGAATTTAAAATTTTTCCAACTCTTTCACAGAATTCAACAAATGCCGAAATGGAAAAGGAAAATGCAAATCTTAAAGAAAAAATATCGGACTTTGATTTTGAGCGACATGAGTTCCAATTGAAAATCAAATCACAAGAAGATCGCCTTGAAACATACGTTAGGGAGTTGCAACAAAAACAGCTTCTTATTGAACAAATGCAGGACCATTTACAAAATATCACCAATGAGCAGCCAGATAAATCAAAACTGCTGGCAACAATGGAATCTGACAAAATTGCTGCATCGCGGGCACTTACACAAAATGTTGAAATGAAAAAGCAATTGGATGAGTTGGAGCAACGTTTCGTACAATTGACTAATGATAAAGCGGATCTTATGAATAAACTAGATTCCGAAGAATATGCAAATCGTGAGATGCGTATCACATATGCACAAATGGAAGAGAAACTACATACAATCGATGAACGTTTCAAATTCAAAGATGAGGAAATGATACGACTATCCCATGAGAACATGGAATTATCACGAAAGAATCTTATACTACAGCAACAAGTCGATCAGTTGAAACACTATGAGGTAAGAATAATTAAATGCACCATCTATCCAAAAGTTTCTGAAATAAAAAAAGAGATTTCTGCCGATGAAACATGTCGGTAGGGTTTAATAATAGTTTGGATCCGAATTCATATTTTTCTACAGCTTTCCGCCATGGCAGAATACTTACCTCTGAAACCACTTACCACTTTCTATTATTCCTTCATGCTCCTCTAAATATATCTGATAACTCATATTTTTGTGATTTGCTCGTAAATCAATGTATTAAAGAAAGTAAATTCGGGCCAAAACATTAAACACTCAAATCATTCCTGGTAATTTATTATAAGTATGCCCACCTTGTTTTCTCTACCGCTGTGAGCTTTCGAAATCAACCTGTTAACTGTTTAATTTGTCTTTTACATTTCCTGACAAATCTGCAGTAAAAAATTGCTGAATAGAAAGCTATGAAAACAACGGTACATCATATTTCGCCGTCTATAGTGAAGCAATTGATATACTTACTTATCTGTAGCTTACTACCGTTGATCGAATCACCAGTTGGAAACACCAACCGTAGTTTTTTCAAAGTCAGTCATATCCTTTTACTCGTATGTATTTCCTGAATTTTTTAAAAAGTCACAAAAATCTAAACTATCTTTTCTGTCATGAGATTCAAAATAAGTGAACTTCTAGTCTTGAGCGTAACGTTGGGTTACTTCTATGAAGAAGCACTTATGCATAAGAAACAAAAAATTGGAAACAAACTTCGTTACACAACATATCGCTCGTTTTCTTCAATAATGTTCAAATCCAAAAAACATTAAAATTTAGTTAATCACACAGCAACATTCGTGCTACCATGATCTATGCTGTGTACAATTTTGGTTACGATATCTTCTTTAATTTTTGCAGGAGAGTAGAATTTGTGATTCATTCACCTCAATATATTTCCGATTAGATCGTATTATATATCGATAATATCCAGTTTTTTTTTTGTCACTTTGTATGGATTAAACCATGTTCATTACAGTAGCACTTGTATATTTGATGTTTTGTCCATATTTTGAAAGTGGTGAATTAATTTCCTTTGTCTGTTGAAAACTTAAATGCTTCTCCTGAAAAATCTAGTTTTTTGAGTTTTAACGTTATTGAAGAAAACGAGCAATATGTACATTAGGGTTATAACTTTTTTTGGACGTCGTTCTCCCAAGGGTCTATCTTACGGCCAAGTATGTTTTGATAATAAAACACATTTTTTTACTTCAATTTGGTGAAAAAACGTCCCGCGCCTAAAGCGATTTCTAAAATGCATTTAATTTTTTTTTTTGAGAGGAAGAGTGCAAGTGTACCAATAACATAGTAAATCAAATTCATTATTATTTGGAAGCGATAGCAGCTGCTGAAATTAGATGTGCTACACAATGTTACAGTTTTGGTCATCAGTGTATATAGTATTTTCATTGAAAACTTCATGGCGTTAGGTGCGGGACCTTTTTTAACGATAGCGAAAAACTGAAAATGCAGTTCTTAATATTTTCCCATGCCCTACACGATTTTACCTTGGGAGAACTGATATTTTCAAAAATGTAAAAAAATTATAACCCTAATGTACATGATTTTGTAAATGTATAAAACTTAACCTTAAGAAACAGTTTATTAATGATAACTTCATTGATTTAAAACCAACTTTTTTTAAATTCAAATTATTTAAAGTAAGTGAAGCTAAAAATAAAGTGTCCAATTACACTTTAATTAATGATATATAAGTAGAAATAAAAATTATACCAAATATTAATAAAATATTTTTTTTTAATTTAAGGTAAGAGAATATAGCGAACGATATGCAAACGATAACGAAACAGACAATAACTTCGAAAGTAAACCACTTATGGAAGAGCAAAATGAACATCATGGTCATGATAATCATGAATGCCATGAACATGATCATGGAGATCATGAACATAATCACGATCACGAACTTGCTAATAACAAACATCATAAGCACCGACATGATCATAATGAGCAAGACCAAATTGATCACAGCGCACACGCTCATGACGATGGTCACAGCCATAATCATGAGGATTCACACAATCGCGATCATTCCACTTGTTCCACACTAAACTCGCATTCCGACAGCGAGACAGCATCCTGTCAAGAAGCCAGAGAAGATCAACATTTCGATCAACACGAACATGCCTTTACACAACAACAACAGCCACAAATGATACCATCAACACAGGCTGTCAAGAAATTACAACAGCGTTTCACAAAGCTCATGGCACAGGTGGCCGACCTAACCGACGAGAAACAACGCCTCGAACATTTAGTGCTGCAACTGCAGGGCGAAACCGAAACTATAGGCGAGTATATAGCTCTCTATCAGACACAACGTCGCATACTCAAGCAACGTGAGTATGAAAAAGCAGCCCAAATGCAGTTGTTACAGGCGGAACGCGCACAAATGCAGGAAAAAATTACCATGCTCAATAATCTTGTAAGCAGTTTAGGCGTTGAACTACCCAGTAATCGAAATATAGTTGAGCATCTAAATAATGCTTTGACAGAACAGGCGCCAAACAACGGCATCGACCCAGCCGTAGAGCACCAACAAGAAGCTCATCAGGCCGAAATGGCTATAAATCAGAAACTAAATTCTGCGGAGTCCAAACAAATTTTATCGAAAATTCAAAATATCATAACCGAAATCAAAGAAAATACAAAAGAAATACCCACTGTAACGCATACAGTAGATCATTTCAATTGCTGTTTGGGCAAATTTGAAGTGGTCTAATTCGTGATAAGTTTGTTTTTATGTATGAGTGGATAAGGAGAAATCAAAATTAAATACGCCAAGTTGCATAATCCTCGCAAGAATGCTACGAAGTAGTTGATAATTTTTAAAGTAAAAGCGGATTCATGCTAAACAGCAACTAAGTAACTTTTAAGAAAAGCCGGTGCTTTGTGTAAATTGGATAAGCTTATTTAAGGCTTATATGTTTTAGTAACGTGGCACACAAATTGAAAAATATTATTTATATTTTTATTACATAAATTCGAGTGGTGAATTTTTTTAAAATCACTGTTAGCTTGAGAGTAGAAAATGTTTTCTTAATTCAAAATTGTTTAAAATTAAGAAAAATTAATAAAACAGTTGTAGATTGAGCTACTCTGCAAATAAATACTTATCTTTTAGCTGTCTTCGGAGCTACTCGTGAAGTCAAATTAATATTTTGTAACGGATCCTTAAGTGAAATTTAACGAATTTAACAATCTTAGATTTATTTGAACACTCTTAAACAAAAGCAAACAACTATTCTCAATCATGAAAAATTTAAATTTACAACCATCACCAAAAAACCATCCATATTAGTAAAGTTGTTTTTTTATCTTCAAAAAAAATTACGTCTAGCCTATGAAGCTATAAACTAAGCATTGCTGGAGTTTAAAAATATATAAATTCTCGCTCCATATGAAAAAAGTATAAGCTGCTTAATGTCGTAAATTTAATCTTTGTGTCGAAAAATGTATTAATTCCTTTCTGCTGAGCGGTTGTAGTTACTGTAAATATTTACGCAATGCTGTTTGTTTTATTTATTTGAAAGCTTATAAGCTGCATATTATCGTTCTAGCTTTTTTCTTTTAAATAAAAAATGCCTTCTGCAGCAAACAACCTTTTATTTGTATCGTATTTTCCATTTAATTAACAAAAAACAATATATATATATATACCATATATATTTATATATATAAATTACATATAAGACGTCTGCTTGTACACCGCTTAATGTTTTATTGTATTGTTTTATTTAAGAAACGCTTATCTCTATATTATCATTATTATTATTATTATTATTATGTAAAAACTTAAATACACAAAAATTAAAAACAAAATGGAGAATTAAAATCAATGTTTAAGCGCTAATGTTTATGTTAAGCGCTATGTTTAAGCTTATTTTTTTTTATTTAAGTTTTTTAAGCGCTAAAAAAATCAATGCATAGATTAATATAGCCATTGATTTCAAGTAAGCGACAAGAAACTTATTCTACTAATGGTTTTAGTTCATATTTTTCTAATTAGTTGTTAGAATGAATGATTATTAGAGACAAATAATTTATTTTTTATTTTTCTTCTTTGTATTTCTGCGTGTTTGTTGTGTTTTAGTTTCATCGTTGCGCAACTTTGAATTAAGTCTTGGCTCGGTCAAACATTTCGGCTTACAACGTCGGCTAGCACGTGTCTGCGTTGTTTGTGACAAGTCGCTGCTGTTGTCTCGCCATTCAGAACTGTTGGGGGTGCTACTGGGTGCATTGGCAAATTGGCCACATGTCAGCTCACTTAACGCCATGCTGGTGACTCCGCTTTCACTGCTAGGTTCCCTAAACGAGTTCATCCCGATTGAGATCGCTTCCACTGCAAGAAAAATTGACACTTCAAACTCTTAATAAATTAGTATAAATACAGCAGACAAGCTTGAAAAAAGTTAAATTAAATACGATGTTTTATATTTATATACGGGAGCGTATTGGTCGACAGCGAAAAAAATATTTTTTTTTGAAATATCGTTTTAAAAATTTTTCTAAAGCGACCGCGAATTTTCTCTTTTCAGTGAGTCTGGTGTCCTTTTTATTATATTCATATAAAAAAATTATCGCAGAAGGGTCTGCCTACATAGCTCCAAAAACCGAATTCATGTTAATAATACCTATAATTTTTAAGAATTTGAGATCTTTTACTTTTGAATCGACGTTAACATTATTTGCTTCTCTAACCTATGATTATTTAATATGATCCTTGGCCTGTGACTTGTGATATTTGAAGCAAAACTAATTGTAAATGTACATACGTATTAAATACAGAATATCAAATATACATATATTCCCAATTTTTTATTCAAAGTTAAAATAATTCGCTTGAAATTTTTGTTGACCAAAAATCCGTCAAAATTAACATTTGAAAATAAAGAAAATATTTTTTATACTCTGTTTTGAGAGTGAGCGGGAGTTCAATTAAAGGGCGGGTTTTCAGTTTTTAATTAGAAAATTAATGATTTGGGTTATTTATTTAAAAAAACAATTATATTTTGAAAAGCAGTCAGCTATTCCAAACCATAATGTTCTTGTTGCATTTATTATTATGTTAAGAGCATAAACCTTTTATATAATATATATAAATATACTTTTGCAAGGTATATCAACATGCTTACCTTCAATTTCGTCATGTTCACCCTTCCTTTGCGAGCTATGCCGCACCGATTGGATGCTATCGTTGTCAAAAAGACTTCTGCGTTTGCCACGTTTAACGACAACATTTGTAGGATTAGGAATATGTTCCTGTGATTTTGTTGAATCTTGTTTCTCAAGATTCATGTTCACAACGCCACCTTCAAAGTTGCTTACATCCTGCAAAGGACTGCGGCGCAGATAGCACGCATTGCGTCTTTTATTCTTTATTAATACTTGTGGAGGCGGCGTATTTTCTAAAAATTGCTCCTTTTCATGCACATGTTGTGATATAGAGTCAGTAGGTAGTGAATCTTCTTCTATTTCTGTTATTGACATCTCTTCGGTTATACTCATATTTTGTTGAGGTTGCAGCGTATCCTGCACTATTGTTGCCGTGTTTGGAGCATTGAGTTCTTCATATTCATCATCTTTCTCCTGCTCCTCCTCATTTTCATCCTCCTCCTGAATCACATCCTCTGCGATACATGCGAACTTGTCTGTGCAGTTTTCTAATGCTTCCTCAACCGACATATCTTGCACTTCATTGTCACTGTCTTTCGATTCTTCATAGTTTTCTTCTTGTTGTCGTAATTCATCATCATGATTTTCCGGTGTAACTATTTTCATGGGATATATCAAACGTCTTGTGGGCGAAGCAACAATGGAGCTCCGTCGGTGCAGAGAATTTGATCTTCGCAACTCCTGCAGTATTTGTGTTGGTTGCCGCTTCTGCTGACATCGTTTCTGTAATTTGTCGTCTTCATTATCTTCCAATAACTCTAGTAAACCATTTTCTGGATCTAACAATTTCAACGCATTTTTAAAATTATCTATTAGCATCATTCTTATCATCTTTTCTGATACGACGCGCCTTTCCAGTTCCTCCATCAATTGATTCTTCAGAATGATGATTTGTTTTTGATAAATACTTTGCTGCACTTTGAGCTCCTGGTTGACAAGAATTAATTCTCTATTTATTTCCTTGTATGAATCCATATTTAATGTAGTAAACCATTAAAAAATGTTAAAATATTTAAATAAACAAAATTGAAATTAGAGTCGCTGTACAGTGTTGCAATGCTAGACGAAACGTTTTTATTTAACAGACAGTGCTACCAAATCTATTAAATTGCAAAAGTGAGGTGTGTTCGAATTTTGTAATGAAAGTTACGATCATGTACGCAATCATGGTATAATAATACAAGGTAGGGGGTTATTACGATTTCCGTGGCCCCTCGATTTGAGTATGCAGTTTTAAAGTACTATTTGAGGAAATAATATTCACTGAAGGATTTATCGATATATCGATTAGTTATTGAGATATCGATTTTTCAAAAAAATCTGTACTCAACGGAACCAATATTTAAATTCGGTTATATCTTTGCTAATATTTGTCCGATCTGAATAATTTAGGTGTCATTTGAAAGATATTTAAAATGTTTTTAATATGAAATGAAAAAAAAAATATATTTTTCCGTAAATTGGCCACGCTACAGACTGTCTTTCTGCATAATATGTTTTATTTTTGCATAAAACCGTTATTTTCTCTTAAAAATGCGTTATAAAGATTAAATAAAGATATAATTAATTGAAAGCTGTAATATTAACCTTTTGTTTGGTATACAACATGTTATACTTTTTCTTTTATTTTTACCGATTTGCGCTGCTATGTTATAATTTAGGTTGATCAGTACAATCATATAGCATATGAAAATGTTTCATAATTGGGCTGAATCTTTTTGATTTGCTTTATAAATTGTACATTTATACTGTAAATGGTGCAAGAAAGATCTTCATCAAATTTCCGATGCATTTTGATTTATTGAATAATTTTTTTTAGAGGTTCTGCCTTTTACATAATGTACTTTTCCTGTAAAAGGAGCCAGATAGACTTTTATCAAAGGTTGTTTTTTGTATTCTGAAGTATATATTGATATTTTTCCTAACCTTTTTTTGAGTTATTGAATAATTTTTTTTTGTGGTTCTGCCTTTTACAAAATGTACTTTTTTTGTAGGAGTCAGATAGACTTTTATCAAAGGTTGTTTGTTGTATTCTGAAGTACATATTGATACCTTTACTAATTTTTATAAAAAAAGTGGCTCTGCCTTTTACAAATTGCACAATTATTCTGTTTTTTTTTTTTTTTTTTTTTGAAATAAAATGAGAATCCGTATATCTTATTTAAAAAGAACACGATGCGAATCATAATTAATATGATTCGAATATTCTTTTTTATTTTACTTAGGTGTGCGACGTGCTTGCTTCGTGATGAAGATTAAAGTCTGTGCTTCGTGATGAAGATTAAAGTTGTTGATGTTTATCAACAGTACATCAAAATTGTACGTTTAAAAAGCAAAATAAAAACCGCATGATTGTTCTGTTTAATCTAGTAACAATATAAAAATGAGAATAATGGTAGAAATAGGGGAAACAAGTATAACATATTATACACCAAACGAAAGGTTAATGTTTCAGCTATTAGCATATGTTATATTCTACTTACTTTTATTACGTACTTTTTGAAGAAAATAACGGTTTTATGAAAAAAAAATATATATCATAACGAAAAACCATCTGTTGTGTAATTAGATAAAGTACCAAATTTTTGTTTTATAAATTATTTTGAAGATATTTAAGTTTGTTATCGAATGATACCCAAATTATCCTGATCGGTCAAATATTAGCATAGATATTGTCGAATTTACATTAACACTTCTTTTAGTAAAAATTTTTTTAAAAAGTCGATATCTCCATAACTAATCGATATATCGATAAATCCTTCTGTGAATCTTATTTCCTCAATGAGTTCTTCAAAACTGCATATTCAGATCTTGAGGCCACGGAAATCGTAATCGTGCCCAAGGTAGCATTGACAACTGCTTATTTTCTCTTCTGTAAGAAAACATCTCCTGTCAAAAACCGCTGTTTGTGAAAATGCGCCTGCAGCAGCTGAGGTTGTTGTTTTTTTTCACTTCTACGTTTTCAGCATTGTTTGTATTTTCAATGGCCGATTCTGAGCGCTCTCTTTTTGAGTATATTTTTTGACAGGAGATATTTTCCCAAGCAACTGTCAATGCTACCTTGTATTATTATACCATGGTACGCAATATATATTAACGGAGTCAAATGCCAATGTGACGTGAGGAAACGCTCGATAGCGTGAAAGCTACTTTCATTACACATAAGGAAGAATTTATTTTATACAAAAATGTTTTGGGAACACACAAAAATACATAATTTTTCCTCTATTTTCCTCAATCCATTATATGTTATCAGAAACCAGCGACAAAAAAAAAATAACCGTCAAAGTTTATTTTTATACCATCACGAATGCTGTGCAAGGTTATATTAAGTTTATCACTTCATTCATAACGCAAATAAGGAGGCGCTGTAAAGATAGAAAAGTGTGTATATTCTTGATCAGGATCACCAGTTGATTCGATTCAATATGTCTATTAGTCATTATTTCTTTTTAAGAAGGAATGATCAAATTCGTAAATAAGCCAAATCGGATTAAAACCACGCCTACCTTCAATGGAGAGTGGCGTCATCAAAATGTTTATCTGTAAAAATTCCACTGAACTTAATCTAAACAAGTGAAATTTTGTGCAACGTCTGCTGCAAAATTTTGTATTTGATTTTGGTTTTGCGGCAAAACTTAATGTTGTCACGTCAAAACTCAACTCGAAGTTTATTTTGTGGTATATTTTAAAAAAGTAATGTTAAAAATTTTTAGAGAAAGCACTTAAATGGTATATTGCCCATTGGTTTCCAGCGTGTTGCCTTATGAAAGCTTTAATGCAAATACATAGGATAGCAAGTTTTTTGCAGTTGCCAAAAGTTCTGTTGATCTCACCTAGCCATAATCTGATCTCAAACGAGTCCTAAAAAATTGTCCAAACATAAATACATAGGCAATTAGGTTGAAATTTGTCGTTGACAGTCTTCAAACCGTTTATAAAAATTTTTCTGAAAGCAAAAAAATTGAAACAAAACAGTTTCACGAAAATTTGACCATGTGACATTTGACAAATTTCATAAAAGGATTTTAGAAAGTTTGAAAAATATTTCAGCGTAAATACAATGAGTTAATATGAAAATATGCAAAATAGCGTAATATCTGCGACACATTGGCATAGGAAACCTTGATTATCTTTTGTAGTTTAAAATATAACCATTGGGAATGACACACTCAATATTTTTGTTTACTAGTTTATAAAAATAACGAGAAATATGGGTAAGCGAACAACACTATAATCGTAAATTTCAGAGCGTTTGCTCGAGTGAGAGCGCTATAGTTCTCAACGAAAGTGTAGAAAGAGGAATGTCAAAATCAGCTGCTATAACTCGTTTAACTGCGATAAACTAGTTTCGGGAACTAGTTTTGACTAAACGAATTTTAAACATAGTTTAACAGATATATAAATGAGAAAAAACACTTAAACGAGTTTAAATGGACCAATTTGTCGCAGGTATAAGTGTTGCAGAGCATTTTTAAAATTCTTCGGACATATCCGGAATATCCAAAACAATTAAGCATCCATATAAGTTTAGTGTTGCTGCGCGCAGAACTGTAAGTAATTTACGCGCATCGTTGCAAGCAAAATAGATAACAACACTCTTTCTTGAAATAAGGCTTCATATAAATTTTCAATAAAAAAATTGTGTGGCAAAATTTGTAAAAAATTAATTTAATCAAAGAATATAAGCAAAATTTCTTGAATAATTTACCTTCCATAAAAAACAAATTGAAGGAAATTATAAGTAGTTAAAGAAAAATATATGAATATCAAAGATTGTACCGACTGCAGAAACAAAAGCAAAATACACTAATTTGGAGGCGATTTATTCCTTCCGAACATATAAGGACTATGTTCGGTTTCTTTAACAAAATGTTCAAGTTCCTATATAAAAAAATGTAACTGTAAGATTGGAAAAAATTTAGAAAAGAAACACGGGGACGTGTTAATGAGTTCAAGCTCCAGCTGCAATTCATTGAAAAACGGATTACAAAAAGGATAATATACCCAAGTCAATTACAGCATTTTGTTGACATTTTTACGAGGTAATTTAATTATACATTTTTAATAGCAATATGTTTAATATAATATAAGATTTAAGGAAGGGCACTTGAAGAGCCTCAGGGAACCGTTTAAAATAACCTAAATGCACCAAATACAAAAGCAAAAACAAAAAAAAAAAAAAAATTTTAAAATTAAGAAGGGAAGATTTGTCATTAAATTTGACTTTTTAAAACATCTTGGGAACGAGAAAATAAATTTAAATTATAATACTTACATTTCGCTTCAATAATTAAACACAAATTTCTATGGTTCGAATAATGGATTCGTAAAATACTTGCATTAAAAATAAGAATAGCCGAAGGAAAAATAGATTTATCGATTTTTTTTTTAAGATCTTCTAAGAAAAATTACTATATTTTTCTTAGTATGTAGCCGATTTCGATGGTGAAGGTATTATTTTATTTTATTATATGAAAGTTTCATTAAATTTTAAATTAATCAAGTCCGTTGAGTATTTCATATATTATATCTAAAAATAAAGTCGTTATTGAAGCTTAAAAATGTATCCTTCATTTGGTATATAATATATATATCTATATAATATATACATGATTCATTTGATTTTGTATAATCAAATTATTTGCCCTTGTACGGAAAGTTGTTATTTCAATCATATTAAGGGGAGGTTCTAGTAGAAATCGACGGAACATTTTTGTTTTTTGCTTTATATTTATCCTTAGGATCTTGAAAATATCCAGTCCAAAGGATATTTCCCTATCTAATTTATTTTATGAGTCATCAAAAATAAACATTACTTACGATTTTTTTCTGTGTCAAACTTTAAACGCGTTTTTATCGAAACACTTTTTTCGTGCTGTACACAATTCTGCTTCAACGACTTGACCGATTACGATGTTCGATCGCTCAAATAAAACCTTATATAATTTAGGGGCCCTTCAGGAAGCGTTTTTTTAAAAAAAAAAAATATTATCATTATTTTTTAACGTTAAAGCAAAAGAAAAAGGAGGAAAACAGGGGTTTTCTTCAAAGGGCGGCCATTTTTTTAAAAGGGTTTTATTAAAGTCGAATATTTACAAGGCCCCCAAGTTATTGTTACATCTAGGTTAACAAGTTTTTTGGTTTTATTTCAGATCACTTGGCAGGGCTATGGAGCTGGCTTTGACCAGAGAGACCTTCATTTTGAATTATTTTTCATCGAAAAAATTGTATAATGTTCTTGAAATATACATTTATAAATGCCATAAAAGATTTTTTAAAAAAAAATTTACGTTCCCCAAAAAAAAACCGGTAATTACATTCAGCCTTATTCATAAACACATTTTAGAGGCAGCGCAACTTTAAACGGGCTTTAAACAAGAAGACGTTATTCATTAACATTTTTTGCAGTTGTTTAAGAGCTGCGTAACTTAAACGCCGAAATTGGCGTTTAAAGGCTGCGTAATAGCCCGAACACAATACGCGCGACGAACGGCGAGCAACACGTCTCCAATCTGTCGTTGTAGAGAAATGTTGAGCGACTCGATTATAATACACGCGGCAAACTTCAGCAGCATGTAAAAAAAAAATTGCCGTTTAGAATAACAACACAATCAAAGCTGAAAAAGAAATCCATTCAATTTCATTTTATTTTCAAAAAGTTGAATGAGTGAATAACGAAATAAGAATCTATTCAATGAATGCAAAATTCATTTATGAATAAAAATGTTATTTCACATACAAATTTAAAAAATTTATTAATTATTCGTTACATTTATATCAATTAATGAATAAAAAATCAATAATAACTAAGAAATTAGTAATGAATAACAAATGAGTAATGAATAACAAATGAAAAATGAATAAAAAAATGAATAACTATTAAAATATAATTATATTAAAAAACAATTGCAAATTCTAAAATTCTTTTTGAATTGCATTCTTTGTGTATAGTTTTCATATGAATAAAAAATTGAAGAATTGACAACAAAAAATATTTATTGAAATGAATAATTAATCAAGTTTTTAAAATTAAATGTGAATTAAAATTTTATTTATAAATCAATTTTGCATTAATTTATGGATTTTTATGTCGTTATTCAGTTATACTTATTCAGAATATGAATGCAGACTTCACAACTCTGAATAGAGTTCAAACAAAACATCCCTCACTACCATCGCTACCATAAATTTCACAACAGTTTAGTTTGCTGCATACGACCAGTAATAACCAATGTAAACAATGGCGAAAACTTGCTTTTGCTGCCTGTCAAATTAAAATTAAATCGAAGCCGACGGCAGTGTCGCGCGACAATGTTGAGCGACAAGTCTCCAAAATACATCCCATAAGAAATACATGTAAAAAAAAGTGACAATTGGCGCTGCCGCTCGTCGCTTTTGATAAAAATAAGAATGGCGGAAGGAAAAATCGATTTAACGAATTATTTTCAAGTTATCGATTTTTCAAAATAATTTTTTTAATAAGATCTTCCTAAAAACTGGCTTTTTCTAAGTATATAACTGATAATGATTAATAAGATAATGTTTTAGAGATAATATAATAAGATTTCAGAAAAGTTTCAAATAAACTAAGGCCCCTATTAGGTACGACAACTCAACTTAAGTTGACATGACTTAAGACACCTCAACTCAACTTTTTTGCCATATTACATATAACATACATTTTCAGTTGAGCTGTGGTGTAAAATGGCTTTTTCTATTGGAGCATGATACACCGAAATTTTGACACTTTCATTGAAATGAAGCATTAATTTCAATTTTTGTTTATGTGTATTTTATTCACAAGTATTCAAGCAAGAAAAAAGCGGAGCGGTAAGACATTTGGCTGTAATGCCAGCAGTCCGAGTTCAAACCTCGCATGCGACAAAGAATACAATTTTCTTGTCATGTTTTTGTATTTTTTTTTTTTTTTTTTAACACAGCTCCTTGGACTAACACATAAATGAGCTTTTTTAACTATTTGTTGAAGCGCTTTTTAAACAATTTTTTTAGCTGCATTTAAGAAGCGCTTCCATCCTAGGATATGCAATGTAAATTTTAATATGAATTTGGTTTACTTAAAATGCGCTCCAGGTGTGTGAAACGCTATGGCACCCAGCGGTAATCGAAGCGATTCATTAGCACTAAACAAGCGCTTCTGCCATGTCTTACCGCTCTGCTATTTCCTTGCTTGATTACTTGTGAAGAAAATGTAAACAAAAATATGAGCTCCACAACTCTGAACTCTGAAAAAAGCATCCTCAAAATAAACGCATAAAATGCGCTATTTCTAGGAGCGCTTTTTATTTTCCCGCTGGGTAATAATATAATACATACACGATATAGAAAATAATTATCCATTTTCACTCAATTAACAAAAAACAATAAACAAATAAAAAGTTCGTATGAAAAAGACTTTATACAACTAGCTCAAAGCCAAAGAACTAAGAGATAAGGAAGCGGTGAAGTTGAACAGAAATGAAGTATTTTACAAATACAATGAAGTTAATGCAAACACATAAACATTTAAACAGGGCCGCATTAGGTTATATCGTAAATAAAGGCGAAAACTTTTTGGTGTTCAGACGTATTTTTATTATATAATTTTAATTGTATTTGAAATCATAGGTATTTTACAAAAAAGCCAAAAATACGGGACAATTTTTTTCCCGGCAGGACACTTAAAAAAATCTTACAAAATACGGCACGTCTCGTGAAATACGGCACATATGGTACGACTAGTCGTTCGGCTCATTAGCATATTTTCGGGTGCAAAAATTGTGTACCGGGTAAGCTAGTATTTAATATAGGATATCACTGTCATATATAAATTTTTGACCGAAAAAATAAGTCATATATTAACTTCTATTTTTAACCGAAAAATAAACATATTTTAACTGGTATTTTTGACCGAATAAATAAAAGTAAATAATAAAAAAAAAAGAAAACAAAAAAAATCGGTAAACATACATAACCATTATTTATTGACTTTTTTGAAGAAATTTATAACAGTTACGGTCCCTGATTAAAACTTATCTTCAATCAAAAAAAAAAATTAGGGCCCTAATGTTTGCCACCCTAAGGAATAAATGCGCTCATGAAGCTGAACTTTTGTTTTGACAGAAGCTCTTGCACATGACTCATGCACACAAATGGCGGGAACCAACAAACTATAAAGCAAGATTACCTGTGAAACTAAACCTCTTTATTATGTGTTTTTTGTGAACTTTCACAACTTTTCACGGCACAACGCATGCTTATTTAATTTTTTATTTTATATATGTTCGTTTTAAAACAATTTATAGCGATGACAATCGCTATTTATTTAATATTTTAATGTTTTTTCACCACTCATTTTCTTTGTTTTGATGTGCAAGAGCTTATGTCAAAAAATCATGCTCTATCTCGCTTGAAAAATTCTTCAACACACGCATAGAATGTGTGAGTAGAACACCACTTCCTTATATTTTATTTCTATGCTCAAAGCAGATGTAAGTTTTTGACAGTCTTTACACTCGACACGGAGTTGCATTGTTAAACCTAATACCACAAAAAATACATACACATCTCTGAAATACATACTTGTCAGACGACAGACACGTATGTACCTCAAATGTGTAGTAGACAATACCAATTTACAAAATACACACTCAACTTAAGTTGAGTTGTCGTACCTAATAGGGGCCTAAATCCATTTAGTATTTCACACTTAATAGCTATTTGTATGTAAAAGTAAAATATTTTCTTACACAAAACCATTATTTGCTTTAAAATTACCATTATTACTGTCAATTATGGAAAGTAAATTTTTACAGCTTAAAAAACTATCCTTCATTTAGTATATATTGCCATGGTTTATTTGAAATTTTTTTAGTGGTTTTATGATAAAATGATTTTCCCTTGTACAGAATGTTATTCGAATCCAATAATATTCCAATCATATTACCGAGCGTTTCCACTGCCCGAACGAACGAAGATTTCTTCGTTCGTTCAGGCAGTGTAAACAGTTTGGTCCGAACCAAGGTTCGGAACATTGGTTTTTTACAAAATGCTCGCGAGCGCTATTCGCGCAGTGTAAACACTTTTCCAGCACGAACGAACGAAGATTTCTTCGTTCGCTCTGATCGGCCGACGCTCGATCTTTTTGGGCGAATCCAGTGCTTATTTACGCATAGGTAGTAGATTTGTTGAAATTGTAGTTAATAACGTAGGAAAAACAAAAAAGAAAGAAAATATATTGAAAATTTAACGCAAAAGAACTTTGTTTTACTTTGTTATTTTATTAGCACTTTATATAATCAAATTATTTATATAATATTCTTTATATAATAAATTCTTTACATAAATACTTACATAAAACCTAAATTAAAAGGCATAAAAGTAGTAAAAATTAATCAAATTTAGTACGTTTGCATAAACAAATATTGATCAACGCTGATGCTCGCAAGCATTGAATTTAAGTGTTTCCACTGCACGAACGAACAAGATGGCGACTTACCAATGTTCGCAACTTGTGTTCGTGCGGTGGAAACAGTTGGACCGAACGAAGAAATCATCGCGAACAAATCGTAGCGATGAATTCTTCGTTCGGGCTAACCGTTTCCACCGCACGAACACAAGTTGCGAACATTGGTAAGTCGCCATCTTGTTCGTTCGTGCAGTGGAAACACTTAAATTCAATGCTTGCGAGCATCAGCGTTGATAAATTTTTGTTTATGCAAACGTACTAAATCGGATTAATTTTGACTACTTTTATGCCTATTAATTAAAGATTTATATAAGTATTTATATAAGAATTTATTGTATTAAGAATATTATATAAATAATTTGATTATATAAAGTGCTAATAAAATAACAAAGTAAAACAAAGTTCTTTTGTGTTAAATTTTCAATATATTTTCTCTCTTTTTTGTTTTTCCTACGTTATTAACTACCATTTCAACAAATCTACTACTTATGCGCAAATAAGCACTGGATTCGCCCAAAAAGATCGAGCGTCGGCCGATCAAATCGAACGAAGAAATCTTCGTTCGTTCGTGCTAGAAAAGTGTTTACACTGCGCGAACAGCGCTCGCGAGCATTTTGTAAAAAACCAATGTTCCGAACCTTGGTTAGGATCAAAGTGTTTACACTGCCTGAACGAACGAAGAAATCTTCGTTCGTTCGGGCAGTGGAAACGCTCGGTTAGTGAACATATTTTAAATATAGTTTAACTTAAAAAATTAGAAACTTTTTGATATCAAATGAAAGATAAAGCTTTATATTACGTTCACACCTAACCCTTCGTTGCATGGGATTGCACACATGCAATGTTGAGTTTTTAGAGGTATAGAATACACACCCTGTGTATATGCCTAAGAGAATTTTATTTAAAAATAAATTTAGATCATGATACAAGAAGAAGGTAGGGTAAGGAGCTTTGACAAGACCAACTGCTAATGTAAAAACCATGAAATACTGTGCTGCCATATCTTAAGATAAAATCCTATGACAAATCCATGTTTCATGGTTTCAGTAGGTAAGCGTTTTATATAAAATGCATTGCTGAAAATATTGATAAATACGGAACTTTTAAAAAATGTTGATTTACCTTCAACAGTTTTACTGTATTAAGAAGACTTAAAAAAGTTTTTTTATAATAGCCCATTCACACCTAAGCTAATTTGCTCATTTCGGTCAAAAATCACAAATGAGATGCGTAATGAGCTCATTTCCAAAGAACTAAGATATAAGGAAGTGGTGTTATTGCCCAAAAGTGTGGTATTTTTCTTATTCGTGTTGGTTGACACAAATACATAAACATTCACAAAGGGCCGTATTCAGATGCATCGAAGAAGAAGGCTCAATTTGTTTCTGATTCGAATAACATATAAAACAGGTGCTTAGAGTTATACGGTATTAATAAAACGTTTGATAATTAAAGACCTAATAAATTAAAATAAAATTGTATTGCAATACAGAAACATTTACTGAGGGCCATATTCGGTTAGATCGTTAAAGAAGGTCCAAACAGTTTCTAATTGGAATCAGATATACAATAGATTCTGGGTTAAATTTACTGATTTTGGTGCTAATTTAATTATATTATATAAAAATAGTTAAATTATTATAAAATATGATAATATAGTTTTGTTTTTATTGTATTTCCACACCACCTTTGAGGCATATAATATGGTGCGTTACCGATATTTTATTGGGAAATAATAATATAATATAATATAATATAATGTAATATAATATAATATAATATAATATATAATATAATTTGAGATCCACAATATGCGGAAATCTAAAAACAATCAAAAATAACAATAATGCATCATAAACTTTGCTGAAGACAAAAGCGCCCCAGAAGTGCATTAAAGAGTGAAAAAATAATGCGCCCCTGAAGCAGTGTTTGCGTTTTGACAACTGTGGTCGCATCGAATTGGCGCGAAAAAATTTTTTTTTTTACTGAGAAGGCTGTTTACAAGGCCCATGTTACACGGTGCTCGTTTGCTCGGCGTGCAATGAACACTTTTATTCTCTTTTCTCAATTTGCACGTTGGTATGTTACACGACAGAAATATGCTCGCCGAGCTAGTTTTGACATTTCATTCAGTTCCTTGCTTTTTCTCCTGCACTTTATTCCAACAAGGGTTTCCGACAACTATTTTCTTCATACTATTATAGTACAATAGTAGCACTTTTCTTAACAAAATGTACTTTTTAGCTACTAAAACGCCCAACTCTTTAATTTCACCACCCAGCAACACTGTTGCACGGTGCTCGCTGCCATGTACACCGAGCAAAAATGAACATATTTTGCTCGGTCTACAAAGTGTTCATCCTCTCACACTCTTACTGATTTTTGACAGTTTTGCATTGGAAACAACAACAAAATTATGTGCACGCCGAGCAAACGAGCACCGTGTAATATGGGCCCAAGCAAACGCTCAAAGAACTAAAATATTAAGCACCCCATACACTTATCAACTTACCGACCAATTTCGACAGAACTATCAGAAAATCAACTTGTGTGTGGCGCAGTCAGTTGATTTATTTGGCAGTTGTCGAGTCGGTTGAAGAAAATTTAAAATATTTTTATTTTTTATACGCAACTCATCAAGTTGGGAACTAGATCAAATAGTGTGTGGAGAAGTCGTCGATTCAAATGTCACTCAGTTGCCAACTAAGTTGTTCGGTAAATTGATAAGTGTATGGGGTGCATAAGGAAGCGGTGTAGTTATACAAAAATGAAGTACTTTTCATGGTGGTGTTGAATCACTAATACACAAACATACACACAGGGCCGCATTCGGAAACGAAGTTATAAATAGCGCAAAGAATTGAGCCCTTATTTGAATACTTTTTATTAAATTTCTTTTAAATTTAAAAAATCGTTTGAAATCATATTTTAATTACATATTTTTTTAATTTTATTGTATTTCCACACCACCTTCGAGGTATACAATTTGGTGCGTTACCGATTTTTTTGGGTGTTCGGTTCCCCTGTAGGCCTATTGCACCCATAAAGAAAAGAAATCATTAGTGAATAATGTTAAAAGAAATGCATTCGTCATAATAAATTAATAAATATATTACAAATTTAAGTTTATTATATATTGATATATATATATATATATATATGTATATATATATATTATATATATATGTATATATATATATATTTTATATATATATGTATATATATATATATTATATATATATGTATATATATATTATAAATAATAAGTATATATAAATAATTTCTAAAACATATTTATGTAGAACTCATGCAAATAAAAGAATTAATTTATATACAAAATTATTATTCTCAAACTACTTTAAAATGAATTGTTTTGTGTAATTTTTGCCGTACAGTTGGCTTTTCATTCGTTTTTTTTTTTATGTTATGTAAAAATAACGTGTTTTTAAAAAAATTGGAAAAAACTTGGAAATCTGTAAAAAACAACAAATTAATTTTATATGGTCATAATACATTAGTTTTATATTGTTAAAAAGTAGCGCCCTGAAATGCATACCACCTCAGAAATTAAATGCGCCCGTGAAGTGGTGTTTGACAGTTAACATATCACAATTTCGAAGCTTTCAATGGCGCCAGATTGCGCCAAATCGACGCGCTGAACACATTTAATTTTTCTTATATTTCTGATAAGAAATACATTTATTTCCAATTGGAATTCACTTCTCACACATCACTCTTATCAAAATAACAATTTTAATCTTTAAAAACCTCACTTATCTTACTTGTGGAATGAAATCAGCACATTTTTGAAGCGCTGGCTGCTGCCGCAATTTTTCACAATACAACGCATATTTAATGAATTCTTTTAATAAATTCTGATTTCACTTTTGAAATTAAAGAAAATTTGAGCGATAATAATCACTTTTTGATTTATTTATTTAATTTATTTTGAATTAATTTCACCGACACTTGCTTTCTTTTGTTTTTTTTTTTATTTTTGTGATGGCTAGCCTGTCAAAAAACACTTGCTATCTCCTTCACTCACAATTTTAGAAGTACTTCATTACACATACACTGTATGTGAGGTAAACGCCACTTCCTTATTTCTTAGTTCTTTGCAAACGCTCATGAATGACGAATGCTCATAAATGTCAAAAAACACACTCTGTCCCGCTCGCTCAATTTACGAATCGGCCACAGTTCACGTACACTGTATGTGTAGACAACACCACTTCCTTATATTTTAGTTCTTTGCTCATTTCCCATAGAAATATTCCAACTCATTACAACTCATTTCAACAAAATGAGTAGCAAATGAGATAATTTCACGTTAAACACAGCTCTGAGCATATTAAACTGCTTTGTGAACATACCTTTCAAAGCAAAATGTAAGAAAAATTTGTACACAGAAAAATTTTATCTAAACAAAATATGAAAATACAACAAAAACAACCGTCAAACAAAATGAGATTTATAAGTGTGAACACTTTTTAATGAGATATTAAAATTTGGCTTAGGTGTGAACGTAGTATAAGATATCGTATGCACATTAGAATAAAATTTTTAACAAGAAATTAAGAATACATTAAGATGTACAAAAAATTATAGGCAATATTAAATTAGTGAAAATAAAGCTATACAATTACTAAAAAATTCGTTGTTTCAATTATATACACATTGATTCAAATTTTTTTTTACCCTATATATAATTCCTTTTCAATGTGTTTATCCCACATTTATGAAATATGCGGAAAAGTGGCATCGCTAAAATGTTTTTTGACATAAGCAGTAGGTCTTGTCAAAGCTCCTTACCCTACCTTCTTATTGTATCATGATTTAGACATTTTTTTATTAGTTGTTGTTTTCTGTTGTCAAATTGGGGATTTAATTTGTCCAAAATATTGATTCGAACAAGGTCTGTCTTACAGGTAGAAAAGTAAGTGAATATTTGTAATAATTATACGAAAAATATCAAAACACGTTCAAATGTAAGTAATGTTCCAGAATAAAAGTTAATTTTCTTTAAGCTTACTAATTTTTTTGTGCATTATAACTTTAATTTCATAAAATAAATGGCTTAATTGCAAATATGCAATATCATGCATTTGAGACATTTTGAAGTTACATTGCAGATATGAGGTTATATTGCAGATGTGCAATTCCATGCACTTAAGTATATTTAAAGCTAAAATTAAAAATAAATTCATTTTAAAAATAAATTACTTGGGCCAAGAAAACAGCCCCTGTCTTCGTCACCACGAATAAAATGATCTTGGGCTTGTGTAAATATTGTTATAAAAGAGTTTTACGAGATGTGCTTCTCATATGAATTACAAAGCTTTTTTAAGATAATCTTTATATGAACACTACCACTAATGATTGAACAAGCCAAAAGGGGTATTTATTGGGTACAATCCGTCGGAACAGAATTCCGAACTCAAAACTATCGAGTGTTCCCATATTAATGAAGACATCTCGAAGAGAGTCTGTGGAATATGTAGCTTACCATGATGATGTTAACGTACATTTCATTTCATGGAGAGATAATAAAGTTGTTAATTTTATGTGAAACCATTGTGGTAAAAGTCCTGAGACCATAGCTGAACGATTTGATAAGAAGTTGTGTAAAAAAATATTCATTGAGTGTCCGAATATTATTTCACAATACAACAAATTTATGGGGGAAGTCAATTTGTTCCACTCATTTATTGCAAGCTACAAGATAAAAATACGCTATACGATAATATTAGTAAATGCATTGCTATTGTATAAGCGTGCGTAACAATAAAATGGTAATCATGAAAACATAATATTTGTCAATTTTCGTTTTTAAGTGGTAGAAAGTATATAAGTGAATGCAGTGACTGATTATAAATTATTAATAAATAATTACAATACAAGCTCCTTGTGATTTGCATGTTTCACATTGACTATATGGATTTTTTAACAGATTCTTGTCGTTTTATGTGTGTCATACAAGCTTACTGATGTGTAATATTTCTAAGAATTTCGAACGTAGCCAATAACAATAACATGAACATGCGAACGGATGTATTTCGTGTGTTCCTCCTTCTTCTTCGTTAAATTAAATGAATTGTCAAAAAATTAACGAACCTCTGCTTGCAATTTTTGACGCAAATTTTCACCACTTTGGTGTTGTTGTGCGTTGAAGAAACAAGTGCGCAAATATAAATCGAAATATAACTTAAAATTCAATTATTTATTAACAAAAATATAAAGTTTTTCAAACCCTATTGCCATAATAAAAAAAAATAGAAAACGTTTTATGCAATAGTGAGCAAGTGGAGTGAAAAGAAATATTCAGAATATCTGTCATTATACCAAGAAGGGAAGAAGTAGAGAAAAAAAAGCAAAAACTAGCAATCAGAAGAAAAGAAATTGAACAAGACGAATAAAACGAACTCAGCAATATTTTTTTCTAATAGTATAGAAAAAGTTGTGAAAATTGTGTTGAAAATCACCACAAATAACAATAAATCTTTATAGAAATGTGCAAAAAAAATTAAATAAGTGTTTCAATAAAAAATATTGCTAGAGAATGGCATTTGTGTGTGTGTGTGTTAAAAAATGTTGAAAAATAGTTTCGAACAATTTATAAAATTGCATTCATAAAATTATGGCTGCAAGATAAATTAAGAATTGAAAAATATTGTTCACGCATATCATCCCCATCGTTTCGAAGCGTTGCTTTAATCTTATCAAAAGCTGCAGCAATATACGCAACGGTCCAATACAGAATTAAGCAATTTGCCAACAGAGCAGCTGACTGCGAAACAGTTATTTTGCATTAATTATTAATAATTCCGTTCAGTGCTTAATCTTCGCTCGTTTTTGAGTTCATCCCAATCATCATTGTATATAAATTGTACTGCCCAATTCTGCCGTTTGACTTGGGCTGATTATATTTTCTGGGAGCATTAAGTTGTGGACACAAACGCGCCGAGTCTTGAAAATCGTTTAGCATCGCTTCATTGTCGTCGTTGTGATCGTCATCAACATCAACGCATTTAACTTTCAAGGTGAGTTTCATGTCGCGTTAAATTTAACTTGTTCTGCCTTCATTTTGAGTTTTTAATTCAAAAAATTAGCTTGAAAAAATAAATAATATTGCCTTATTTAGCAACTGGTTTATGTGAAGTCCAATGGGATTTTGTTTCTTTTTCTTTTAAACAACAAAAGAGGAGTTTTGCAACCGAGCCGGTAAGATATAATGTAACCACTTGGTTGGATCACATTGAACGTTTAATTTCAACATTTCACATTGTGTTCGTCTTTTTTAAGTTTTTACTATGGCATCCCAAACATGGGGGACAAATATTGGTAGCCTTACGGTATTGATAATTTGCGTTACTTGAAATATTGGTGCAGCAGCATTCAATAATTGTTTAAATGCAAGAAATTTGAAAACGATTTAATAGTCACCGCTTACAACAGGGGTCGAAGTAGAGCTGATATGTTAATAAAAAAACGAATTGGCCATTTCAGTCGCTGAGAACACTTTGACTTCTTATGATCAACTTGTGTTGTGCGTATTACTAAATCATATAGAACAATACCTACTAGTTTTATACCAACTTCGAACTACTAATGTACATGTTCTCAAGAAGCTTTACATGGCATTACTTACTCTCTGAGGCTTGCCATTGTCTCCAGAGGATCAAACTCGCGGTTAGTAAAATTGTTATCTAACTTTAGGCCGCAACAAGGTATTCTCCTATTGGAATCACGTTTGATGTGTCGAAAGAAGCAATCCAGTTATACCCAGATTTCTTTTAATTATGCAATATCAGGTTAGGTGTAAGTCAAATATTATCATTTCTAATTTTATTTCATGTTTTTACGCATATCATGATCGCCTTAATTCGGCAATAAAATTTTATTTCAATCGCCCCTGAATCGCGTTGACATTTGCTTCTTTGAAGTAATTAAAAACTATAAATATACTAAATAAACAAATAACTTTGGCATAGTCTGTCTCTCTTTGATTTCGGAGTTGAAATTTATGGAAAAACAAGGTTGTTGTCAAAATAGAAGTGTGGGAGATAGATCAACAGACACCAATATGAACATTTCTTGTTCTTATATAATTCATTAAGTTATTCATTAAACATTAATTTTATGTCAATTTCACTTACTTTGCGAAAGCGTTCGTCAAAGATAATCATGAGACTTTACTCTTTAATATTTCTGCACTTTGTTTCATGTTTCCGGGTTTGCATTTGATCGTATCTTCTTATTAATCGCTGCCAAATGGTTACAATTAATGATTTCTTGTCCTCTCTAACAAAAGCTTGGCCAGTTCTTCCTCAAGGTAGTCTTCTTAGTCTTTATTTTACTTCATTAATTTTACTTACGTTTGTTACATACCTCCCATGACTCAATATTGAATAATGGCGGTTTCTTGAGTTGGACAGTGCTTACTGACTTCTTCAAAAGGATTAAATTTAATCGCCAATTGGAGACAACCTTAATAATCTCCACCTTAATATAATATAATGCTAGAGCCATATATTTACTTATATAGGCCTTTCTTTACCACCTTTGTGGATATATGTTATTAATACATAGTTTCAAAAGAGTTGCTATCAAAAAGGAGTCACAGTACTGATGCACAGTACACAGTACAAAGAAGCGAAAGAAACGATCAGCACTTTCTTCCATACAAAAACCGATTGCTTTTTATGTCTTGCTTACCGTTAGTGTTTTTTTTTTTCGTGATACAGAATGAAGGGGTAGATATATTCTTGATCAGCATCACAACTTGAGTCGATTAAACCATTCGCGGTATGTTTTGGATAACGACCTGTTAGAAAATAACTTCCTCTTCGGTGTAGACGTTCAAATCTACGAAATCAGCCATATTGGATTGAAAAATATTGTTTTATATCAATATATAACAAGTGGCCACCATGTAGCCACCATCATTAAAATGCCTCCTTGATGTTCAACAGTTTGCTTTACATGGTGTCTTTGGGTGCTTTCTTTAGATCGGCGCTAGTAATAACTTATTCCATAGTACTGAAAACGGCTAATCTCGCCAAATCACAAATCACGCGCTCTCAGTCTTCAACGCTCTAATTTTTGTAATTTTTGCAGGAAACTGAACGTGCTTTTTTATTTTTGGTCGAAAATTACGGTTTCTTCTTTCCGATCGCTGGTTCCAAACCAATTCTATGCAAAGCTCTATGCGCAGTCTTCTCATTGACTGTCTTATTTAAGACTTCTGCAGCCTTCTTTGGAGTCATCGACTTGTTTTTTCGCATTTCCCGTGTCATTATACGTGCATCTGAGTCTGATAGTAGTTTAGGCCATCCTTCAATATTTGGCGCACGTACAAGGGTTGCTACATATATCTCGGGAATAAATATAGTCCTAAATAAATATAACATTCTCCTCTATGATATAAATTTTTGCACGCGTTCGAACCATTTGTTATAACATTTATCCCATTCCGCTTGATACATGTTAAAAACAGCTCGCATTGTCATGAAAAATAATTCTTCGGTGCTTGTCTTCCTTATTGCACGGCACATTTCTGGCAAACAAATAGTTGTGTACCATTCCGAATTGACCCTTCTACGTACCTCAAGTGGTACTGTGGCCACATGGCCAGTTTTTTGAAGAAACACACGACCATTCGCTTCGCCGAGCTTCGAGCTCGAACAAGCTGTGTTGGATTTGGTTCATCTTGAAAAAACGTAAAGAAATCTTTTTCACAACTATGTTTTTATGTAAAATTGTATGTATGGTCGAGGAATTAATGCCCAGGGATTCCTCAATCTCATAGTATATCACATGTCAATCAAGCATTTGTGCACACAGCATCAATGTTTTGGGACGCAACAACAAATTTTGGACGCCTTTCATGAAAATCGTCAGTAAGAGATGTACTTGAATTCTGTGTACCACATATAAACAGAGATTTTTGATGGTGCTTCATCTTCAAGAGTTGAATTGAGTTCATCGATGCACTCTTGTTGAGATAATTCACGTCGAAAGCTGTAAAAAATAATAGCACAAAAATGTTCATTTTTTTTTCTGAAATACAAAATTAAAAGCGCTATAAACAACCCATTAAGCTCTGGTACACCAAAGCGTTGTTAGTACCTACAATCAAAAAATGCCAAGCTTTTTAACGGAAAAGATAATTTAAATACCATGGCATTATAGTTGCCGAATCCCGAAATCTAAGTAGCAACCTACGTAGAACATTTCTTCGCTTTTAGACATTAACTACTGTGTGTTCGTTGGCTTATATTTAATTTTTCGGCTTTTAAGAATTCTTACTACACTTATCCCCCGTTTAACACGGTACTCGTTTAGCAAGTTTTCGATCTTACACGGTTTTTAGTTAATGATGAAAGTGACTTTTTACCATTCAGACGTCACGAAAAAAAAGACTGATTATTATAAGTGACAGTGACAGCAATGAAGCAATCCGAATATTTGAGTCTTAATGATAATAACTTTCCTCTAATTGTTTTTTGTTGGCACTTTGTACATTTTTGATATACAAAGAATAAAATAAAAATTGTAAGATAATTTTTATTGTTGAGGAATAAAATAAAAATCTAAAAATAAGAATTAAACTTTGAGTTTTTGGCTATCGCTTATAAGAATTACGATCCCTGATTTATTTAATATTTTGTTCTAAGTTTACTCTCAATAAATCATAAAATAAATTAACTTATAAGCACTGTTATGCCTTTTTTTCGTTTTACACGAAATTTCATTTTCGCTGTACACGGACTTCTCAGGAAGCTATCTACCGTGTAAAACGGGGGATAGGTGTATTGCGTTACTCAATGGCAAAGAGCACGGCGTGAAGCGTTGCGTTTTATAATTTACGACTTTTTACAACGCAGCGTGGAGTGATGAGCAGAGCAGGAATTTATAGTTGGAATTCCTAAATATTTGCACCTGTGCTGTATGTTTCCTTTTGATGCTTTTAAAAAATCGTCATCCGATTGAAGGCTAAACACTCTTACATTCTTGACTCTGAACAGAAACGAAAGAAGTATTTACAGCTGCACCTTTATAAGTGTTATTTTTTATCTAAAATGTAAACATATTAATTTAACAAGTTTTAGTTCAATTTTTTATAACCTTGGCTACAGTTCACACACTTCGACTAAAATTCGCCGAAAGTTATTTTTTAATTTGTTACTTAACCTGAATTTTTCATACGATTTAAAGTTAAATAAATCTAGTTTATTGTGATTTGTAGGAAGTGTTTTGTTTTTATTTATCGGACTTTGAACTTTGTTCATAAATTGCTTCAATGTCTTACGATAAAAATTATTTAAAATTTTTGGAATTTTTTTGTCAATTAGTTTCATTCATTTATTTATTTATGTATCAAACAAATTTATATGGGAAGTGATTGCATAAAAATAATAATAAGTTTATTTGCAGGTACTAACATGCGTGGCATTTTCCCACATAAATTGGGGCTTAAAAATCATTTTCAATTTTGTCAAAAAAAAAAAAAAAAAACAGTCTGTTCAAATTGTCAACCGCTGTGCAAATGTTGAGAAACTGACATTGAACTTCATTCAGCTCATTGGCTTATAAGTTGAAAAAAATGTAATCTCAAGGATATAAAAAATAGATCTTAACTCAACAATAGAAACCTGTGATAACAGTAAAAAAGGTTCCAAAATAATCTTTTTTCCATGAATAACTTAAAAGACATACAGTCGAAATCTAACGTTGAACAGATAAGAAAGAAAAAAATAACAAGAAAGAGGGTTAAAATTATCCGATGCTAGTTACAACACACTCACTGCCCATTCAAGTTTTGACCGAACTGCTTTTTTTAAGAATGGCAAGCATTTCAACAACCTTAGATATGGGTTACATTTGTATTTAACTGTTTGTTTTTTTTTTTAAATACATACTTAACATGAGCAAAAAAAAACAAGCAATGAAAAGCCAACCCAGACATATGAAGTAAAGAAGAAAAGCATGCGACAGCGAGTTAAATGTACGATTTATTTATATATATTTGTATAAGCGTATGAGTTTGTTTGTGTTGTATGTAAACAGTTTTTCCAGCCCTTTAGCTCTAGAGTACAATAGACTTTTTATAGGTCAAAACGGCTTTAAAGAAATAGTAGTAACAGGTTTATTTTTTGCTATATTCCTGCTGATTCTCCAGCAAAACAATTTTACAATAAATAAGAAAATGAGAATGACAGTAACAAGTTCAGAAATTTTAATTTAGGAAATTGAAAAATGTTATCTACTTCCTGAAACTTTTTGCAAAATTTTAAGCAATCGATATTATTCGATATTCGAAATGAGTTCATCGAAGTGTTGTACCTCTTATGTTTAATGCTTTCTAGAAGGAAGTACCAGGGTGACCAAATAGCAATAATAATTTTTTCAATTGTTATGTTTCAGAAGCTGTCAAAGATACTTACGCTACCCAGCTGTCAAAACATTTAGTAAGGTTTGCCATTTTATCATGCATCGTTTCGAGGTTGGAGAACGTGTGGAAATTATTAAAAAATATCGCAATTTTCGTTCATTTGTAAATACTCAACGTGAATTTCATTTCATTTCATTTTTATTTTAATTTTTGGATACAACTTCCTTATAGATTAAAAACTTATTTTCTCTTAATTGTAATGGTTGCTATAATTAAAGAATTCTATTCAATAAGTGCCTCATAACTTCCTTCGAGATAGAAAAATCCATACAATGGTCAACATTAATATTATTAAAAAGAAATAATGACCCATAAATAGGTGCATTAGCAACATAATTAGTACGACAAGTTGGTAGGTAAAAAATATCATTATTTCTAAGCACCCTAGCAGGTACATTAAAATCAATTTTTTCCAAAAGTACTGGACAAACAACTGATCCAGAAATTATATCGTAAGCAAAAAGTAATGAATGTAAAATTCTTCTACTCTCTAAAGAATTTATCTATAGGGTGTTTTTTTAGGGGTTTGTTTTTCGAATTGAAATAAAACACAAGAAAATCGTTTTAATGTCCATCAATTTAGCTTTATTGGAAGGATAATTTTATGCCATTAATGTTTAAATATGATTTCGGGCATGTGGCCGCCGCGGCTGGCTCGAATAAAGCCAATTCTACAGGTCCAATTTTCAACCACTTTTTCGAGCATATGGGGCCGTATGTCGGCAATAACGCCACGAATGTTGGCCTCCAAGTCCCCTAACGTTTCTGGTTTGTTGGCGCAGACGAGCGGCTTCACATATCCCCAAAGAAAATAATCCAATGGTGCAAATCACACGATCTTGGTGGCCAATTGACAGGTCCATTCCGCGAAATTATGCGCTCATCGAATGTTTCCTTCAATAAATCGATTGTGACGTGCGCTGTGTGGCATGTATCGCCGTCTTGTTGGAACCACAACTCATCCACATTCATGCCATCCAATTCGGGAACAAAAACGTCGGTTATCATGGCTTTATACCGGTCTCCATTAACGGTAACTGACTCTCCAGCATTATTTCGGAACAAGTATGGCCCAATGACTCCACCAGCCCATAGAGCACACCAAACAGTCAGTTTTTGTGGATGTAATGGCGTCTCAAGGATCTCATGTAGATTCTCTTCACTCCAAATGCGGCAATTTTGCTTGTTGACGTAGCCATTCAACCAAAAATGAGCCTCATCACTGAACAAAATTTTGCGATGAAAATCAGCATCGAGATCAATCTCATTTTCGGCCCATTTGCAAGCGTTGTTCTTTTGTCAACCTGTTCATGATGAAATGGCAAACCAAACTAAACATAAATGACATTAGAGTTGCCAGATTTGACCACAAAATGCCAGTTTTATCTCTATTCGAAAAACAAACCCCTAAAAAAAAACACCCTATATATCTATATCTATATCTATACTATTATATAAAAGGGTTCTCTCGGATTTTTATCGTTCAATCACGGGGTAACCGCTGAACCGATTTTAATAATTCCTTCACTATTCAATTGCTATAATAAGCGACCCTGCTACTGGGTATTACGTTTTTGGTAAAGGCTTGTATTTAATGATTTAAGAATTCATGCATTTTAATTCATGCTGCCATTGTATAAGCAGCACAAAATAATATCAAACAATAGCTTAAGCTCTTTGTTGAAAGAGAGGGAGCTGAAAGTCTACAACTCACCGCGCTGCCATCTTAAGTGGATAGTTGCACCTAGTTAATTTCTGCTGCAGGGTTGCCATAAGGTCAATAAATCGTATTTATTTTGATTTTACTAAGACGAAACTCTTTTCATTTCAATAAGAAGCCACTCTTTTTATTTCAATAAGAAATAATCTTAAATAAAATAAAATGAATTAAGCATATTTGATTCTGGAGTCTTTATTTCAAAAATGTTTTCATATCAAATTTATGCTCACTATATGAGGGAAGTGGAAATTCAGGACTAAGCGTACGAAAAGCAAATCGAGTAAAAAATTTCTGCACAAGCTCAATTCGCAAGCTATGAGCAGCATAATACGGATGCCAAATTACTGATGCATGTTCTAACCGAGAACGAACAAGATTAATAAACAGGGTTTTAGAAGTGTACGGGTCTGAAAAAGAAGAAGTGTGACGCCTAATAAGAGCTAACAAAGCATAGGCTTTCGGGATGATAAAATCAAGATGTGAATTAAAAGTAAACTTGGTATCAAAAACAACACCAAGATCTTTAATTTAATGGACATGAGATAACAAAGTATAATTAATAGGATATTCGGACGGACAATTAATTTGGGTTTTCGAAAAAGACAAAAAAGCGCATTTCTTTTTATTTAAAAAGAGAGCATTTTTTAAAGACCAAGTATAGAGTTTATTTACTTGATTTTGAAGACGGAAAACATCAGATTGATTTCTAATTTGAAAAAAATGTTCAGGTCGTCGGCGTATAGAAGACATTGAGAGTAAAAAAAAAGATGGGATATCATTAATAAATAAAATAAACAACAAAGGACCCAAAATACTCCCTTGGGGAACACCAGACGTTGCACTAAAAGCAAAGGACTTAAAATTATCAAAAGGCACGTAACACTGTCTATTTGAAAGATAGGACTCAATCCAACTTAAAAATGTTGAGTGAAAGCCTAATTTGTTCAGTTTATTAATAAGTAAAGCATGAGAAATTTTATCAAATGCTTTTGAAAAAGTCCGTATATATTACGTCAACCTAAAAGCCATGACAAAACGCTGATATGCTATATTCAGAGAACAATACTAAGTTTGTTATAGTCGAACGACCTGGGACAAAACCATGTTGGGGGGAGAAATTATACCCTTGGTGGCAAATATTATTTTTTCTTTACAATAATTTCAAAAAGTTTTGAAACTGCAGAAAGTTTGGAAATCGATCTGTAATTAGCAACGTTATTTTTTGATCCACATTTATGCACTGGTGTTATAAAAGACATTTTAAAAATATCCAAAAAAATACCAGAACTCAAAGATTTATTGAAAAGAATTGTAAGTGGACCGATTAAGTTTAAAGCACATCTTTTTAGGAAAAAGGCTGACAAATCATCATTGTCAGCTGTATAAGAAACTTTAAGTGAATGAATACATCTTAAAACATCATCTTCAGTAATAGAAAGAGAACCAAAATTAATTCCAGTGTATGTTATACTACTTACATCAAAGTTATAGTTTTGATACGGTTCAAAATTTGATTGAAAAAATTCTGCAAATGAGTTTGCAGTAGATATTCCGTCATACGATACTTTTTCATTGAGGATCATTGTAGAGGGAATGTCCGAGCGTCCTTTCTTGGATTTAACAAAATCCCAAAATGTTTTTGGGTTTGATTTAATGTTCAACTCTAAGCTTGAGATATATTTTTTATAGAGGTACTTATTAAGAAAATTGAATTCCCTCATATAGTGACGATATTTGTAGAAATGAGAAAAGTGATTAGTTTTACAGAATTTTTTATAAAACTTACTTCGCAAGTTTTTAATTTTAATAAGACCTTTTGTATACCAAGGTAGCTTATAAACTTTTAGTCTATAATTTGGAATAAACTCATCACAAATTGAAGACGACCGACAGACAAAAATATCAAAACATGATGAGGTGTCAAAACTATTTAATTCATTAACCCCAATCAATAGCATTACTCGCATTGTTCAAAACAGAAAAATTAAATTTTTTATAGTTAAATTTCGAAAGATGTTGACTGAATGAGACATTAAGATATTTATAAAAAGAAATTTCTATCTCTAAAGGTAAGTGATGAGCAGTAGTCGGAGATATAGGTGATTGAGAAACTAGAAGTTTAAATTTACTTTTAATTACCATTTATAAAAATAAGATCTAATAACCTATTAAGTAAATTAAAACAATTGTTTATTTGTTGAAAACCAAGAGCTAACAGATTATCGATAACATACGACTCTATATTACTAGAAACATTGCAAGGTACAAGATAAAAATAATCAAAATTCTTGGTCCAAGAAATATTGGAGAGATTAAAATCACCCAGCAACATCAATTGGTCACCATCTTTCAGGATACTGGTCGTTAAAGATGATATGTTGTCTATGTGCGACTGATATAAATTAAATGCACTATTTTGCGGCACATAAGATATGCAAAAAAACAAGGATTCAGGTAGGCCTTTAACTACCACACATAACAGATCAAGCAGCACATCAGTATTAGATAGGAATTTCGTCGTGAAGTCGGTCGGCATCATGGCTTCAGTGTGCAGACAGTATGTAGCGTGGTGGAAAAATTTGATTATGAGTACACCCTTTGGACCTTAAGCCATCAACCAGACAGAGATTGATGCGAAATGAAAAAAATATAGCTGCCGTTGCGGCCAGTGTCGAAGAAGATCCATAAATGTCGATTTGGCGCCGATCAGCTGAATTGGGCATCGCCAGGGAGTCAACCAAGCTTATTTTGCGGTTGGATTTGGGCTAACATACATACATATAAGATTGTGCTGATGCAAGAATTGAAGTCGGAATTTTGGCTGGAGAACTGGATTTTTGTCGAAACATCATCTTCTCGTACGAGGCCCATTTTTGGCTCAGTAGCTATGTCAACAAACAAAATTGCCGCTATTGGAGAGACCTCAATCCACAAGTGTTCGAGCAAGCATCAATGTATTCACTAAAATTGACTGTTTGGTGCGGCTTATGACGCGGCAGCATCATCGGACCTTATTTCTTTCGAAATGACTTCTGTGGCCAGAGCTCGACAGAATCGATAAAACCACCGAGCTGTGGTTAAAACAAGACGGCGCTATATGCCAAATTGACTGTTTGGTGCGTTTTATAACGCAGCAGCATCATCGGACCTTATTTCTTTTAAAATAAGGAAAAATGACACCTTTACCATCAGTGGTCCTTGGTACAAAACGATGTTTACCGACTTTCCGTGGCCAGAGTTCGACAGCGTGTCGATATAGCCGAGCTGTGGTTTCACCAAGACGGCGCACAGTACTTTGACCAGTAGGAATAAATCAAAAAATTTTAGGTTACAAAACCTAACAAAACGTATATCAAATTATAAGAAATACTTTCAATATGATGAATCCAAAATTTTTTTCAATACAGGAAGTTTTAAGTAATTTACAGCCTTTTAAAGTGAAAGGTTTTTTTGGGTTTCATATTGGTCGCTCTTTTCGATTTTGCGCATCATTCAAAGAAAAAAAATGTTGTGAGCACATTTTTTAAACAATTCGAGTTTTTTTTTTTTAAATTTTCAAAAAAACTATGAACAAATTTTGGTTTTTGTTTAGTATGAAAAAAATTTCAAATAATTTTTAAAAAAGTACTTAAATTTATCAAAAAATTTAAAAAATATTTTGAAAAATGTTCTATTTTTAGCAGACAAGAAAGAAAAAGTTCCACATAATTCCAGTTTTATTTTTATATTTTAATTTTTTTTTTTTGTTTTTATTCTTTCAGAAACTGGTTTCACTTTATCCGATTTCTTCCGATTCTTTGAGTAATCGTTTTTTGAAAAATGGTCTAAAATGGATGTTTTCTCAAAAATTATTCTTTATTTTGTTGCCATATTTCTTACACTCTGCCGGAGTTTGTTTATAATTTTTAAAGAATTTAAAAAAAAATGTTTCTTTACACATAAAATAAAATTCTGATGTTATTTTTGACAAAAAAAAAAAATTAAAATAAAGGTTATTTTTCCTTAAAATACTCTTTTTAGCACATGATAAGGGAAAAATTAACACCAAATGACACTTATCATTTTCGCAATATTTTCTGTAAATTATTATTTTCAGATCCAAAAACATGTTAACTATTCCTTTCTGATTTTAGAAGTACTCTCGTTTTTAAAAATGACCTTGAAATCAGAAGTTGCGAAAATTGGCGATTTTTTAGTGCTTGTTACACTTTAAAAAGGTAAACAAACAATGCTTTGCACTCTATACATATATTATAAAGGAGCATTCTTACAGGAAATTTATCAGAAGAAGCGTTGGAGGCTTCTCACAAGTATATCCGATATACCCGTTTAAACTCATTTGTTAATATACTCATATGTTAATATATACATTTGTTTATTTTGACAGACCCTTACCTGTCATCAAACAGAAATATTAAATTCAAGAATAAGTTACATGAAGAAGTCCTCGTTTTCATGAACTATATTGAGAGTGAAATAAACGAAAATATGAATTACAAATACTCATGTGGCTTATTAATGCAGTTAAACTATTTTTTTTTTATTTAGTTTTATTTACTCATATTAACTTGATTAAAAAAAAAAATACCAATACGAATATTTTTTTTTTGCGTCATGCAATATATCCATGCAACAATGGTGCATTTATGTTACTTTAAGCGGTTCCCCGAGCGACCACATGACGCCATTTTTTTATATCATATGTATGATATGGTCAAAATACCTCAGCCTTTGTGTTGTTCTATAAAATTTGCCGTAACGCCAATCGTCCCGGAGTTATAATTCCATGCAACATTTTTCATTCTTGTTGCATTTTTACTACATTAAGCGGTTGGCTCCGTGGTGTCATGACTCCAACATTTTTTTGTTTTATTTTCGTTCTGAGGTCAAAGAACCAATTTTTGCTATCGTAAAATCAATTTTTCGACTACATTGGCATCTCTAACTTTTTGTCTAGTGTGAATTGGTGCTCAGTTTTTGGCGAAAACTTATTGGAAAATTATGAATTTTTTATAAATGTTATAAATCAAGCATTTATTCGTTTCGTTCCCATAAAAAAAATAAACAATAATACGAAGCCGGAATGGTTCAGTAAAAATCTGTCTAAATTAAAGAATCAAATGAACAAATTGTTTAAAAAGAGTAAAGTTGACATATCTTATCGGCGAAATTATTTACAAGTGCGCAAAAATTATAATTCACTGAAGAAATCTCTTTATAGAAAGTATGTATCTGACTTAGAATTAGATATAAGATGTAATCCAAAAACCTTCTGGAATTTTGTTAACAAAAAGCGGAATACAAAAGGATACCCTAAAAACATGTTTTTTAATGACAAAAAATCGAATAACATCGAAGAGGTTTGCAACCTTTTCGCAGATTTTTTCCAATCTAATTTTGTTTTGGAGGATGTTAGCATTGACGATACACAGTACTACAAAGGTGACCTCATCACAGATATGGGCTATCTATTTCTTTTCGATGGGGTTGTGCTACAAGAGTTATTGTCTATTGATACTAACAATGGTATTGGTCCAGATAATATCCCCCCAATTTTTCTCAAAAATTGTGCAAATGCTTTAGCCCAACCACTAGCACTAATATTTAATCTATCACTCAAAAAGGGACAGTTCTTGGATGCTTGGAAGCATTCTGTTATAACTCCTATTCATAAATCTGGTTCTAGACAGAATGTTTCCAATTATCGACCAATATCTAAACTTCCGTTAATTCCAAAAGTGTTTGAGGCAATAGTTAAAAGACATTTAACAGGTTGGCTGATAAGTCCCCGGTCTAACAAAGAAAAACACATTTTTTTGTCAAAATTCGTTTTTATTATTCAACATAGTTCCCTTCAAGAGCGATACAACGATTATAACGACCTTCCAATTTTTTTATACCATTTTGGTAGTACTCCTTCGGTTTTGCCTCAAAATAGGCCTCAGTTTCGGCGATCACCTCTTCATTGCAGCCAAATTTTTTCCCTGCGAGCATCCTTTTGAGGTCTGAGAACAAGAAAAAGTCGCTGGGGGCCAGATCTGGAGAATACGGTGGGTGGGGAAGCAATTCGAAGCCCAATTCATGAATTTTTGCCATCGTTCTCAATGACTTGTGGCACGGTGCGTTGTCTTGGTGGAACAACACTTTTTTCTTCTTCATATGGGGCCGTTTTGCCGCGATTTCGACCTTCAAACGAATCAAAAGTGCTCAGTAATAGTCGCTGTTGATGGTGGTTCCCTTCTCAAGATAATCGATAAAAATTATTCCATGCGCATCCCAAAAAACAGAGGCCATGACTTTGCTAGCGGACTTTTGAGTCTTTTCACGCTTCGGAGACGGTGCAACGGTCGCTGTCCACTCAGCCGACTGTCGATTGGACTCAGGAGTGTAGTGATGGAGCCATGTTTCATCCATTGTCACATATCGACGCAAAAACTCGGGTGTATTACGAGTTAACAGCTGCAAACACCGCTCAGAATCATCAACACGTTGTTGTTTTTGGTCAAATGTGAGCTCGCGCGGCACCCATTTTGCACAGAGCTTCCGCATATCCAAATATTGATAAATGATATGACCAACACGTTCCTTTGATATCTTTAAGGCCTCTGCTATCTCGATCAACTTCATTTTACGGTCATTCAAAATCATTTTGTGGATTTTTTTGATGTTTTCGTCGGTAACCACCTCTTTCGGGCGTCCACTGCGTTCACCGTCCTCCGTGCTCATTTCACCACGCTTGAATTTTGCATACCAATCAATTATTGTTGATTTCCCTGGGGCAGAGTCCGGAAACTCATTATCAAGCCAAGTTTTTGCTTCCACTGTATTTTTTCCCTTCAGAAAACAGTATTTTTCAAAGTATTATTTCAAAACACGAAATTCCTTTTTTTCCATTTTTTTCACAATAACAAAAGTTGCTTCACAAAAGACGCTCTATCTCACAAACTAATTGACTTACAGACGTCAAATTTTGACACGAATCATTTGAAGGTTGGTACTATATAAAAATAATATGCATTTAATACTAGCGACGCCATCTATGTGTCAGACCGGGGACTTATCAGCCAACCTGTTATATGCCGCTGTTAAGAACTCCATATCTGAATATCAGCATGGTTTTGTTTCTGCGAAGTCCACAACCACAAATCTTACATTATTTACTCATTTCATCAAAAATGAAATGGAAAACGGCAACCAAATCGATGTCATTTTCACAGATTTCGCTAAAGCCTTTGATAGGGTGCAGCATTCAATCCTTGTGACAAGACTTATGGGATTTCATTCGTCTCTGTTATCTTGGCTAGAAGATTATCTCTTAGGTCGATCCCAATCTGTCCGCATTGGAAATAAGTTTTCATAATCCGTATCGAACTTTTCGGGCGTACCCCAAGGAAGCCACCTTGGGCCACTTCTGTTTGTTTTATTTATAAATGATCTTCCCAATTTCTTAAATTACTCAAAATGCCTGATGTATGCTGATGATGTAAAGCTATTTAAGGTTGTCAAGTCTATTGCAGACCACCTGCTCTTGCAATCTGATTTAAATAACTTTCAGAATTGGTGCTCAGTGAATAAATTGCATTTAAATATCAACAAATGCAACATTATGTCATTCTACATGAAACTAACACCATCATTTTTTAATTACTCAATAAAAAGCAATGATCTTTCAAGAGTTGACTCCAAACTGGACCTGGGAGTGTTATTTGATAGAAAAATCACTTTTGCTAGCCATTGTGACACAATTATTAGCAAGGCTAATGCCATGATGGGATTTTTAAGACGCAACTCAAAAGAATTCAGTGATCCATATACGCTTAAAACTCTATTTATATCTCTTATAAGATCAATTTTAGAATATGGATGTGTAGTTTGGGATCCATTCTATGAAACACACAGTGCAAGACTTGAGAAGATACAGAAACGTTTTACACGGTTTGTTATGGGAAAACTACACTGGGATTTTATGCCAAATTATTCTTCAAGATGTGCTCTTCTAGGACTAAGTACTTTAGAGTCTAGGCGGAAGTATTTCCTTATTGTTTTCGCTCGAGACGTAATAATGTTCCATATTAACTGTGCGCCACTTCTACAACTTTTTAATATATATGCGCCTGGAAGACATTTTAGGCAAAGAGATTTCTTTCATGTACCGCATCATAGAACTAATTACGGCCAAAGTGACCCAATTTATAATATATGCTCCGCATTTAATTCCGTGAGCGCTGAAATAGATTTCACTCAGAACAGAATGGCGTTCAAGCAATCTGTAATAAAAATTGTTTAAAAATCATTATTATGTTTGTAACAATCTTATTTAATTTACAATTTTTGTGTATATGCTGACTGTTAAACAATATTGTTAATAGTTAATAAATAAATAATATAGTCGTGGAGTAAAAATTCCATGCAACTCCATTTTTATTTTTATAGCGGCTCTCCGCGGCCTCATGATATCATGCATTTTTTGTCTATTTTTGTCGTAAGGACTGCGAGTCAGCCTTCGCTGGCGTATACAAATTTTTACCGTAACATCTGTACACAGCGCATTATAATTTCATGTAACAAATTTGTTGTTTCGTTGCTTAACCTTAACTGTTACTTTTATCATAGCACCTATACTCAGAATGTAACAATACCATGAAGCCGGAGGATTTTGGAACAATGCCTTTATCAACTTTTTTAGAAACGTGCGCGGTAAAATGTAATTCCACGTCAAAAATAAATAAATGAAACAATTTATTTAAATTTTCTAAAATCTGTTCAATCATTCCGTTCCGTTTCTAGCTTTTAAATATTGTCAACTTACTGTTAATATGACTCTTTAAAAATTTTTCAACTATGACTCATACCCAAACAAGCGAATAACAAAAAGTGGGCACATAAATCAATCTAACTAGCTCTTCAACAGAACAAAAATTTCTTAAATCAGCAACTTGTGGCTTTTTGACATCTCAAGTGACTGTCTGCGTTTAACTATTAGCAGTCGTTTTTTTATTATGCTCATCATTTTATTGCAGTAAAAATAAAGCAAAACGACTTTAGTGCAACGGAAACCAAGTAACTATAAAAAGTTACTCGCCTCTCGTGACCGTCTCTTTGTGTGGGCATTCTACATTCATATCTTATCTTATCTTATCTTATCAACAATAACAAAAAAAAAAAAAATGATTTAAATAGATATTCCATGCAATGGATAAGATACGCTAAGTTAACTTAAATACAGCTTAACCATCACACAAAGTAAAATGGAATAAAAAATCAACATTAAATGGAACAAATTGAAATGGTATGAAATGAAAAACATTGCTCAATTGAAATGGAAAAGAAAAAATAAGAAATTCATAGCGATATATTGTCAAATAATAAGCGATTTCATTAAAAAATTTTCGATTCATTTCTGGTAACTGTTGTATTTGTTCCTAAAAATGAGCAAAAAAATACACAAAATCTTCTAAGAAGAACCACCTCTAAGCAGCTTAATCATAAGCCAAAAAGTATCATCCATAAGCAAAGTTATTATTAAACCACTAAATTTTGTTTCCCTTGAAAACTTGGATTTGAACGTAAATGTCGTTTTTGACGGTCCTGTTATGCTTTTTCTTCTCCTTCATTGTACGCAGTTTAAACAGTTTGGCGTATGTCTATTTTTACATATACAGTGTTGTGCATATGAAAAGCAACCAAAAAAGCATTGTCAATTATACCCTGAAAATTTTTCGTTTTTTTTTTTTTAATAACTTGTTTGATATTTTTTTTATATTCATGAAATCAAAAATTGTTAAAAAAAATATTACTCAAAAGTTATTACTTCAGGATTTTAAATTTTTTATAAAAAATAAAGTACAATGCTGTGCATAACTAAAGCAACTTAAACTAAGGAAATTTAAATCAATTGAAGATACAAGTTATAGGGTTAATATTTGGTAAAATAACCTTTATTTTAACCCGGCGTTAGTGTGGGTGGTGGAAAAAAGTCACGCCATTAGTGTGGTGGGGTATGACATACCCCAAAAGTATAAGTCGTATAAATACTACAAAAAATATTTTATCGAAAAAATTCAAATAGCTTCTCATTTCTTGAAGCTATTTCTTCAAGAAAATATTCAATATTCAATAAACTTATACGACAAAGAAGATATTGAAGGAAATAAGGTCTCTGGGGTATGTCATACCCCACCACACTAACGCCGGGTTAAATAACCGCAACACATCTGCGTGGCATTGAAGTTATTAGGTTATCAATAGTAGTTTGTACTATGCTTCGCCACTGCTGAGTCAGTGCCTAAACGAGTGTAGCTTCCCTCTGTGAAAAATTAGAAGGCTTCCATTTGGAAGTGGTTTTGAATCATTGTATCTTTTGGAAACTTATGGGAAGTTTTAAATTGATATTGTTTCCAAACCGCTTTCTTAAGAATGTATGTGGAAACGATTGCTTGCTTTGAAGCAATTTCAATTTATTTCCAATAATAAAATCTCGAATAATAAGACAGAGTTGGTAGTCGAGTAGGTATCGTGCTTGACTGTCACACCAGAGATCCCGGATTCAAATACCGGCCAGGCTAACCATTTTTAGTTGCTATTTATTTCTTGTTGTTTCAACAATAATTTTTTAAGACAATGGAGAGGAATGTTTAGACATTCATTTTTAAGACAGCGGAGAGGAATGATTCTCTCCTCTGTCATAGTGTGTATAAAAAAAAATGAAAACGAAATGGAATGGTTCTTACAGTCCATAGAATGTTCCCTGCTTATATCTCGGAATGTTTTTATTTGCCATAGCGCTTATTAGAAAACCTTTGCCCACCGACTCGTCGCTTAAGGATTCCGAATAGATTTTCTATTGGGTTCAGATCAAGCGATTGGGCTGGATAATCCAATACCTCTATTCCGCAAATCCACTTCTTAACGGCATTTGTGGTGTGCTTAGGATCGTTATCATGCTGAAATACTCACCTGGTTGGCATTTGTCGTTCAGCAAAGGGCAACATTTCTGTCTCTAATATCTCTTTATAAATAAATCGGTCCATTGTTTGGGTAATTCCATGAACTGGGCCTTGTTCAAATCCAGAAAAACAAGCCCAGATTTAAATTTACACTTGTCATTAAAAAGGACTGTCTTCCATTGGTCAACAGACCAATTTTAATGAGTTCTTGCTAAATTAAATCTGGAATTTATAAATTTTTATTGATTTAAAATTAAGTTTTTTAAGATTAAGTTTTAAAAGCAAACCTTCGTTCTAAGTGCTTTTTTGTAAGCAATGGCTTCTTCACTGGTCTGCAACTTCTTAAGGGGGATTAAATATCCAGAAGCTGAAAAAAAGATCATGTTTGTGAATTTTTTTAAGGAAACTTAAGGGATATTTTATAATGAGGGTTTTTATACCTAAAAATGTACATACTCAAGAGCATGTTTAGTGAAACTCGTACTCGTACAAAAACTCGTACAGAAAGTCGTACTTGTCATAGCCGATTTTGAAAATATTAGGGGTATTCACACCGAACTCGTTGGTTTGTTAATTGGTTAGTTGTTACTTCGTTAAATTTGTTAACTGTGAACACACCCTTTTGTTTAATCTCGTTAGCCTGGTAATTATAGTTGAATAACAGCTAATTTTGCTTTTCGTAAATTACAATTGCTGAAAATTTATACGTAAAAAGAATAGAGAAAAAAATGAATTTATTTATGAAATACTTACTCAAATTCAATTTAATATGCGTTGGGTTTTATTTTTAATGCATTTAAATTTCATGCAATTAAAAATATGGAACAGCTGTTCGTATTTTGCCAACTAACGAAAAAATTATGGTTTCTAAGTTGTTACTTTGTTAATCGGTAGTTCGATAGTTCGATACTTTTACAAAAACAAAATGCATGTAAAAAAGTAACAACTAACAAACTAACGAGCTCGGTGTGAATAAAAAAAAAAAAAAAAAAATAAATAAATAACTGGCCATTTCAGCCCTTGAAAGGACTTTGACCTAGCTTCTTAGGATCAATTGTGTTGTGCGTGTTATTAAGTTTGTACACAATTGACCGAGAAATGGACCTACAGTCTTAACGCCGACTCCGAACGGCGATGAACGAAATGTTCTTATTCTCAAGAAGCTTTACATGGCATTTTTTATTACTCTCTGAGGTTTGCCATTATCTGCAGAGAGGTGGCGGCCGTACAGAAAAATTATTTTAATTCAAATAATTTGTTGTCGCTGCTGGGATTCGAACCCGGGTTTCCAGGTTCGTTGACATAGCGGCCACGCACTTTAACCAACTACGCCACGGACGCTCGGTGTGAATACCCCTATTGATTTTTTACAAAATGGCGGACTTCCGAGCGTAAAGTAACGATTTTAGACCCAAAATTCGTCATTATTTTGCCGATAACTAATGAACGAAGCTACGAAAAAAAAATCCTATGACAAGTACGAGATTTTTATGAATAAAATAAGCCTGCAAAAAAAATGAATAAAAAAAAGCCTGTTCACTGAGTTTCGAGAATTCTTAGTCACCGACTTTGAAAACATGGTTTCGAGAAAAACCTGTTTGAAAATAAGGGCCAGCACGGTGCGCTCTCGAAGCCGGTTCACTCAGTAGGCAATAACTTTGTTATTTCTGAGATATCGCCTTGAAATTTTAACCACATATTCTTGAGACTTGAAGCTTTAAGAAAATGCAAAAAAAAATAAAAAAAAGTTCTGGGTACATAGTCCCCCTTAAGTCAGTTTCCAAAGCACGTCGGCGGACAGTACTCGAGTCCACTTTTAAATTTAGTTGATTAACAACAGACTGAGATGAGAAAAAAAGGATATTTTGAAAAGCTGGTTTATTTGTCGGTCTTCTCTCTATGTTGTTTTACGCTTTGGACCACCCAAGAGAAAGGTTTTCACAGTTTTTTCGGCCTCAGCTTATTTTCTAAGACGTGAAATTATTGCTTTACTTATTTTGTATTTTTTTAATAAAGAAATTTGTGATGCTCCTGATACTCATAAATTATTTGCTGTTAAAAGAACTCTGAGTATTTGTCACGCCCCATGACATTTTGGTAACTTTAAATGTCTTCTGCACACAGAATTATTTGCAAATGACTCATTTCAGTCTAAATCAGTAGTAACTAAGCACAAAATTAAAAATATAACCGACATTTACCGTTAATCGAAGCAAAAACTATTTGGCTCAAGTAAGTTGCTTTTGTTATATACAGTAAAAATTCGTTATCATATACTGCTCTCGTTGCTGAAGTACCGTTATTTTTTTCTTAATTTATTTTGATGCTATATTGAGCGCAATACATGATTAAGTAAAACTAACTATTAAAATTTTTAAGGAAAGAAGTTAAACTTTGTTTGATATGCACAACACTGTATTTATGTGTAATTCAGTACGACAATCAACATACATTGACGCATCACATGCAAGGCAAACAACTGTATAAATACGACAACTCTAGGTAGGAGGTCATCCGATGTTATAAATTTAAATGTGTTATCCATGGAGTACAACAGCGGGAGTGCATTTCGAACGACATTGTGGCTGATATGACGAATGCTCTTCTGACGAATCACTTTATAACCGAATTGCTATATGTTTGTAAAAATAATATAAAGAGGTATACAATTGCGGGTTTTGGAACGTGCAGCACTGGCAATTGGTAGCTGTTAAATGTTCAGGTCATCTTAACTGGTTTTTGTGTTTGCCATTTTACAATTTGGAACGTTTTACCACCGATTTTTATTTTTTGTTAAGGGGTAGGGCCGTCAACTCTTGACGAGTATAAACTGAAGCGTCAAGTTTAAATGGGAATATGAAAAAATTTACCTTCAACTCTTAACGTGTGTAAACCGGGTCAGACCAACGATTTTCTGTGTGTATTTGGTGGCCACAGAACGACCACACAAAGAAAGTTCCATATAAACGATCCGCACAAAGTGAAAAGAAAGAAAGCTCACCACTTGACGCCAAAATAGACGCTTTTTATATTTTCAGTTTTCCGTTCACATTGTTCCCTCTTCTGAGCGAGAGAACTGATGGCGAATTCATTAGGAAAGTAAAAATTATGCCAATATTTTTATGGAATAAATATGTTTTTCACATTATTTTTGTATCGAAATTTTTTTCAATAAAATTAAAATTTCTAATGAAGTCGAATTCTTCTGGGGTGAATACGTGAATAAGCAAAATTGCCGTATATGGGGCTCTGGAAATCTCCAAGCGATTGTGGAGCAGCCTTTACATTCCCAAAAAATGACTGTATAGTGCAGACTACTGCAATGAGTATCATATAGATCTCGGATACTCAAATCGTACCCAAGTTTCTTGCTGTTCTCTGCTCTATCCATACTCAATGAAATATGTAAAGTTAATAAAATTGTTAACCCTCAATGAGCCAGAAGAATAAAAGTTTATCAAAATTAAAATCTTGAAAAAAAAACCGCGTTTGCTTCTTTTACCATTTCAAAAAAGTGTTTCTCATTTTGATGATGTCATAGTTTGGGACAATAATTCTTACTCTTATGAAAACGACTAGCTTATGTAACTGCAGTGTAATTGATGCTAGTTACTTGAATTTTTTATTTTAATAAAACCATTTAAGTTATAGTATACTTATGTATCTGCGACTTGCTTTCAGCTTTAACGAACACAAACAATTAGTCATCAGTTTAAGGAATGAAATTAAAGCTGGCCTCAAAAACAATGAGCACATAATTAATACGTGCCCAGTGTCAAGTGTAACTATAACTGGCTGAACATGTCGTTCTTACATTATGAGATTCTTAACTGAATGTAACCTTAAATAAGCTAGTTTAGCACTGAACTTTATTTGAACTGGCAAAAGGCGGATTTCTGCGCTGTAAATACATCTAACAGACCATTCTATTTACGACATTAGGTTAGGTTGAGATGATTAGTGTGACCATCTCACTTTTGTGGCATTCGGGGACATTCACAATTGGTCATTTACGCGACGTCCATGCATCGAATTTTGCCCTTGGACTTGAAGTTACACCCATATAAAATTCAATTGACGCAGCAGCTGTTGCCTCGTGACCATGCACAACGCCGTACATTCCCTGATAGTACCCTAGAAATGATTGCTGAAGATGATGATTTTTTGCAAAAAATCATCTCTTCGTATGAGGCTCATTTCCACCTTGGCGGCCATGTTAACAAGCAAAATTGCCGTATTTGGGGCTCGGAAAATGCACAAGTGATCGTGAAGAAGCCAATGCATCCACCGCGAGTCACTGTTTGGTGCGATTTATGTGTCGTAGACATCTTCAGACCGTTTGTTTTCTTGCACATGAGGACGGAAACACTGAAAATGTCAACTCTGAGCGGTACCACACTATGTTGGAAGACTATTTTGTGGCAGAGGTTGAAGCTCAGGGTCTGGACGATATGTGGTTTCAACAGGACGACGCTACACCACACACAACTCGCCTGAATTTTGACTTTTTGCGTCGCTAATTCCCGAACCGTGTAATTTCTCGTTGCGGTGATGTGAATTGGCCGCCCAGATCATGCGATTTGACGCCGTTAGACTTTTTCGGTGGAGTTACACGAAGGATAAAGTCTATGTGAATGATCCGAAGACAATTCCAGACTTAAAAAGCAATATTACATCGGTGACTTGGGCCATTCCGAAGGCCATACTGCAAAATGTCATCGAAAAGATGGACAAAAAAGTGAGATATCTAAGGAATAGTGGCGCAATAATCCTATTGTGTGACCTTTCGAACGAAATCAAATATTTGGAAAAATTCCGAATCGTTTGCCTTTTATTCATAATCAAAGTACCACACGTCTCAATGGATCACTCTTTAGTCTACTTTTTTTTGTAGTTAAAATTCTTTAAAATAAAAATTATCGACCTGCTTGGACCTGCTTTTTTTCGTCAAATTTTTTATTCGTATTCTTTGTTTGTTTGTGATATTTATGGCCCGTGGAATTTACAACCGAAAAAAAAATGGCAAAAAGCTAGAAATTGTTCACAAATTCCGGGCAATTATATAATTTTTTCGAGTGTTTGTGAAAAAAATGTCGGGTCTTTCTTCCTTTTCAAATATTTGGGAAAAAAGACCCGGCATTTTTAAGTCGGAAAAATAAGTTTGGAATTAAGGCCCGAAAAAAATCGGGTATTTCTGCCAAATTAAAATAGAGAAAAACGCCCGCATTTATGTTTATTCCCAAAACGATAAGAATTTCAAAATCGTTATGATAAACCCGCATTTTTCCTTTCCGGAAGGTAAAAAACAACATTCTGTATAAGGGCGATTCATTTTATCATAAAAACAAAAATACCATTTGAACCTTATCCGGACATAATGTCCATGGACCTCTTGTTCATGGAATAACATCAAAAACAAATAAAATTAAGGAAATCTCTGCAGGTATTTTCACAGAGGTACATTCGTTTACTACTCAAATCTATATTATATTTTGATAGTCTCAAATTGAATCTAGATCGCGACATTACGCCCGAAAAATTTGGAAATAAAGCCCGAAAAACTACTGAAAATATCGGGCGTAATTTCCTTCTTTTTCTCGGGCTTTATTTTCCTAACCATCCGGTTGTATTTTCCTTCTTTCGAGCTCGATTACCATTTCAAATTCGAGCTCGATTACCATTTCCAATTTCGGGCGGTTTTTCCAAAATTCGATGCTATGGAAAATCGGCCTCTTGGAGCCATATTTATCGCTACCAGCGACCTTTTCCGCGATTTCTGGCGTTTTTTGAAGCATGTCAAAAAATTCCATACAACTGAACTTCATGTTACATTTCACGAATATGACTCTTTCCAAAGTACTTATTTGAAGGCGTGTTCTCTCTTTCGTCTAAATTCGGTTTATTTAAATTCGAAAAGACTCGTTTGACTGAAGCAGATGTACAGTGTAAGCAATAGATATATCTCCTAAAAGTTTGTACGGTACGTTTTTTCTCGTAAATTGATTGAAGAACTCGACCCTGCGCATGTGAAATGGTTTTTTGTTTCGTTTACATTCCTAATTTTTTTCAGCAGTTATAAATTTCGTCAAATAACCGAATTGATGAATAAAAAATGACTCTCAGAATTCGGGGACATTTGATCCGATTTGAGAACACCAATTATTTGGGATAATTGCCGAAATTCGGGGACATGTCCCGAGTAAATAGAACAGATGGAAACATTAACCATGATATATAAGTTTATTCCATTCATACTTATTTAAGTAGTACAACCACAACCAAGAGATAAAATAATCATGACGTTTATTTGGTCTGCAAACTGCATTCATTAAAAAATGTCAATCATTATGTGGATTAACCTTCCCAGTCGCTCTACCAGTCAATCACTGAATTTTTTTTTCAAGCTTCATTGAACTCTGTACAAAACTTCCGCTATCTTGCATTAACATGCGTATGACATTGACACTTTTTTTACAGTACATTATTTATACCTATTATATTTATTTCCTTATGTTTTTATATCAGCTCGAATATGTGAACGAGCTCATTCATGGCTTTAGTCGCACCCACTATGAAACACCGTCAGTCCCCATCCATTGCTCTTCCCGCTCAAAAAACTGCTGCCATGCAAGTCGTTGCCATGACTAATACTACCTTTAACAGTTTTTTGTTGTTTTTTTTTATTTTTTATTTTGTACTGTTACTACAAACATTCATCTTACGTTGATGCATAAGAGTGCATCCATCAGTAGCTTATTTATTGTTTTTTGTTGTCATCATTGTGCATTCTGCATATGCTAGGTTCATTTATCAACCGATACCATAACCGCAACCACAATAATAACAACAACAACAATTACAATAATATTTATGATGTACCTACATACATTCATCCAATACAATAACAACTACAACAAGTGCTCTCAAGGTCTTAATATCGTTTGACGGTTGGCGTATGGTGTAAAATGAGGAGGATGGAGGAGGTGGAGGAAGATGTTGATGATGATGTCTGTATTGTGATTTTACAATGTTTTCCTGCTCACCCCCGCACTTTTCTCTGACAAACAAGGCAATCATTTCAATTTATGTTAATATCTTTCTTTGTTGGTCTGGTGCTGACGGTTGATATCGCAACTTGTGTGTCAATCTAGTCATATGATCCCAACAAGCAGACAAATAATTTCTGATCGTTGTAAGCTTATTTTTCTAAGACTTAAATAAATTCACAATGACTACTTATGCAATATTTGTTTTGTGTTTAATTTTTTTGAAGTTTTCAACACCGAAGTCAATATCGGGACTCGCTCCATTTTAAAAACCAATCCCGATGCCAATGATGAAATCGATAATCCATAAGAGCCCGAACAAGATCAAAATTCGTTGCGACCGACGATCCTCTCTGGTCGTCAATCGCAGAGAATACGTCCAGAATAAAACGATTGCGGCTGACGTTTAAGGGTTGCTTTTATTTAGTATTTTTCAATTAAGTATTTTTATATTTAGTATTTTTTTATTTAGTATTTTTTTATTTAGTATTTTTTTATTTTTTTTTTTTATTTCATTTCAAAGTACATATTGGTATTTTTAGTTACTTTTAATACAACACAAACAAAGAAGAAACGTCAAGACATAAGCTATGTTCAAAACGTCTTTGAACATACTCTATTGTTAGCAAAAATATGGCAACATTAATAGAACTCAGGGAGAAAACCGTCGGTCGCAAGAGAAAAAGGAGAATAGATTCTAATTCTGCGATTGTTGCAGCTGACGACCTGCGATTTCATTCTGGACGTGTTCATACATTTTCATGCATTCTATTGCAGTGCGATGTCGTCAATCACAACGATTTTCGACTCTGTTTGGGCTCTTAACTGTAACAAAAATGTATACCGTTTTCTACTGGCAATCTTATTCTGGCTTTACATATCCTTGTCATAAATCTCTAATAATTGCGAACTTTTCGAGTTATTTTCATCTTTGTCCAAAAATGTTGAATATATATTGGCGCGCATATTGAAAAGTTATTGCCAGTTTTTCCACAAATACGTACAGATTGAAATTCCTTTTTTATTGAAACGTGGACACCTGCCGTATAGGCTTAATTCCACGTTGCCCCATGACAATAGGGTCGAGGTTCATGGAATTTATGCGTAGCAGATAAATCTCCAGGACGTTAGTACGATGCAATGCAAATACAACGTCCAGCCGACTTCCCCTGGGCGTCACTTTCATTACTCCAGACGCGACCAACGCCCCGTCATAGTAGTTTCAACACCAGTTACACACCATACTTAAGTGTTTATTTAAATTAATAAATAAACTGTATGGATTGCTATCCAACCAATGCTGGAACGCAGCAGTACCAATTGTGGAGGAATAGTTGGGTCAACATCTACATTTATTGGTGGAAATCGAGACCCATCTAACATCTCTGGCAATTTATGGGCATTACCATCCGGTTGATTAAGCTCAACTCCACTCCGATCTCACAGACCTGTTCGCGACATTGAACTACCACAGCCAGCACGATACTCTCCGAAGGGCTAGCCCTGCGATAGTCTCCCCGGGCAAAAGGGATTTAACTCGACACGCACTTATCACAACACCAACACATCCGCATTCATTACTCTTAACTGTGAAGGAAAAAGCCACCACAACTTGCATTTGCTACAGAGTAGACCAAATCGCACTTGACTGTGTGTGACACAAGGTCACCATTTCACTATTTGCTCCATTTTAATACTGGTACTCCAAGGCTACTAATATGAACTTTTCACACTTGGAGCACCCAATATGACACTTCTTGATTATACACCTTATCAATCTGGTACTCCGAGGCTACTAAGATAAACTTTTCACACTCGGAGTACCTAATATGACACTTCTTGATTATCATCGTTTTACCAGCCTTATAAGACTTGCAAGACTTATAAGACTATCAAGAAACCTCAATGCGAAATGTATCAGTGGAGACTGTGACAGTACATCTGTCGAGCGTAACGACTATCCCCGTGCTAACAAATTTTAAGGATCATTGCTATTCCTTCGTTGGCATACGCTACCGTTGATCTAGTCAAACAGTCCTACCTACTCCCCAGATTGGGCGACCAACTCCAAGATCTGGGTAGTACCTCTACATTTACACAGGATTGGTCGAACTCGTTGCCTGCGACCATCCTCCTTTATCCTGGCTTTAGATAGGCTGCTCGTGAGAACAGGCGGAGTTACATATACGTACAGTGATCAAAAAAAGTGTTACTTATAATCAATTTTTAAAATATTAACAAAAAAGTCCAATATTAATCGTTTGGGTATTCAGGGTGGGCCATCTAATGGTTTCTTTTTAAATCATGGGTTATTTTGACACTGAAAACTGTTTCCCGCTCGAAATCTTGACATAAAGTCAGTATCATAGTATCTCCGCGGAAAGAAATGAGTCGCTTTACGCTTGGACAACGTTGGAAAATATTGAAAACTTTTTTCCAAACTGAGTGTTGTGTAGCCCAAACAGTGCGTTATTGATTTGGGTGAAAAATCATCTTTCTGACGAGGCATTTTCATCTCGGCGGCTACGTTTACAAACAAAATTGCCGCATCTGGGGCTCGGAAAACTCGCACGTTATTGTCAAGAAGCCGATGCATCCACAGGCAGGGACAGTTTGGTGCGGATTGTGAAGTGGTGGCATCATTGGACAATTTTTCTTCGAAAATGAAGCTCGAAACAACGTTTCGGTCAACGGTGGGCGTTACAGAGCTATGTCAACCGCGTTTACTGACATTGAAGACATGAATATGAACGACCTCTGGTACATGCAGGATGCCGCGCCATGTCACAATCGAGCTTTTGCGCACCAAATTCCCAAATCGTGCTATCAGCCATCTTGGCGATGTCAATTGTCGGCCTCGGAGCTGCGATTTGACCGCTTTGGACTTTTTTTTTTGTATGGAATCGTGAAGGACCAATGTCATGCCAACAATCCGGAAACGATTCAAGCACACCCAAAAAAAAAAAACGAAAAATCACCCAAAAATAAAAAGTGTAATTTCGCCCAAAAGCAAAAAAACAAAATTTTATCCAACCAAAATGCAAAATCGCCCAATTTTTTCAAATGGGTGATTGAAAAAAAAAAAAATTTAATAATTGAAAAAAAATAATTTTTTGCAAAATTATTTGCTAAACTGTTATATAGGGTGGTTAAATTTTAAGGGCCGATGTTGATTTTGAATAAAACACAAATTATTTAGGAAATTATTGTCATTTCTTTTTATTATGATAATATTGGTGTGGTTCAATTAGGTATGGAACAAAATATCGGCCAAATGGCCGCCGCGACCTCGGCGGCACACCTCCATCCGATGGTCCAAATTTTCGATGACGCTGAGGCATAAGTGAGGTTCTATGTCGTTAATGTGCCGAATTATCTCATCGTTTAGCTCTTGAATTGTTGCTGGCTTATCGACGTACACCTTTTCTTTCAAATAACCCCAAAGAAAGAAGTCCAACGGTGTCAAATCACATGACCTTGGCGGCCAATTGACATCGCCACCACGTGAGATAACACGGCCATTGAATTTGTCGCGCAAAAGAGCCATTGTTTCGTTAGCTGTGTGGCAAGTGGCACCGTCCTGTTGAAACCACATATTATCCACATCCATATCTTCCAATTCGGGCCATAAAAAGTTCGTTATCATCTCACGATAGCGAACACCATACACAGTAACTGCCTGACCGGCCTCATTTTGGAAAAAATACGGCCCGATGATGCCGCCAGCCCATAAACCGCACCAAACAGTCACTCTTTGTGGGTGCATTGGTTTTTCGACAATCACTCTTGAATTATCATTCGCCGAAATGCGGCAATTCTGCTTATTGACGAATCCACTGAGGTGAAAATGTGCCTCATCACTGAAGATGATTTTCTTCGAAAATTGATCATCCACTGTTGCCATTTCTTGCCACCATTCTGACCATTAACGACGCTTGAAATGGTCAAGAGGCTTTAGTTCTTGAGTCAATTGCACCTTGTAAGCGTGTAAATGCAAGTCTTTATGCATAATGTTCATTAACGACGAGTGTGAAAGGTGCAATTGTTGGGCACGACGACGAGTTGAGGTGGACGGCTCTTCAGCCACACTATTGCGGACAGCAGCAATACTTTCTGAAGTACGAGAATGCACTGGTGTTTTCACATCTCCTTTAGACCCGGTTTGCTCAAATTTTTGCACGATTTTTCCGATTGTACGCACATTTCGACGATTAGACCCCTTGTCTACGGTCCTGGCACCTTTACTTAGCGAGTAACAATTCAATGCAACGCCGGTGCATTTTGCAAAAATGCCTTTTTCAATATTTGTGTAAACCTGCGTGGTAAAACGTAACCTCGTCACGTCAAAATATTTGTATTTTTCCAAACTGTGTTTGTACCTACAAAACCGTTTAATGGGATACTATGGCTTAACTGTTGGGTTAAATATTCGGTTGAGTATGTTTGTCCAAATTATTCTTGTTGGATGTTATGTTGAGTGGTTTTTTTTTATATTTTAACTAGCTCGTTTCGGTTACATAATAATAGCGGTATCTATTGTATTTCTTGGTATGTAGATCTACACTATTTATATCATCATTGATGAACGCACTCATCACTTATATGCTTTTTTGCAAACTATAAGATATGAAAAAATCTTAACTAAGTTATTTTAAAGAAATGAGTACATATTTGTTGTTTCCCCTAAAAACTGCTCCAGTTTTAACAAATGGAAAAAATGTACTAGAACTTAATTGTCACATGAAGCTTGAAAATTGAGACTTCAATGAAAATAAAAGCGTTGTGTGTAATAAAAAAGGCCAATGATATCGTTGTGTGCGGCACAAGACACGAATTAGATAATATTTAATATAAATAAATTGTGGTAAAAATAAATTCAAAAGAGAATGGAATAAATTGAATTGTGCGCTGATGTAGAGCAATAAAAGATAATACAACAAAATTGAAAAAATTAAATTTAGCTGGTTATATAAGCGCAAATATTGCACTCACAGAAAAAAAAAAATAACGGCAAAGCCCTTTCATATCACCAAATAAAAACAATGCGTAGCAGAGAAACAAAACAAAAAATAAAATAAAACGAACGGAACGAATTAAGGTTAAAATCTTAATATGACGAATAACGGAGGAATGTCTTTAAGCAAAGGTCACCACATCAAATTCCAAAGTTCAAATCGGACATTTAAGTGCGAGAAATTAAATAAAAAAAAACTAAAAATACAGAGAAGAGAAAAAAGATACAGTAGTTTCGACTATGTCGTAACACAAGACGTAGAATTAGTCAATTCGCTTTTGATGACATCTTTTTTAAAAACTATTTAGCAAAATATTTATTCCATACACCTGAGCATATGACCTTTAAAAGAGTGCCGGAGAGGGTTAATATGTATGACGGACCCCCATTACTTTTGCAAAAGGAACACTTTTGCCTTTGACACCTATTCCCTCCGACCACTCCTTAGGGGCACTCCCTTACAAATATTATGGTTTTTGTATATTTATTCCATACACCTGAGCATATGACCTTTAAGAGAGTGCCGGAAAGGGTACATAGGTATGACTGACCCCCATTATTTTTGCAAAAGGAACATTTTTGCCTTTGACACCTATTCCCTCCGACCACTCCTTAGGGGGGCTCCCATACAAATTTTATTGTGTTTGGGCCGGAAAGGGTTAATATGTATCACCGACCCCCATTACTTTTGCAAAAGGAACATTTTTGCCTTCAACACCTATTTCCTCCGACCACTCCTTAGGAGGGCTCCCATACAAATTTTATGGTTTTTGTTTATTTATTCCATACACCTGAGCATATGACCTTTAATAGAGTGCCGGAGAGGGTTAATATGTATGACCGACCCCCATTTTTTTTGCAAAAGGAACATTTTTGCCTTTGACACCTATTCCCTCCGACCACTCCTTAGGGGGGCTCCCATACAAATTTTATGGTTTTGTCGATAAAACCGGAAACTGTCGATAAATAGGTAGCAAACAAGAAATCAAATGTTGGCTTTATATTTCATGTAATTGTGTAAAATTTATATAAGTTAGAGAGTTCTAACATGAATTTTTGTCGCATTGAGGATCAAGCAGACCAACAAGTGCTAACATCAACATTGTACGATCAGTAATTTAGGCCCACCAAAGGCTCAAAAAGTTATATAAATACCGACACCTGATCAGTATCAAACACCCTACTTACCTCCGAGAATGACGTATTCTACGTCAAAATGTTAGTAGGCACACTTTATTATTAAGGCACTTGGATATGAGTCGATAAACTAAGATCTTAAAAAAACTCCATTTTTAATCACTGTTATTGCACTATTTAGTCAAATCTTTTATTGCAAATTTCATTAAGTTCTATTCACACCTTTTTTCTTGATTCACCACACGTGGCTATACAACCCAACACACCATTCCAACGGAAGTAGTAGAAAGAACACTTTGTAAACACTGCTGCATAAAAAAGTGTCTAATTTTAAAAATGTTTATTCAAATTCAATTCAACAATTGTGCGAATACTGAAAACGCAAGTGTTGATCATGTGCCAAAATTTACCGATTTATTTAATTAAACAGATACGCAGATACAAATACATTTACACCAATAAGCGAAACATTCAAATAACAGCAAAAACAACAACAACTGCAAAATTGCATGACTTAAATCGCTTTACGCGATCGACTGCTTAAACTGACGTTAGCAACGTTTTGTTTTTGTTATTATTTTTTGTTGTTATTTTTGTTGTTGTTGTTGTTGTTATTGTTGTAGCTGTCATAGACTTTGCTTGCTGCCTTGGAGCTGAGTTGAAACATATGTTTTTGGAATTACAATTAATTGTAAAGTATTTGCTTTGTTTGTTGGTGTTGTTGTAAGTTTCTGTTGTGGTTATTGTTTGTGTTGTTGTTGTTGTTGTTGTTTTTAGTGCTAATTTGTATGATGTGAACAGCGTCTGCTTTTATGCTAATTTCTTATTTAGTAAAATCTTTTTGCATAAATTGGACAAAATACATTTTTTTGGACAATTGAGCAACAAAACAAAAAAGCGAAAGTTATTTCAATGTTGCGAACGCTACACAGAAAAAAAAACTGAACGGCAAAAATGAATTCAATTTATTCATTGCTTTCTAAATGGTTGTGTTCTTTTAGGTGAATTAGGTGGATTTTATTTTTATACCCTTACGTTTAAAAAACGTAAAGGGGGTATATTAATTAAAAAGAACCATAAATTTTGTCACTCCGTTTGTAACGCCCATAAGGAGGCGTGGCAGGTATAGAAAAGTATATATATTCTTGATCAGCATCACCACCCGAGTCGATTTAGCCATGTCCGTCTGTCTGTCCGTCTGTCCGTCTGTCTGTCCGTCTGTCTGTCTGATCACGATTACAGCCGTAATTTTCAAGCTTTTATCTAAAACATAAAGGTCAAGTTCGAAAATGAGCCAAATCGGATCACAACCACGCCTACCTCCCATACAAAGTGACTTTATCAAAACGGTAAAATCTCTTAGAATTCCACAGAAACTAATATATGGACTTGAAATCGCACATGAGCTCTGCTATTTAATATACACTCTGAGTATGAATTTCAACCAAATCGGATGAAAACCACGCCTACCTCCCATGTAAAGTGAATTTATCAAAAATGTGCAATCTCTTTAAATTCCACAAAAATTAATATATGGCCTTGAAATTTTGCATATGAACTTTGATATATAACATGTACTCTGTGTATAAAATTCAACGAAATCAAGTGAAAACCACACCCACCTCCCATACAAAGTGACTTATACCGAATATTTTCTGTTAAAACTATGACGAAAATGTTTTTACAAATAAACACTTTTTTAACTGCTTAAGACTTTGAATATACTTCGGTTCGGACATGGGGTATTTTAACTTCGGCCCAGTCGAAGATCATTTCTTACTAGTTTTTAATGAATAACGGCCGTGACCGGGTTCGTTAAATAGCGAACTACAAACCATTCGAACTACAAGGTTCGTGGTTGGAATCCCATCTAAAGAAACATTTTTCCATATGAATTAAATTGTTCTGATAGGCCGTCACCTTTCTGCAGACAATAGTAATCCTCAGAAAGTAAATAATGTAAATAGTAATCCTCAGAGAGTAAATGTTAGTGGGAGAAAATTGAGATAAGTGGTGACCGGAATGAGGTTCGAAAATTTTTGCAAAAAAAAAAGACGCCTGGCCGATGGTTTTAAGACCGGGACCTCTTCCTGCACGGATGAAAGCGAGAATCTAATAACAAATATCCAGACTACACATATGAGGCTTCTGAATGGCGACGCTGACAACAAACCCCAATTGTGAACGACAGCGTTGAGGTTCCGCTGCCCGACTAAAATAAACCCAGTAAACCATAACTACAGTTTTCGTTTATAAAGCTTTTCGGGACTCATAAATTAACTCTTTTTGTATCATTCGTCGGACTAAAATGCCTCTCAAATATTAAGCTTATTTTGTTCAGAAATGAATTAAAAAAAAAAGCCATAAATTGTGTTTTTTTTCGTTCGAAAATGAGTTTTTAAAATGAACCATAGAAAAGTTCTTTTTCGGCACTCGGAAATTAACCCTTTTTGTATCAATCGCTGGCCTGACTTGCCTTTCGAAAACAAACCTTTGTTGAGAAATGAATTAAAAAATAAACCTTTTTAAATTATAAATGTTATTATTGCAAAATATTTGTTATTACATATCGATGATTTGTATAAAAAGAAATGATTATGATTGAACTCATTTAAGAATGGAAAAAAAGAAGCATTTATGATTTATTTCTGAACTCATTTATGAACAGAAATGGTTCATTTACCAAAAATTTGTAACTACTAAAATTATAAAAAAATTATTCTTTTCCGACTCAAAATAAGTTCTTTATGAATTTCGCAAAAGAAGTACAATTTTTATTAATGGGAAAAGTTTTCACGAATTTAATATTTTATAGTAAACATTTTTAAGCGACAAAATTAAACAAACTAAAAAAAAAAAGAAAATTCTACCCAAAAACGTTCGCAAAACTCTCACCTTACACAATAAGTTTATGGTTCAGTGGAAAGTCTTGAAAGTCTTGACAAAGCCACAGGAGCCTACCTGCTAAGCTCTTCAAGAATGAAGGCGAAGCTCTATTTAAATGCATTAATGATCTTCTATGCGTGTTATGTGAAATATTGAAGTCCATAGTAAATCAGCTGATTGGACCTTATCAGTGTGGCTTCAGGCCTGGAAAATACACTATCTGCCTAGAAGAAGAGGAGAAGATCATAGAAAAACAAATCGACACGCACAATCTTTTTGTCGATTACAAAGTCGCCTTCGACAGTCCAATAAGGAATCACCTATAATCCACCATGGCTGAATTTGCTATTCCTGCAAAACTCATGCGTCATTGCAGAATAACACTGAGCAGCACAGTTAAAATCGGAAATTAGCTTACCCCTCCACCGATAATAAACGAGATTTCAGAAAAGCTTATCCTTATTGTGCGACTTTTTCAACTAAATGATGGAGAAGATCGCCTGAGCTGCTGATCTGAGACGTAGTGCCTTGATATTCTACAAGAGTATTATGCCGCTGCTGGCGTATGCTGATTATATCGATATCCCTGGCAATAATACGCGCAAAATCAATGCAGTATTATCCAGATTAGCGAGTCGTGTCGAATAGGTCTAGCAGTGAATTCAGATAAGACTAAATACCTAGTGTCAACAAGCAAACAATCCCAGCGACTTGGAAACCACGTCACTGCTGACAACATCTCCTTCGAGGTTGTTAAGAACTTAGTCCACCTGAGATTCAGCGTTAACCTCTCCAACGAAGTCAGTATTGAAATAAAACGGAGAATAACTCTTGCCAACAGGTGTTGCTTTGCTTAGTACTGCTTAGTGGGAATTGACTTGCAGAGCCCTCTCTCACAAACGTACAAAACTCACGATCTATAAGCCACTTATCTTGCCCATTAGTCCGTATCAACTTACAGGAAAAAAAAAACAAAAGTTCGCCACTTAATCTGAAGAATTTTCAAAAGGTAATTTTGCATTTAAGTTTTTCTTCATATCTTCAGCAGTTTAATACATACCCACCAGATCCCAGTTTTTACCGTTCTAATGTACCATCCTAAGGTCATAAAATTAAAGCTCGCAAAAAATCATTAAACTCTTCCGATGAAAGTATATCGATTGCCCCAGTAGAACTATTTAAGAAGTTTTTCTTTAATTTTTTGTCGATCTTAAAGAATGATATATCAATGTTTTTATTTCGATGAGTCTTACTTTTTTGCTCTAAATAAAGGTCTTTGGGGTCTAGCAACCCGTTCTAGCACTTACCAGATATCAATTTCTACAACATGAATTGCAAAAATAAAAGTCAAACCAAATAAAGTATTTTTGAGCTGTTGCCCATTACATCACAGGCCCTTACCATATGGTATATTATTTTAATTTGCATTTTTTTTTTATTTAAATAAACAAATCGTGACTTAAGCTTGTCAAATTTAAGATATGCCTGTATCTTGTAGCTTAAGAATCTATATTCAATATTCAATAAACAAACAAATAAACAAACAAACAAAAACAAAAACAGATCTTTTATAGTGGGAAAAATTTTGCTAAAAAAAACAACCAAAAGCTCAAGCAGAGGAGATCAACAATATCACGGAATTTTAAAATGAGTCAACTGATCATAAACATTTTGAACATGAATCATTTTGTTAAAATCATAAATTTAAATGTGAAAAGAAGAAAAATCTGAAACACGCCCAGCTGAGTCAAGAAAAATGTGGTGATCCTCAGGCTTGTGGTAATCATTATTAAATTGTACCTTTTGACATTAACTTGAAAGCACATTCGTCGTAAATGATTTCATTTTTTTCTTGCCATAAATTTTTGTTGTCAAAATAAAATGACATAAGCATAAAATCAATGAACTGATCATGCAATCAATCCGTTTAACAGCCGATCAATATTAAAATAGGTTGTACTTGAAAAAATAAAATATATGTAAAAATAAGTCTTAAAAAATAAAATAAAAATTACTTATTCATGCACAGATAAGATAACAAGAATTGGGTTTAACATGGTTAAGCAGGCTAGATGAATAATTTTTTGTTTTGGCGCTTTTTTTTTCTTTTAGATTTCTTTTAGTTTAACTGTGTTGATAAGATAAGCAAGTTTTTGCCATTTTAAGCTAGTATCAATGGTTACTTAAATGGTAAAAAGGAATTTCCATTTTAGCAAAGGGTGTTTTCTTATGCTAGTGCTAACTTTGATATTTAACAAAACACATGAAATTCGAAATTCTTTTAAAAAGACATTTATTTGTATTCAATCGAGAGAATTCATTCTGCAATTCATTTTAACTCACAATTTTGGGCCCAATATATATGCCCAGCATAGCTGGATCTAATGAATGTCATACAAGAGACAAAGTTTTCGACAATTTTCTCATAAATTTCTGCCCGTATGTCCTCAATGATGAATGTCCGTCAATTCTCAGTGTGCAATACCGATGTGTTTCGAATTCGCAATGGACTTGCTTCTTCGTATATTTTATCCCTAACGGGTTGCGTTTCGAGTCCGAAACTGATCCGTTTTCATATAAAATTCCTCTCAAAAACTCGAATGACTTTTTCCATTTGTTGTGACGGATTTGATGCGAGTTCGAAACGTATCCATTCAAACATAAAAGAACAAATTTCACGCTGACGGACTCGTACCGGGTTCAAAACGAATCCGCATCCGTTGTTGAACACAATGGGTTGTTGTTGGCTTTTCAGCGTAGACTAGTGATTTAAGATGTAACCAAAAAAAATATTCAAAAGACGTCAAATCACAATTTCTAAGAGATCAATTTATAGGTCTATTTCGCGAAATTAGACGTTAATCGAATGTTTTCTCCAATGGGTTGATTGATTCGTTTGCTGTATGTCACGTAGCCCATTCCTGTTGAAATCACATCTCTAAGAGATCAATTTATAGATCCATTTCGCGAAATTAGGCGTTAACAGAATGTTTTCTCCAATGAGTTGATTGATTCGTTTGCTGTATGTCACGTAGCCCATTCCTGTTGGAATAACATCTCTTCCACATTCATGCCATTCAATCGAAAAATGAAAAAGTCATTTATCATGGTTTTATAGCGGAAACCATTGCCTGTAACACGCTGATTAGCTTCATTTTTTTCAAAAATTTGGTCCAATGACTACTCCACCTGTTTATAGACCGCATCAAACTGTACTTTTTTCGGTATGTAACGGCGCACAGTGATGCGAAAGGGCATGCTAGATGGAAAAAAGTCGAAATCGAATTTTTACATTCTGAATATTTAAAAATGTTAAATAATATCCATTGATCTCAGGAATAATTTTTTATTTACCTGCACTTACTACAAAAATTGCAAAAATTCTTGAAAGTTGACCCAAAAGGTGATTTTTTGAAATTTTTGCTTAGGAGTTTTCAAGTTATATTTAATTATTTTTCTAAAATATTTCTTAATCTCCAAAATAGTTGAAAATTGGCATACTTTATGAAAAAGATAAGGTCTTTTAAAATAAAATATCTTCAATTACCTATCTTTTGAAATGTTCGCGCTATAAAACGGTATTTATCGATATAACTGCGTAAAAAATGAACATTTGGTAAAATATTTTGGAAAATAAGAAAAGGGCCATTTTGTATTTACAAAAATGTGTTTTTTATTTAACCATTATTATGTCTACTCTAAGTTCTAAAAGTGCCAAGGTCCGCAAATGGCCAGTTGCCTTGTTTTTAACCTGTTTGATGGTCCTAAAAATCCATGTATAAACTAGGTCCTGAACGTTTTGTATGAAATGTATTGAATTTGAGGTCGACTAGACTATATGTGGTGTTTAAATATTCTCAACACATTAAAAAATATTTTTAAGCTAAAAAAAAAAAATATTATAATACATATTAAATAAAAAAAATATTTTAGCTGAGGTTTTTTTTTTTTTTAAAAAAACCCAAAAATTGATAAAATATTTTGTAAAATTAAAAAAAGGCCATTTTATATATGCAAAAATATATTTTTTATTTAACCATTATTATGTCTTATTTAGGCTCTTAAAGTGCTAAGGTGCGCAAATGGCCGGTTTCCCTGTTTTATAGCCTGTTTGATGGTCATAAAAATGCTATTTATTTTCATTTCAAAACCAGGTTTCAACTGTTTTTTATAATTTTGATAAGCCGATAGCCCAATCTGCTAGTGCTTTTAATATTCATTGTAAATTAAATTTATAACTAGTAAGCAATGATCTTCGACTGGGCCGAAATTAAAATATCCCCACGACCGAACCAAAGTATATTCAAAGTCACTTTGTGTGGGAGGTAGGCGTAGTTTTCACCCGATTTCGTTAAATTTAATACTCAGAGTGCATGTTAAATATCGAAGCTCATACGCAAAATTTCGAGTCCATCTATTAATTTTTGTGGAATTCTAAGACAATTTACCTTTTTAATAAAGCCACTCTGTATGAGAGGTAGGCGTGGTTTTCACCCGATTTCGTTGAATTTAATACTCAGAGTGCATATTAAATATCGAAATTCATACGCAAAATTTCGAGTCCATCTATTAATTTTTGTGGAATTCTATGACAATTTACCTTTTTAATAAAGCCACTTTGTATGGGAGGTAGGCGTGGTTTTCATCCGATTTCGTTGAATTTAATACTCAGAGTGCATATTAAATATCGAAGCTCATACGCAAAATTTCAAGTCCATCTATTAATTTTTGTGGAGTTCTAAGACATTTTACCTTTTTAATAAAGTCACTTTGTGTGGGTGGGGTAGGCGTGGTTTTCATCCGATTTGATTCATTTTCCAACTTGACCTTTATTTTTCAGAGAAAAGCTTATATATCGAAATATTTCATAGCTTTTCTCATTTCTTAGTTATGGACCAAAATATAGTCCACATGCATGGCAGCTACCACGCCCACTTGTTCAATCGCGCCGAAATTGCATACACGACATCTACGTTTAATTTTGTTACTGTAGCTTATCTGATTTCTAAGATATATCGAATAATGTGATTAAGTTGTATGGAAGCTGCCACGCCCACTTGTTCAATCGCATCGACATTTTTTTTTACTTTTTGCAAATTATATACAAAACGTCTACGTTTAATTTTGTTATCGTAGCTTAACTCATTTCTAAGCTAAAGCGAAAAATGTGATTAAGTTGTATGGCAGCTGCCACGCCCAATTGCTCAATCGCGCTGAAATTTTTTTCACTTTTTTCAAATTACATACAAAAAAATCTACGTTTGATTTTGTTGTCGTGGCTTATCTAATTTCTAAAATATAGCGCAAATTATGTTTCAGTTGTATGGCAGCTGCCACGCCCCCTTGCCCAAAATTTCTGAAATAGGTTTTTTGCATTTTCCTGTACCTAAAACACCGGAAACTACCAAAAAATCCACAAAATAATATTTTCCGTCTAACTTGTACCAATCGCATCACTGTGCGCCGTGTCGATAATCTCATAAGGATGGAAACACATCTTTTCATGCCATTCTATTGCGAATACCAGTTATTCACCACAGTGATAAGCTTTATTTTTGAAAAAATATGCTCCAATGACTCAATCAGTTTACAGATTGCACCAAACTTTACAATTTTCGAAATTTAAAAAATACCATTCATACCATTGATCCTAACACGATGATTTGGCTTATTTTTGAAAAATATGGTTCAATGACCCAACCAATTCACACACCGCAGTAAACTGTGCATTTTCGGAATGTATCGGCGTGAGATAATCTCATGTAGATGGAAATACATCTTTTCCATATTCATGCCATTCTAATGTGAATATCGTTGATCCTAACACGGTGATTAGCCTCATTTTTGAAACAATACATGTGGATGGAACAGCATCTCTTCCATATTCATGCCATTAATCAGGGCTCTATTGCCAATACCGTCGATACTAACATGCTGATTAACTTCAACCGATGACTCCACCAGTTCACAGACCACACCAAAATTTGTATTTTTCGGAATGTAATTGCGATTCTATAATCTCATGTGAATTGGTCTAATCTCATGTAGATTATCTTTGCTTCAAATGCAAAAAAATTGGTTTATTATCCTCATTCCTGAACAACATTTTTCGACAATACAGCGGATCGAATGCCATTCACTGAAATTTTGATGCAAACAATGGTCATTCAGATTCAATTCTTACCCGAGCTTGATCTTGTAAGCCTTCAAACCCTTGGTTTGAAAGATCTTTTTGTAAAATTTTTCATAAAAACGGACGGAGAAAGACCAAGCTGTTGTTAACTACGTCGTATCGATAAATTTGAATCTACTTCAACACTCTTCTCATGCAATATTCCTTTTAATAACGCACGCTTCTTAGGCGTCTCGGTACCACTGCATCTGAAAAGAAAATTTGTTTGATAGCGTTTAACAATGTGGTAAAAAGTGGTCTCCGATGGTCAATTATTTTGGGTGTGAATATGGAAAGTTCGAATGATTTATCTAGCTCCGCAGATAATCCATAAAAAACGCATTGACCTTAGAAACGTCCATTATTCCGAGAAGTCCATAAAGCTCAAAATTTCCAATGCACCAAAAGAATTGTTGATGATATTTGTTCAAGTAGTCAATAGAACGCATTCCAATTAATATGGTATTAATAATTTTACTACCCCATGAAACACATATCGCTCGTTTTCTGCAATAACGTTATAACTCAAAAAACTAGATTTTTCAGGAGAAGCATTTTAAGTTTTGGACAGACAATGGAAATTAATTCACCATTTTCATCATCAAATATACAAGTACTGCTGTAATGTACATGGTTTAATCCATACAAAGTGACAAAAAAAACTGAAGATTATCAATATATAATACGATCTAATCGGAAATATATTGAGGTGAATGAATCACAAATTCTACTCCACTGCAAAAATTAAAAAAAGATATCGTTACCAAAATTGTACACAGCATAGATCATGGTAACACGAATGTTGCTGTGTAATTAACTCAATTTTTATGTTTTTTGGATTGTAACGTTATTAAAGAAAACGAGCGATATGTTTAAAAAAAACAGCAATTTTTGTCGCAAAAGCCCAAAGAACCCATACAAATTTAGGACCCTTAATTATTTCCTCTTTTAATTCTTGCCATTTATTGGTAAGTACGGCTTATGAACTGTGTCATGAGCTTCAATCGTCTCAGTTGCGCACGGGCTCATGTGTGCGTGCGAAACAAATATTTTTTAGCGTTCTTGTACAAGAGCAAGTACGATTGCTGTTAAAATTTTGTTCTCGTTCGTAAGCGTGAGACGTTTAAAAAGGTGCACGAGCGTGGACCAAAATGAGCCATGTACGGACATGTCGAGTGCGTACATGAGTTGACTTTTCTGTTCCCTGAATTAGCCAAGTATGATAAATGAGTGAGAGTGAATCCGTTTTAAGTAGCTATCAAGAACAGTTACCAAGCTTTAATATCTAACATTTAACTTTTAACTTGTACTATTGCTGTAGTCAGTTTAAAAACAAGAATTTCAACAAAAACTTTACATTCTGCCTCATACTTTCAAAATACTCTTAATTTCCCTCAGTTTTCAGTGACACCAACTACTCCAAACGAACGTTAAAACTATTTCTTATAAATTCCAAAATTTTTGCATGCAAATATTTTGTTTTTTATCTTTCTAACCCCCCTCCCTCCAAACCATTAATAATCGCATTTAAAATGCAAACATTACTAAACAAAAACAATAAATTAAAACGCTTAAAGCAAAATATATGTTAATCAGCTGTTAATGAGCTTCCTCACATAACATGAACAGTTTTGTTAAAAAAAGTAAATTAAAAAAAAAAAAAAAATAAAAATAATAGGCCACTGTGAAAGTATGAAAGAAATAGTGAAAAGAAAAATAACCATCCTCTTAATGCGTACATTGACCGGTAATAATTGTCATTAAACTGTAAAAATACAAAATTGTAAACAATAGATACAATTTAAACACTTTTCATTGTTCTACTTAATAGGTCACCAGTTCGAATTCTCTCTTTCTCATAGCTTGTATTCGTATAATAAATAACTTGTTATTGTTTACATAAAGAGAAATAACACGGCACAACAAAACTGACAAAAAGAAAAACACGAGCACGCAAAACTAATTGAACATGTGATACATAAATTGCCGATGTTTGTTGAGGAGGTTAATCCCGGCCAGGCCATCGTCCTACGCTCTTACCTATCTGCTATTCTTTTCTTATTTCTTATCAATTGAACTTAATAAATTCATCAGTATTTATGACTTTGTAGTTATAGTTAGGTGCTAGAAAAGATTGTGGATGGGATTGCCGAATAACTAGAATTGACTGAGGTAAAGTCATAACATTTGTCTCTTGCCTCTGATTCAAATTCACATGTTTATTACACAGCTCTCCGTCACGCTTAGGCATTTATACACTTCTTTCACTTGATTGTCCCTTCTTTTCCACTAATCTATCACCACATTTTCCGAACCAAAGCAGACTTGATTAAATGGATTTAACACCTGAAATCCTTGGTTCAAAGCTAAGAAAAAAGAAGATGATTTCTCCTTACGGTATTTATAATTAATGACTTCCTTTAAACTTTCATAATTTTTCGTAGTATCCTCTGATTTGAGGGAAACTTGTGTTATTTAATAAATTATTGGTAAAGAAAAAATCGAAATTTTTAAAATAAAGAGTGTATCAACGAGAATTGGTAGATTTGTTTTTTTAATAAAACGAACATATGTTTGGATGTCTCTTAAGAGACATCTCCTATTTTGAATACCATCGTTCCATTTCATTCCATTATGTACTTAAGATCTTTTTTAGAACTTCAAATTTATTTTTTTATATTTATCTTTTTCATATATGAGGTGTGCTCAAAAAATAACGGGAATTTTTATATTTTAGAAAAAATTTTATTTATACATCTACATCAGTTTTGTTCACGTAGTCCCACGCGGGATGAGACTCGAAGGCTTTATTCAAGAATCGAAACACGTACACGATCGCACGATCGAAATTCTCTCAATCACTTGGCGCTGAGAGGTACGCGCCGCTTGCTCGTGTGTTTTGCACTACTCAAAATGTTTGAGGCATGGTTGAATAAATAAGTTTGTCGCATGGGTGAGAGCTAGTTTCCATAAATGTCAAATCGAAGTTGACAGCGCATACAAAATCTTAAAGCGAAAATTGATAACATGTAAAGCCGATGAAGTTGTTGTTGTTGCTTTGTATTGATTTTGACAATTATGGGTACTGAGAAGAGAGTACGATCAGTCACGAGACAACCTTATTTATTCAACCATGGTGTGAGGCATATGATAATGAGTTCTTGTGCAGTTATGAGTGCAAAATAACTACAATAATAATAACTAGTATCGCCTGTGGCCGAAATTCGGCCATCTGTTTCTGTAAGGTAACGAAACTCAAGTTGTTTTTCACATACCTTGCTTGCCTTGACGCTATGAGGAAAATTGTGGTAAAGGACAAAAAAGGAAGCATATATCAATCAATAACAAAAATTTATTCAACATATAATATTCATTTAAAGTAAATAAATAAATTAAAAGTAAAGTAAATAAAGTAAAAGTAAATAAACGGTAGAAAAGTATAACAAATAAATCAAGATAAATGGTAATACTCAAGATAATAGAAGCAAGCAGCAGTTTTTTTGTTTTTTTAACGCTGAGAGATATTAAGAGAAAGCAACAACCACAACAACAATAATGCTACTCGGGTTTTTTTTAAGTGTTTGCGTCACTCCCGCATTCTACTCTTGCTTTTGTAAGCTACAGCAGCGATGTTCAACAGAGCTTTGTCGCTTTGTAGTTTCGCTTTGTAGTTTCTTATTTCTCATTGGTAAACAAAGCGTTTTACATTTGCTCAGTTTTACTTATCTTAATGACAACATATTCGAATAAAAATTATATTGTGCAAATCTACTCGAAAATACCTATCCATCGATATAAGTATTATGTGAATATGTTGAAGGTAACACAGAAAAAAAGGGAACACAAACTTTTTTATCATAATGATAATGATAATGATACTGATAATGATAATGATAATGATAATGATAATGATAATAATAATGATAATGATAATGATAATGATAATGATAATCATAATGATAATGATAATGATAATGATAATGATAATGATAATGATAATGATAATGATAATGATAATGATAATGATAATGATAATGATAATGATAATGATAATGATAATGATAATGATAATGATAATGATAATGATAATGATAATGATAATGATAATGATAATGATAATGATAATGATAATGATAATGATAATGATAATGATAATGATAATGATAATGATAATGATAATGATAATGATAATGATAATGATAATGATAATGATGATGATGATGATGATGATGATAATGATAATGATAATGATAATGATAATGATAATGATAATGATTATGATTATGATTATGATTATGATTATGATTCTGATTATGATTATGATTATGATTATGATTATGATTATGATTATGATTATGATTATGATTATGATTATGATTATGATTATGATTATGATTATGATTATGATTCTGATTATGATTATGATTATGATTATGATTATGATTATGATTATGATTATGATTATGATAATGATAATGATTATGATTCTGATTATGATTCTGATTATGATTATGATTATGATTATGATTATGATTATGATTATGATAATGATAATGATTATGATTCTGATTATGATTATGATTATGATTATGATTATGATTATGAATATGATTATGATTATGATTATGATTATGATTATGATAATGATAATGATAATGATAATGATAGTAATAATGATAATGATAATGATAATGATACTGGTAATGATAATTATAATTATGGTTATAACACAATTCCTGCTTTTTTGCAATTCCTGCAATTTTTTTCCGTGCAGAGAGCTACTAACATAAGGACAAAAGTCGAAAATTGTTGAAGTATACATACGTGTGAATACCACTGATCTACATTGATGTTATGTCCTTCTTATTTTGTATATATTGTGCACTTATAGCAGCGTTTCTTCCAATCCCAAAAACAATTTTGAACTCTATTTTTTTTTCACGAAAAAGCAATAAAGTGTGAGCAGGTGCATTATTATGATGCAGAAGCCATGAATTGTTTTCCACATATTCGGGCGTTTTCTTCGAATCGCTTCACGCAAACGGGGTACAACTTGTAGGTAGTATTCCTTATTAACTTTTTGACCTCGTGGTAAGAACTCGTGATGAACTAAGCCATTAAAATCGAAAAATACAGTGAGCATACCCTTGACACTTGACCGAACTTGTCGAGCTTTTTTTGGTATTTTTTTGGGTATACTTATATTTCTGGTCTATTGGTCTTAAAGTTTTTCAAAATATTCTCCGTGAAGATCAATACACTTTTGCATGTCTTTGAACCAATTTTGGAAGCACTTTTTCAACTTCGATTGAGGTATCTTCAAAAGAAACGTTTTAAATACAACAACCACTTCTTCGGGTGTTGAGAAAAATCATTGTTATAGAAAAAAAGTAATTTTTGGCAGATTTTGTGTCCAACTAAAAAAAAATTTTATGGTACTCTCAACATAAGCTTTAAAATTAGAGGCGGGCTCGGCAAACTTGTTTTGATGACCCACTTTAATATGCAGTAACCTACGTACTTTCTAGACATGCTTGTCTACAGAACAACATCGTGCCCAAGTATCAACACAGCCCGCGAAATTTCGAAATTCCTTTTTTGTACACATCTCGTATTGATTTTATTAATATGTTATTAATTTAAATTTTATTTACCTCTTTAATGAGAAATCGCCATTTTTTTTTCAACTTCGTTCCATAGATTTTCTCAGATTACCTCCGACTGTGTAGGTATACTGTCTTTTTTATTTTGTTTTTTTTTTTAATTAAAAGAAAAAACTAAACTTTTTCCACTGTCTATAACAACAAATATTAAAAACTGAACCCAAAAACTCATCAGTGCAAATATGCAATTGTTTGTATGGAATTTTAATTTTTTTTTTTGTTTGTTACCTTCACATCAGGCCCGTAGACAAGGGGGGGGTTTTTAGGGTTAAAACCCCCCCCTCATGGTCCAAAAAGTATAAAAATATAATATAAGTATTAGCATTAATATAACTTTGCCAATTTGCGAACACTTGCTGGACGTGCGTCTTTTTTCTCTTACAGTGCAAACTGCAAGTGCAAACAGCAACAGCGAAAACATCAACATGCTTAAGTATCGAAAAAAGTTCGATACATTTAATTGAACTTTGTCTACCACCAGGAATTTAAGAATTGATTGCGTTAACAGATGTTACGTGAAAGTGTTGAAATTTTGATTGAGTTTCGTTAGATAAGTTTAAGGCCCAGTTTCAATTTTTTTTTTTTTGATAAATTTTCGAATTTTTTTTTTATTTTATTATTTTCAAAAACATCCTTAGAATGTGTAAAAAAAATTTCAAAATAAAATTCAAAGCCGTTTAAGACACACACCTTGTTGCAGTTCTATCAGACAGCTTGATATTGGCTCTCATTTAAACTTTAAACGCGTTTTTCTCGAAATGACATTTTTTGAAACGGCTTGCACTCTAACTCGAAAAGTATATGTCCGATTAACTTAAATCTTTTTTTCATTTTGTAAAATAATTGAATACGTAGTGCGTGAATCAACAAAATTAAATAAAAAATATTTTGTTTTGCTTTTTATTTCATTTATAAGGTCCAATTTCGTGTATGAAAAATGGAATTTGTTTCTTTTATGCGGGATTTTTTTATTCTTTTAAATTTTACACTTTTTGTTGGTTCACGCACAAGACAAAACTGTTATAAAGTTTTGGTTTTTTGTATTTATTTTATCAAACCACCTGAAGAGGTGATATCGTGCAAGCCGCAAGAGGCCTCTTGTTAGCGACCTCAAATTTTACGCGCTGTATAACCGTAAATATGGCTACAAAGAAAAAACAACAAAAAAAAAAAAATTGTTAATCTAAGACTGAAATAAAAACAAAAAAAAATTGTTTTGATATTTCATAAAATGAAAAAAATACAGACATTCAAACAAGCCCGTTTTTTTACTCAAAAAATTGAAACTGGGCCTTAAGAGTTTCTATTGTTAATTTTACTGTGCCAAAACTACAAAAATGAGTCTAATTAATTGGCTGCAGAGACCAGAAGTAAAAAAGGCTAGAACGGTGGAAAGTAAGTGCTTTTAAATTTATTGTTTAAATGATTTGTTTTTTTTTTTTATCAATGCGTAAATGTGTTAAAAAGTTGCCGAATATTTCTGAATGTTTGAAAGCTGTGTTTTTTTTTTTTTTGGTAGCGTGTTTGCATTTATTGAATATTAATGGATTAACTTTTTGCTTGATGCGGAACCGACAAAAACCGAATAATATTATATTTAATCTGTATTGCAGAAAACGTTCAAGAAACTTTGGAATCTGAAAAGTCTTCAGAACTTCCTTTGTAACCTGCAGTTGTAGAAAGCTTTAATGTTGACAGCTATGTGGAATGCGGTAGTACAAGCTGCAGTGTTAATATTTTACTTTTAATGTTTATAACTCTAAGTTTATGTGTATGATTGTAGAAATTGTTCCAGAAATATAATTTGATTCATCGGAACTGCCTTCAACTTCGAGAGTATATCAATGTCCAAAAAACGATATTTCCAAGTTGATGAGCAATATTTCCGATTCGAACCACCTTGAAAGTTTTCAAAGCACTTATGTGCCTCCACCAAATACCACCAAATGCCAAATTTTAATTTTCCTGCCAGCGGTTCTCGCAAACTCCGATTTAAGCATTCTTGGTTGAACCGTTGGCATTGGTTGGTTTACTCCAAATTGGAAAATACAGCTTATTGCAAGTTTTGCGTATTTTTTAGCACTGGTTTTGGAGGCGCAGGATCACAACCTCTTGGTAATTTTAGCGAATGATACTAAAAACTTTTTAAATAAAATTTTCTAACATTTTCATTGTGGCCTTTACAAAAGTCAGGAAATACAAGAAAATGTCGTTATTCTAATCGTGGTTATTTTTATATAGAATTTTAAACCCATATAAGTTTGCAAGCAAATTATTGAAATAATAATATAAGATGCTAAATTATCGTCATTTTAGAAGTTTGTCTTGAAAAATTATTTTTTTAGCGTCTTTCTGTATTCCAAAATGACAGTGCAACAATAAGCAAGATATATGGCCGAAACACATTGAGGTCAACAAACGACAGTTTTGAAATTATAGAACACAAGTTTTTATGTTAAACGGGTGTGCATCCTTAAACTTACATAGGGATTGCAGTGTCACAGCGGACACCGTGTTATTGGAATTAACAAAAAAAAAAAATAAGAAGACTTCATATAAATATATATAAAAAAAAAAGGAAATTCTTTTTTTTATGTATTTGGTGTACAAAAAAGTTTTAAAGTGTTTTTTTTCAAGTCGCTTTATTGTGAAAAATTTGTTACAAACTCATTTTTCAAAGTATTGTCCATTTCTAGCCACTGATTTTTCCCATCTTTCTGGTAATTATTTAAAAAATACCTTTTCATTTATCGATATCAAAAACTATCGATATTTTTTTTTATCCAAACCCCCCCTTAGGTAAATCCTGGCTACGGGCCTGCTTCACATCCATTAAAGTCAACGGACATAAATATTTTGTTACCTTCGATAAAGTGTTAAAATTAAAAATAAAAGCATAAAATAAATAATGCCTGTTGTCTTAAATAAAATATTTTTCAAGCTCTTGTCACGTTATTTTTCATAACATGCAGTTGCATAGTTGTACTTTGTTGATGTATCTACTGTACTTGTATCTACAAATTTAACCGAGTAACGAATAATAGAAAAAAAAAACACTTTAACTCTGTGAATTTTAAATATGGCAACACATCTTGAATGTTTGCGCCTCAAACGCCATCCATCAATCTGTTTCTTGTATATCTTGCTATTGTTATTGTTGTGATTTTGTTTGTTTTTATTTTGTTACTCTGAACATAAGAGCACAGTTGAAAAACCTCTATTACCTCTATTTCTGCGTTTGCATAAAACCCGTAACACCTGATAACATTTTTTTTGCTGTTTTGTGTTATTGTTTTCTTCACTTGCTCTTTAACTTACTAGTCAATATTACGCAAGTCCAATTTTAAAGGCTCTTCCAACCTACACAAATATATAAAAAAGTAATTGGAGGTGTTTTTTTAGGGAAGAGCCTCTTTTTAACGCTAAAATAACGCTAGCGTTAGTTGGCTGTTTATATTCCATTTATCACTTAATTAAAGCTTTTTGTTTCATTTGCAATCTTTATTGGTGCGATGATGATATGATGATGGTGGTGGTAGTGCCGTGAAGAGAGGGCGTTAGTGTCTTTTTGAGCTTAGAAGAGATATGCCATGCTTATCAGACGCACACTTCTTCTAATTGATGCCATTTAAATGTAATGCGTTACACCTTTGTTGACGAGCATGACTTTATTGCTCCATTCCATTTATTTCCAGCAAGAAAATGCAAAATAATGTTTGAGCAAAAAACAATTTTGCGGAAATTTGAAACAATTAATTTTTCCTTTATGTGTTGATTTTTTACTTCCTCTTGTGTGTTCCATTAAAGAACACTCCCAGGGGTATATATTTTGCGGAAATAAACGTCATTTGTCGGTTTAAAAGGTTGGTGCTTCGTTTTATTATTAATATCTTTTTGTTGGGATATTTTGTTTTTCATGTCACGTGATTTGCACGTGACTTTTATTAATTTTCCATTTTAACACTTAGTTATGGCAGACTTTTATAGTTTAATTATCTCTCTCAATTATTCACTTTGTATTCTATGACCTCATGTCGCGACTAAAGTTTTGTCATGTAAATGCCTCAAGATAAGGTTTTTTATGAATTTTATGGCAAAAATAGCACTAACTTTAAGCTTGTTTGTTTTCCTCTAAACAAAGGGTGTTTTTAGAGGTTCTATTTTTCGATGAGTATTAAACTGTCATCATCATTTGCCATTTTAATGGGCTGAAAATGAACTGGAAGCTAACCCACTGTTTTACAGCAATATTATTCTACTCAGTGGTGAGACTCATTTTTGGCTCCATGGACATTTCAGTAAGCAAAATTGTCGCGGTTGGAGTGCAGAAAATCCACAAGAGATTCTCAAGGCTGACGCCTTTATATTGTCATTATATCCACAAAAAAATTCTACTCAGTGGTGAGACTCAGTTTTAGCTCAATGGGCATGCCAATAAGCAAAATTGTCGCATTTAGAGTTTAGAAAATCCACACGAGATTCTCCAGGCGCCATTATATCCACAAAAAAAAAATCACTTTTTGGTGCGCTTTATGGCCTGGTGAAATAATTGTTCATTACTTCTTTAAAAATGAGTCCGGCGAGAGCGTTACTCTCAACGAAGAGCGCTATAGAGCCCGCAAATATTTTGTGCTCCAACATCTCAAGTGTTTTGAATTATCTCCATACCAAATAGTGCGGAATTCCAAAGCGATGTTAAACATTCGTTCAGACCCCTGTGAGGCACAGGGTCAATTCGATACCATCACTTAAAAATTATCGGTTCTTTATATAGGAGCGGCTAAAGCCGAACACGTTCAGGTGCTTGAATTGTTTGGTGTCAATTTTACGTACCCCGACAATTTTTTTTTATTGAAATTAATTTTTCTGATCGCACCTTACCACCTATCTGCAGAAAATGGCAAACCTCAGCAAATTTCTGAGGTTTAAGGGAACGATCTTCACCAGTTTTAATCATGTCACCAGAACGATCAGGTTTAACAGCAGTTGGTATTGGATGGACCTGTCTGGCCCTGTCTCTAACCTTGCTGAACGCTTAACCCTCTAGTTCCCAAGAAGGCCTGTAGACATCATCAACTTAAAAAATGTCTGTAAATCGCACCTTAAGATTATTCCCGCTAATTTTTTGGGTATAAAAAGGGAAATCTCCATTTTATAAAATAAATGCAGTCAGATAGCGCTACGCCACCCACAACGTTAGCAATTATTAGCAAAAGTTTAAGTTTTGTGTAAAAGTGACGAAATAATTGTTTTTTAAATTGCGTGAAAAGGAAAAATTGTTTAAAATAAATTTTGAGCTTCAATATACTTAAAAAAATTATAAGTGATTAGCTATAAATGTGTTCTTTAAGAAAATAAAAAAAAAAAACAAAAAAAGTTGTTTCACTCCTCCCACCCGACAAAAACCGTACAGTGTCTGTAGGCCTGCTTGGGATGCAAAGCGTAAATAAGTTATAACGGTCATCGAAGAAAATTTGTTGGCTATTGGAGCTATTGCGCTCAAAATGTGTTTACATCTTCAACATAATTTTGGCTGCAAATGGCATATGTATATCGTTTTTGTAAATCAATTGAAAAAAAACATAGAAAATAGAAAATAACAAGACTTTTTCTGAAGAATATCGAATATTTTTTCAATTGAATTCAAATTTACAAACTGCGCAAAGTCTACCTGCAGAATAAATATTGACTGTGGAAATGCGCCTTTATGCCAGCTTGTACGAAATGTTTTGTAGCCCATGTAACAGCTTGTTTTTTGGTTTTTTTTTACTCAATGTATATTGTAACATAGTCTTTCTTTGTTCCGATTTAGTCAATACTTTTTATATCTATGTAGAAATGGAACATTAGTCAAATTTAAAACTCTCATCACTTTCTGATGATCATGTAAGGCAAGTTATGCACGAGTTGGACTCAGATCTGGATACCCATATTGATCCATTCGCTTATTTCACCAATTGCTCGACTTGGCAATGGTCAACGCCTACATTTTGTACAGACGGATCAACTTGCCAGGCAAGCACGATAAAGAGTTCCAACTACCACAATTTCGGGCTCAAGTCGCAAAGGTATTGTGCTCATTTATGAAGGTGAATGTGCCACGAGCTCCCTGTCCCGGGCGCCCACGCCAAGTGATTCCACAAAACAATGTTGGTACAAAAAAATACTTGCCGGCCGCAGATATTCGCTACGACGGGTTGAGTCATTTTTCAAAATTTTTGCTACGTGCTGACCGACGGAAATGCAACAATACTAGTTGTACATCACAAACACAAATAATATGACGAAAATATTAAATAAATCTTTGCTTCACCCCACAAAAAGATTTCTTCTTTGAATTTCATTCAAATAAATAAGTACCGCATTGTATATATACCTATACCGATTTTTTAAGGTTTCCTTGCCCATACACCGCATCCCCTACCCCCATTACACCATCCCTCGTCCCTCCCACTTTCGATTTATTATCACTTACTCCTTAAAATTGAATTTGTCACCCGTTATATATGTTTATTTCAAACAAAAGATAAAATAAAAAGCAATTTCAGAACTCCATATGAAGATTTTTTTTGGCTTCGTTTCCCAAGCAGGCCTCTAGGCCTGCTGCCTTCTACACCCCCTAACACACCACCTATTAATATTAAACAATTTTTCTAGAACAAACATTGCTTCTCCACCTCAAAACTATCTCTGGTAGTTTTTTTTAACAAGATTAAAAACTTGGGAACTAGAGGGTTAAGGTTGGCTGGCACAATATCGTGAAGTAGATGGCTTATCGATTAAAGTTGGCTGGCAAATAGATCTCGAAAAGCAGATGCAAATATTCAATATCCTTGTTGGTAAAGTACCAATAATAAAACCTCCAGGCAAATTGTTCCTTAACAAGAATGCGCAACGATTGTATAGTCTTGATAACATTCAGTTGGGGATAGTTTTCAACTCAGGATGCTTGAGTGCGTGGACATTTTTTGGCTACGATGTGACCCACCCTCCTCAAAGAGAATATCTTTAGCATATTGTACGGAGTAGTCATCGGAAAGAAAAGGAAAATAATGTCATTTAAAGAGTCTTGAGAAAACATGCACCCTATCTGTTCAGAGTCAGCATAAATCTACGAGTAGTAGGTCCAGTTCTCGATAATTTGCGTACAAACATTTAATAACACACAAAACACAATTGATCATAAGAATCTCGACCAAAGTCGTCCTTTCAAGGGCTGAAACGGTCAATTCGTTTTGTTTTTTATCCAGACGCTCCATATTGAATTTCAATAATTGACCCTAGATTTCTTGTCACAAACTTAGAACCACAATAGACATTAATGCCGAATGCATCTCAAAATAACTTGATTCCGAACATTTATTTTGTGCCTTCAAATCTTAGCCTCTGAAGAAAATAACTCTATTCCGGACATTTTCTGTTTTGGGCATTCAAATCTTAGCCGCGGAAATTAACAACCTGATAAATCCCTATTAGTACCAAAATAACTCGATTTCGGACATTTCTTTTGAGCTTTCATATCCTAACCCCGGAAATTAACAACCTGATAAATCCCCATTAGTCCCAAACTAACACGATTCCGGACATTTATTTTGGGCTTTCATATCTTAACCTCGGAAATTAACAACCTGATAACTACCTATTACGAGGCCTAACTTTTTTAGTCTTCTGCCTTTCAAGGCACGCATTCATCACAGCCCGATAAATTTTGACAGTTCCATTCAAACATTTGACATTTTTTTGCATAAACGTACTCACAACGTTTTGGTGTATGTGCGCTTATTTCATTATTTACAGTTGTTTCAAACCTGTATTTCAGCAAAAAACTGGAATTAACACGTGAACATTTTCGGGTGATGATTTTGATGGTTTTCGACGTGGATTGATAAGAAAGTCATGCATCGTTCAACTTAGTTCGAACCAAAACATAGCTATCCTCTCCAACAGTCAAGCGACCATTAAGACACTGAAATCCCATCAAGTAACTTCAAAACTGGTGATGGAGTGTCTTGACAAACTTAACACTCTTGGGGTACAAAACCTGGTCTGAATCCTATGGGTACCTTAACACAAAGGTATAGAAGGAAACGAAATTACAGACAAATTGGCAAAGAAAGGAGCATAAACTCCTCTTTTTGGTCCGGGAGCGTTCTGTGGGATAAACAAAGGAATCCTCTCTCTTTCAATAAGGAAAGAGGAAGAAAAACAAAAAGACAAATACTGTAAACCCGCGGTAATCCGGCCCTTGTCTAATCCGTCACCCCCTGTAATTCGACATGCCTGTAACAATACATGCAATCTCCATTTATTGCGATAAATCTTCAACAATACGTCCTTATGGATGTTATAAGTCGCACTACAAGGTACTATTTTTCAAAAAAGTTCCGGATTACAAGGGGTCGGTGTCAGTATTGAGTATTTTATAGTTAGACAAATTCGATCATCCGACACCCCTTGCAAAACGTTTGTCGGATTACCGCGGGTCCACTGTACTGGAGAAACTTACCATGGTTAAAACACTCTAAACTACTCTTAGGGGCATACGATCTAAAGAGATTCAAAGAATACATGAAGCTAACAAAGGATGATCTAAGGATCATCACAGGACTGCTGTCCTGATCATCACTGTCATTGTAGGTTGAACTATCACCTTACAAAACTGTGAATTCTCAGTGTTGACACATGTAGGTTTTTCATGAAGGACCAAGACTGCGATGCACGTCCTAGGATAGTGTCCTGCACTTGTTAAAACGCGACAGAAATATCTGGGTTACCACATAATACCAGATACAACATAGCATTTATCGCAGAGATTGGACTAAAGGACTTAAAGGAGTTCTTTAAGTCCAGGAAGGGGCCCTATAGATCTTAAGGTCACAGTGCAAATTCCAACAATAATAATAATAATAACTTAGTTTGACTTTTGGTGATGAAATGCCTCACCCAGCGACTGTAAAATGCTTATTCAATGAACGGGGTCGTGGTTCTCTCCAAGTCGAATTTCGTGAGGTCGTCCAACAACCGCTATTGTAGCAGAAAACAACGATGCTATGCGTGAACTGCTGGAAGCCGACCGACATATGACATACCGTTGGATGGAGTCATCGTTGGACTTCAGTTGGACTAGCATACATTTATTTTACAAGAGGATTAAGTCGTCAGGAAGATGCGTTCCCGTTGGATACCCCATAATTTGACGTTTGCTTAGGAAGTGGTAAAATAATACAGCTATTTACTTAGTGGTAAACAGCAGAAGTGGTTCGAAACACATCTACGATATAACCACAGTTGACGAATTATGGATCTACGCTTATGAGCCCGAAACAACAATTCAGTGTTTGGGTCTTTCAAAGTGAGTTAAACCCGAAAAACTTTTCCGCGGACGGAGCACATCAGAACAACTGTTCATGTCGCAACTGTACCACTTAAGCAACGGAAAACTATTAATGCTGAATGGCACATAACCATTTGTTTGCCGGAAGTCTTCGAAGAATTGAGGAAAACCAACCACAAAAAAAAGATTATCCTCCATCACGACAATACGAGTTCCCACACATCAGCTCAAACAAAAGAGTTTTTGAGCCTCAAAACGTGACTTTGATGCGTCCATACGCCTTACAGTCTCGACTTGGTACCCAATGACTTCTTCTTGTTACCTCATATTAAGAAAAAAATGTGTGCAAGCGTTTTTCTACGCCCTTTACTAAAGGCCATTGAGGCCTTTAAAACCCTGGTTTCGGGGATACCAACTTCAGGTTGGCAAAACTATTTCGAAAATAGATTCAAACGAATGAAAAAGTGTATTGATTGATTGATCTTGGAGAATACTTTGAAAGGGATACAAAAGTTTTTTCACTGATTAACCATAGTTTTTTCATTGTTAGGAGCAGAACTTAAAAGGCAACTCTCGTACACATTACCAAATGGCAATGGATGGCCAATTCGCATCCAAGACAAATCAATCAATTTAAAAATCCATCAATCTTATTAGAGAAAAAACTGCTTTAACAATTTTCAAAATTTTTTCTTTTCATACTGACAGCAAAATATTGTGCCAAGTTGTCGAGCAACAAATCATAGTACAATATAAGTAACAATTGTATTGGTGCTGCTTTACAGATGCACACAAATGCAACAATATACAAACACTAAAGCTTTGGATGCATACATAGCTAAAGAAGGGGGTAGAGACGCTCGCAATGATTACTTAAAGTAAAACATTGACGCCAACAAAACTTTGAAAATACAAAATCTTATGAAAAACAAACATGTGCGATTCATTCAGTTGATAAGCCGCGACTTGATGAACTAGCCAGCCATGTCTGGACTCTTGGACAGCTTGGTCATTACAAATTCCGCGAAAAAAACGACAACGTTTATAAAGTGTTGGTAAACACAAAACGACGCGTTACAAAACAATTTGTGTGCCTGTTTTTCGACGTTATGCCGTTTTATAAAATGAACTCGATGTCAGACGTTTAAATTGAGTTAAAAGCTCGCGGGAAAAACAAAAGACTTAAGCGACAAACTGGAATCTCCTGTAGTCATTGATGAGGCATAATTGAGAGTTGTGGTCGGCGGCGTGAAATGACTAATCGATCGATTAAACTTGGATTTTAAAACATTAATGAGATTGTCGCTAGCTAGCTGCGTCAATGCAATTAAAGTATTGTTTTTGCTATACAAGCTTAAATCTGTTTTAAACATAGCCAAAGATGAGGTGTGGAGGTAACCGAGAGAAATAGCGAAGGGGAGAGTTGGGAGCAAGATTTTTAAAGCACATAATAAAGCAATGATTCATAGCGTACATTTTCAATAAATGTCAGCAACTATTCAAACATTTTAATCGTTGATGTTAATCATTTGAACAGATGTGATTTTGCTTTATTGAGATCATTTATTTATTTTTCTTCTTTTTTTTTTCAATGAGCGATCAATTTTAGACGCTACTTCCAGCACTTGAGATCATAATTTTGTTTTATTGAGTTCATTTTGTTTTAAACCAGCTAGTATGAGAATTGCTGTTTATATATCTGGCCTAATAATGAAAAAAGAAACATTTATGATCGATATTGGTTTTGTTGTTTTTCAAAATATTCTCCACGAAGATCAATAAACAGCCGCTTTTTCGAGTGTCTAAAATCGTCGATCAAATATTTTTGTTTTTATTTTCGGGAATCAAAAAAAGTCACTGGATCAGGGCTGTACGGCGAATGACCCATCAATTCGATTTTTTGGCTGGCCAAAAAGGTCTTTGAGCAGATGTGCTCAAGAGCTCGAATTGCCTTGATGCAGAATAATTTGCCTCTTCAACTTTTTCCGAATTTCTCCAATGACTTGTGGCAAGCAAATGATCCTGTATGATTCAGAATTGATCGCCCTACGTTGCTCTACCGCCACTGTCGTCACATTACCGGTAATGCCGAAGAAACAGGCAACCATTTTCTTCAATGAGCTTCTTTCACAAACAACTTTTGTTGTATTTGGCTCATTTTGGAAGATCCATACAGTCGATTGTTACTTTGTTTCGGTCTCATATGCATAAATGTATGATTCGCCACCTGTTTAGATGTCCTATTTAGCCTTTAACGCACTTTTATTGTATTTTTTCAACGTTTCCTTGCACCAATTGACATGAGCCTTTTTTATCGTTTGTTAGATTATGTAGGATCCAACGCGAAGAAATCTTTTTACGGCCAAATGATCATGCAATGTCTTATTGATGCTTGTCATACTAATACCCGGGTACTACTGCTGGTCGTACTATAATCCGAGAGTGATTCAGGAGATGCCAATGCATTCACGAGTGGTTGTTTGGTGCGAACTATGGGCCGGAGGTGTTATAGGTCCGTACTTTTTCGAAAATGGCGGAACAACCGTTACAGTCAATGGAGTGTACTACAGAAAAATGATAAACAATTTTTTGTGATCGGAAATGCGGTATACGGACACCACCAGCCTCTTCTTCTAAGAGCAACATGCCATACAAGTCGCGAAATAATCGAGTTATTGCGTGCGAAGTTCCCTGGAGGTGGGCAATTGGTGCATTTTGGAGGCACCAATTGCCCACCACGATTTTGATATTTAACACCGCTAAACGTCTCACGTTGAAGTTATGTTAAAAGTAAGGTCCGCACACAGTTCCATCTCTCAAAGCGAACATTGAAGACGTCATCGCCGAAATAGAGCCTCTTATTTTGCGAAAGAGTGATCGAAAATTTCAAAAAAAGTATAAAGGCCTGCAAGTTAAGCCATGACGACCACTTGAGAAATATTGTGTTCCACACATAATCTCCATGTGCCTTCTTTATAAATCATTCATAATTTAAAAGAAATCTTAACAATTGTTCGATTTTTCAAAAAAAACAAAAACAAAAAACAAATATCACACCTCTTGTTAATACAAGGAGTATAAAATTTAATAAAAATTTAAGAGATATCTTAGGTTAGGTTCGGTTAGGTTCTTATGGCTGAGCCGGCAGACGACTCGTATACTTAGGCCAGTGCAGGCCCGTTGTGATACCACATAATCTCTTTTGACCTATGAGAGATTTCCCTCCTCAACAAACCAGTTCGACCGGATTATGAATTTTATTATATGCCTGATTTCCAGGCATGAGACTTCGGTAACTTCATTTAATAAGAGATGGCCCAGAGTTTCCAATCTCCTTTTACTTAGCGCCGGACATTCGCAGAGGAAATGCTGGGCATTTTCTACCTCTTCCTCGCATTTACAGCTTCTGCAGAAATCATTTGATATAAGTCCCAATCGAAGAGCATGTATTCCGATAAGACAGTGACCCGTGAGGATTCCTACTATTTTTGAAAGGTTTATTCTGCTTAATTTAAGTAGTGATTTAGTGTGTTTTAAGTCGTAGCGAGGCCACGTTAGCTTAGCTACCCTACATGTGTCATGGTGTTCCCAACGTTCTTGTGCAAGACTCAAAGAATTGTTCTTGTACTGGAGTTTATAGGAGGACATGGGTATACCAATGAAATCCTCATTTAAGAGGGTGTTCGAGGTCGTACCCTAAGAGACATCTGATTAATTGTTTGATTTTTCAAAAAACAAATCCTACACCTCTTGTTGATACATCCTATGTCTTAAGATTAAAGATCAAGTTCGAAAAGAGGGAAAATCGGATAAAACCAACACCTACTTCCCGTATAAATTGACTTTATCAAAGCACTATTATTCCATAAAATTCCACTCTGAACTTGAATTTTGTCAAAATCGAATGAAAACTGCATCTACAACTCATAAAATGTGGTGTTATAACAATAGCACAACCTACATCAATTCAACATTCCTACACTAAGAGAAAACAATATTAAATTTATCCAAAAACTTTTTTAATTTGTCCAAAAGACGAGTCATTTTTGCACCAATAACGCATTTGCATAAATCGACAACGTAAACATTTAAAATTTATTTGAATACTGTTTTAATTACATAAAAAATATTTAAATATTTAAACAGAATTAATAAAAAATATATTAAAATTATGCACGAATTTTTTTAAAATATCTTTCAAATATTTACTATTTGAATATAAAACTATCGCATTTAAAGAAAATTAATATATGTAAAAATATTGAATTTAAAAAACAACATATTTAAATTGAATATTGCGTCCATCAATTCTCTGTTTAACTTTTTTCGTTCCATAATTTATACTATTTTTGACAGTTGGTGCAATATTAGGGCACCAAGCGTCAAAAATAGTATAAATTTGAGGAAGAAAAGTGTTATATAAAAAATTAGAAGCAAAATGTGTAGGTAAATGACAACTGGTGCAAGATATTTGTCAGATAATATCAAGTTGTCACTCCACCCTACATAATTTCATTTCTTGGCCAAACTTGCAAACTATATTACCCTTGCAACAATAACTAAATGAGAATTATAAGAAACCTGCAACTGCAGGTACAACAATAAATAACAACAAGAAATAAAATTCAAATACGGGGAAAAAAACGAGTTGTAAGGAAAACATTTGATTTATCCACGTAAATATAATGCTAATATGCGTTATTTCCCTTAGTGTAGCTTAAATGTTTGCTCTAAGCTTGAAATTTGGAAAATTTAATAAAAATCACACCCATCCCTCGTAACACCTTGACGTGATGAAAACAATGAAACCTACTTTTACAACTTTTTATATTGAAGTATTAATAAGTTAAAACATACTTCAATATTCCGATATCCCCAAGATTAATTTCAATAGTTTTTTTTTTCAAATATATTTCAAAATTGAAAACCACATCCTTTGTAAATAAATTTGCAATCTATCATCAGTTCATTCAAATAAGGTACCGCAGTTTTAGATAGTCCATTAAAGAACACAAGCTTACAAGTAAATACCTGACAAAAATTTTAATCGAAGCCTGTCCAGTCGTTTTCGAGTCTATCAGGAACATATAAACAAACTTACTTACAATCTTGGTTTTTTTATAAAGAAGGTCTGACGAAGTGTAAATGTTGCACGCCACATACCAAAATTGAAAAAATTTCATGTTACACGACACATTCAACATTTTTAGTCATGTACAACCAAAAGCAATTTCGTTCTTTTCTCGTAGTTTTTTTTCTAGATAATTTTAAATAGCTTAAGAAGTTATTAAACTTATTTTGAAAATATGAAACACAAATTATTCAGAAAAATTAAAGTAAAATTAAAATTTTTTAATCAATTTAAATTTCTACTCATGATGCTGACTCATAAGATGTTATGATGAAGCAACTGATCACACTTGTATTTCGATAAGAGACATGAATGACTAATTATTCGACGACACTCAAACAATTATAAACCACAAGTCTATGCGTAAGCACCCTAAATTGAATTTACTTTTCTAAACTTATTATAAAGAAAATTTAATTAAAATTCTCAATTAAAAACTCAATCACTGAATGAAGGGCAGGACACTAAAAAGCAATTTTAGGAAGTGGATATGAAATCTTTAAAAATGCAATACGATTCAGAAATATTTTATCGGTAACTACAGCAAAATACGTTTAAATAAAAAATAAATAAATAAAATACGACATACGTTTAGCCCATGTTTTAAGGAACTGCGGTAATTTTCTGTGTGATTTCGAATATTTATTTTATCAAAAACCCTTCTAGAAGGTTTAGTGACAACTCTTGAAGAGAACTCCGATAATTTCGTATGTCAATCCGATGTATCCAAACGGTGTTTGTATAGCTGTATAGATTAACACATTATGTACAGAGAATGTAATTTGAAGCACCAGTTCCCCCTTCCAGAGGTTTTCTTTAGAAAAATCACTTTCATGATATTTCACTTTCCAGTAATCGTACGAGTTGGTATATGGTACAGTATAAGTCGAACATAAGTCCGAATATGTGAAGATATTCAAGTACTTTCCAAACCTGATTATTATTATTTGGTTTACTATGTGCAACTGCCTTCTTCACGTCGCACCACAAATTCTCAATTGGATTAAGCTCTGGTGATTGCGATTGCCGTTCCAGAACCTTAACCCTATTGTATTAAAATCATTGCTTTGCGACTTTGCTCGTGTGCTTTGGGTCATTATCTTGTTGGAATTGGTCACTATAGCCTATCCATTATTTTTTGATCTATTAAATAGGTCCAACTCCATAAAATTGAAACCATGCCCAAATAATAATACTGGATCTACCTTGTTTTACCCTTCTTGAAGTGAATTTTGGACTGTATTCCTTTTTGGATGATCGTCTGACATATTCACGTGACCTTTTTCACCATACAGCACCATTAAGTATTAATCTGGCCACAACATTTTTCTGAAGTTTTCTTTGGCCTAGTTCATTAAATGTTCCTTCGTGAACTTTTCAGCTCATTTTTTTTAGCAGAGGTACTTTTCTTGAACTTTGCGATGCCAGACAATGTTCAACTAAACGTCTACGGACAATTTCAACCCTTGATTTCATATTTACCTCATTATTAATTGCATCCAGGTGCAAAAGAACTGTTTTTAAAAATCTAACCAACAAATTAATTAGTTTTGTTGACATAACGGGTTGCCAACCGCGTTTTTCAGAGTGTGACTGATACTTCAAAAACATTACATATCATTGTTGGTGAACAGCCAAGAATAGAAATCACCATCTTAAAAGTGGCCCAATGAGTATTATGGACGCTTAATATATTTTTTAAATTTATTTTCAAACACAATTTGGCAATTCAAGAAAATATCTCAAAAATGTTGACTTCATGGCCTCTTCATCATTGGAAGTTTTCTCATTTCGAAGCCGAACTTATAAGACCGAACTCATATGGGTCATAAGGTCTAATAAAATAATTGGGCTTTATGGTTGCCGACGAAATGCCCGGGCACCATTAAAAGTCAACGGTATTTATCAGCAACTACGCCCACTAACCAAACAAACACAAATTTTAAAATCAACCTTGAAGACTTTCAACATCCCATGCAAGCGGATCTTTTTGTTAGTACTTCACACCATATTAAACCTTTTAAATGAATTCCGTCCACTTTCTATATGACATTTTGTTTAAAATGATCCACGACGACAAATCGTTATAACTTTGCTGAAAGTAATCTATATATTAATACGCAAACAAAAAAGTTTGTGTTCCCTTTTTTTCTGTGTTACCTTCAACATATTCACATAATACTTATATCGATGGATAGGTATTTTCGAGTAGATTTGCACAATATAGTTTTTATTCGAATATGTTGTCATTAAGATATGTAAAACTGAGCAAATGTAAAATGCTTTTTTTGCCAATGGGACAATGAGAAACTACAAAGCGACAAAGCTCAGTTGAACATTGCTGCTGTAGCCTACAAAAGCAAGGGTAGAATGCAGGAGTGACGCAAATACTTAAAAAGAGCTGAGTAGCATTATTGTTGTTGTGGTTGTTGTTGCTTTCTCTTAATTTCTCTCCGCGTTAAAAAAAACAGTTAAACTGCCGCTTGCTTCATATAACACTTGACGCCAAGCCATTGATAATTGTTTCTTTTGTTCAATACTTGGTAGATTATTTCGAGATGACGCTTGAATAAATTTTTGTTATTGACGCATATATGCTTCCTTTTTTGTCCTTTACCACTTTTTTCATCATAGCGTCAAGGTAAGTATTAAGAATTTCCATGCAAATTAATAACAATTCATTATGTGAAGTACAACTTGAGCTTCGTTACCTTACAGATACAGATGGCCGAATTTCGGCTACAGGCGATACTTGTATTTTTTATTATGCGTCCTTTAAATTATTATTCAAAATGCGAACTAATATAATTTCCCATTTCAGACTTCACATCGAACAAAAAAATACATACGACAATCGATGCTTTTAAGTCTTTACCTCAAATTTGTTATAACTCACTCAAAAAATTTCTTTGAAATCACATCTCACAATTGCTTAACTTGGGTCTGAAAGGCTTTAAACAACCTACACATGTTACACCTTATTGCCCCTTCTTCCCACTAATCTATCACTCCATTTCGAACCAAGGCCGACTAGATTTAATAGTTATTACACCTGAAATCCTTGCTTCAAAGTTTTAAGAAACCCTTCTACTCATCATACAATACTCACTATGTGATCTCCATCACACCAAGTCCAATATGCCACACCCATCCCATATCTACAATACCAACTCATCCTACTGCATGTATCGTACCATACCCATAATACAATATCCTCCAAACCAAATCTATCAGACCATACTCATCATACCATATCCATAATATCTTCTTTATCCACACAGAAAAAAAGAGTAGAACTTTTACCTAAAAATGTAGTGAATTCAGCTAAAGTAATCCGGTGATTTTCAGTCAACGAATTTGATTAGGTGCGCTACCAATTTCTAAATGTTAATTATATGCAATTATATTGGGTAGTTTAACTGCGAGAGTAGCTAAAAAAACCTAAATATTTAGGTGTACCTTCAACCATAAAATAGATAAGACACATAATTTATTAGAAGAATAAGCTAATTTTTTTTAAACTATGACCACTTCAGATTAGGCAAGCCACCTACTAAGTGTAGAAAAATCATCTAATTATTTAGATAGCATTCCCACTTAAGAGTGGGAATGCCGTGCAAAAAATATGCAAAACATATGTTTTTTGTTTTGCAATTTCTATTTTGAAGTGAAACTTTCCTTATGTGACTTTACTTCATTTCGTCACATCATAGAGAAGAAAGATTTGTTTTATAGTAGATAGAATGAGAGAGATATATACATTGTATAAATGACTGAAAAAATTTATTTTCCACCGCTGAGATTCGAACCTGTGATCTCAAGATTTCAACAACCAACGCCTTATCTATTGAGCTAAATTTCCAATACAGGAATTTACGCTACATACCAATTAATCAAATTGCTGTAGATGCCCAGTGGAAAAATAATTTCAGAGTTGTGGACATCATATTTTTATATACATTTTGTTCACAAGTTATCAAACGGCGTAACAGCACAGCGGTGAAGCGTTTGACTATAGCGCCAGCGGTCCGGGTTCAATTCTCGCATGAGACTGTAAAATTTTCTCACTTTGTTTTTATTTATGTTTTTTATAGGAGAGCGCTGTGCTCCTATAAAATTCAAATACGGGAAAAAAACAAGTTGTAAGGAAAGCATTTGATTTATCCACGTAAATATTTATATAAAATTTATACTGAGGCGTGGATAATGCTAATATGCGTTATTTCCCTAGTGTACGAACAAATCGACAACTTGCATTAGGTAAAATAACTAGAAGAATTAGATGATTTAATAAGCAAAATTTTAGTTGAATTAACTAATTTTAATTAGGTGAATTACCTAATGCATGATTGTTAAATTAACTGTGTAAGTAGAAAAGTTGTTGAAAAGATTAGGTGAAATAGAAACTTTCACATTAGCTAAACTAGTTTAGGTAATAAATCAATTCTTTTATTTTCTGTGCAATATCCAATAATATCATAATCATCATACCATAACCTTTATACCATACTCATCATAAGATATCCATCCTAAGAAACCCCTCAAACCTCACCCATTATACAACACCCATTAGAGCAAATCCATCATAGTATACCATAACCGTCATACTATACCCATAACATCATATGCCACACCATATCATATAATATTATCACATCATACCCATCGGTCCATTCTTATCAAACGATACCCATCATACCATACCCCTGATAGCGCCTGATAGCGATACCCAAACCCATAGTACCATATCGTATATACCCATCATACCATACCATACTCATCAAAACACGAGCATCGTTCCTTCCCGTCGTAGGAATTGTACACGCAAAGAAAAAAAACGTTTATCGCCAGTTTGCCGCAAATGAACTTCGGTTGTCGTGCTTGAAATCGTTATTTGCAAACGTTTCAACAGTTGTCATAATAACAGTTCAGTTGCGAGAAACGCGTCATATAGTTGCAGGATATTAATTTCGTTTGTCATAAACGCGAGTGATTTTTAAATTGCAGTAATTGAAAACTTCGTTTTTCCCAACTGAAAATTTGTTTATTTTTCCCTTCGTTGTATAAACATAACGCTTATAGTTTAGAGTTACTTTTTGGACAAATTGTTACTATATAAGGAAATTGGTAGTTTGCTTAATACGCGGAGATAGCAACAGAGGTGCAATCCATAAGAAGACGGACGGACATAAAGAGAAAGATTATTAATATAATAAATAATAATGACCGAAATAGCTTGCGGTATATATATATAAGATATATTTTTCAGTTGTGACAACTGAATATTCGTTTGCGGCAAATACAGCTCGCAAACGAAGTATAGTTGGTGAATTTTTCAGTTGTGGTAAACGAAAAATTTCTTTGCGTGTATGAGTAGGCGTGTCTTACTCAGTTTTAAGATCATGCTTTGGATGAAGATTTAAATCTAAGAACAAAAATTTACTTTAGTAATTTTTACAGAACCTACTTTATATTAATTTTCGTTGAGATAATCTTGGAAATATTTCGTACTCCGGGCTGGAGAAAGCGAGCAATAATAATGTAAAAAAAAATTTTGCCCATAAATTTGGCGATTACGAGTTTGTACTTAAATTTTTAGGCACTATGAAATAACTCAATAACATTTTCGATAATTTCTTCATGACCAACCTTTTTTTTTATTATTGAAGTCATTGAACACTAAAATCAAACCTTATTCCTCACTGTATTCCTTCTCAACTCTGCTGTCATTGAAACACTGATGTTAAACGTTTTATCTCTCACAAGCAATGCATCCACCCAACGATCAGTCACTACATTAAAATCCATCCAAAACAGGGCGGTTCACTATTCAACGGCTATAGCCTAATGCAATAACCAGCAGAAATAGTGACGACGAACTACTTGGGAAATTATTTATGGTTTTTTGTTTATTTTTTTTTTTTTTTTTTTTTTATATTCTGTGACTAATACGCTCTCTCGCATAGTATTTTTATATCTGCCAACATTTACGCTCACAATGTGTTTACTCTACTGGTTGTACTTTGCGTTCAGACATCTCGGAACGATCTGTAATTGTTCAGATATATTTGAGCTCTACTGCTGCGCAAGCGCAACAACGTCTCGTGTTTTCCGTTTGCATTCCGATTTGATTTTATCACAACTTTAGCTGATTTATTTATTTTTAATTTCTTTTGCTGCCGCTTGATATTCTTTTTACTTTTGCCATTGACTGGCAATACGGAATCGCTGTTTTAACGTTAATCATAACGGGCGCAATTATTGTGCATGCGTGCGTTTATCGCTGATCTAAATTTTTATTGTGTTAATTGAGGAATTGTTGTATATAATTGCAATATTAATATTATTATAATTATTATTATCTCGGCGAATTATTAGTGCAAGTTATTATATTGAAAAAAAAAAAAAAAAAAATCAAGTGCATCAAAATCAATGTCTGTGAAGTGGTGACTAGCTCATGGTTGTTTTGCAGAATTCCTATTTTTAAGATCATTACGAAAATTTAATAAACTTGTGTTTACAAGTGCTGCAAGGTATTTCTTAGTTTTAACTATTTTCTTACAAACACCTCACTTTTACGCCGTAAGAGCCATTTATTTGCTACTTACTGGCATGTGTTGTTTTGATGTTGTTGTATTCAATTCGATATTGATTTTTCATCATAATCTGACTCATTTACACATGATTTGCATTTATAATTAATTATTATTAAAAACATTGAACAGGTTCGTTTGGATTTTTCAACAACGTGACTGAATTTTTTAATGCCCATCAAAAAAAAAATTGTTGACTCTTGTTTGGTTCGATAATACAAAAATTTTTTAATCATTACGATCCGACGTTTTTTTATATTTTCTTATTAAGAGTCCTTAAGCCTCGTGATCATGATCAAGATAACGGCTGCGAAAAAAAGCGTGTTAAAGAAAGTGTTTTGATGCCGCATTCTGCAAAAAAAAAAATGATTTTATATATTATCTAGATTATTCTATAACTTCTACTTTTCATCAACGTTATATCTATGTAGTAGTCAAAACAACTTGTTATTTTGAAGTTTGAGTACGATTAACTGTATTCCATTTTGATACAAGTCGAATTTGACGTAATCTGATTTAATAACTTCTGCGTCAGCGAGATGGTACCTTTTCTAATTAATATATAATTCCGGATTAAAACAACAACAGCATAAAAAACTATGATCCAAATATATGCAAACTGTGATTCGTTGCATATTCAAAGTGTCAATGGGTTTAATATTATGTAGATTTATTTTATTACTTCACGGCTTTTTGTCAGTGAATAACAAAAATTAGCAAATATCAAAATATTTATAAACAAACGCTAACAAAATGTATGTTGAGATGTTTAAATGTACAGTGAGCGTCAAAACAAAGTGTACATGTAAGTCTTCAACACTATGATTAGTCCCAAAATTTATTATGTTTTGAATTCTTATCAAAGTCTCTCTTAATATATGTATAAAGTTTTGCAAATAATTTACCACAACAACAAAATATTTAATAAAAACAAAAATATGTCCATATTTATCGCGTCAAAACAAAGTGTACACCTGCATAGTAAGCTTAGCAATTTCGAAATATTTTCAACAAATGTAACGGTATCTCTCTCAAATTGGTTAATTATGATGTTAGTTAATGTTTCTGCATCATTCGCCTTTGGTAAAGTGAAAAAGTAAGTTGTAAGAAAACTTTTTTAAAATGCGTAGTTAAACTTCTATTGAATCACGGGAATTAGTTAGGGAATAACATTCCAAAAAGCAGAAAATCATTTTGCGAAATAGCTTCATTCAATTTTTGATAGAGATCATAATACACTAAGGGAAAAAAATATTAAATTTATCCAAAAACTTTTTTAATTTATCCAAAAAGCGAGTCATTTTTGCACCAATAACGCATTTGAATAAATCGACTACGTAAATATTTAAAATGTATTTTAATACTTTTTTAATTAAATTAAATATTTAAATATTTAATCAGAATTAATAAAAAATATATTAAAATTATGCACGAATTTTTTTAAAATATCTTTCAAATATTTACTATTTGAAAATAAACTATCGCATTTAAAGAAAATTTATATAAAAATATTGAATTTAAAAAAAACATATTTAAATTGAATATGTTATTAGTGGTTTTATGGTATTATTTTCTTCATATTGCGTTCATCAAATGCCATTGCCTGTATAATTTATTCTCGCTTCACTTTTTTCGTTCTCTAATTTATACTATGTTTGACAGTTGGTGCAATATTAGAGAGAACGAAAAAGTAATCTACAAAATATATCTAGGTAGAAGCAAATTATGCAGGTAAATGACAACCGGTCCAAGATGTTCTTGAGAAAACACCGAGTTGTCACTCCACCCTACATAATTTCATTTCGTTGCCAAACATGCATACTATATTACTCCTGAAGCAATAACTAAATGAGAACTATGAGAACTATAAGAACTGCAAATGCAAAAAATAAACTGCAGAAACAGAGTGCGATGCTGTTGCTGCTTGTCGGAGGTTGTGTGTACGTGTGCGATGCTGTTGCTGCTTGCTTGTATGGAATATGTGTGTACGTGTGTGGTATAAATAAAATTCAAATACGGGAAAAAAACGAGTTGTAAGGAAAACATTGGATTTATCCACGTAAATATTTGAATAAAATGTATACTCAGGCGTGGATAATGCTAATATGCATTATTTCCCTTAGTGTACCATCAAGAAAATCATTGACAAATACAAAAAATTTGGACCACTAGAAAATCGACCATGTGCTGGCAGACCAAAACAACTCTGTTAAACCGCAATACGATCAGTATTCATAATAGTATGAAAATATCCACCTGCAAGCGCAGTGAAAATATCGGATGATCTTTTCGTATCATCAGGAACCAACGTTAGTGCCAGTACTATAAGACGTGCATTAAATGCAAATGGTCTATTCGGAAGAGTCCCTCGAAAAAAGCCGTTTATAACAGTAAAAATCAAAAACTATGCATGTATTTTGTTAAAAAGTATGAATAATGGAATTTAATTTTGGAAAAACATAGTTTTCAGTGACGAAAGCGTATTCGAAATTTTTGGAAAGAAAAAATCTACAAAAAATATGGAAAAGCAAAACTCAGGAATTTAAAGAGCTAAATATTACTTCTTCAATAAAGCATGGGGCTCGGTGATGGTGTACGGAGTAGGAAATGAAAAGTTTATTGACATTACAGAGAATAAATTCGATTACTTTAATATTTCAAATAAACATTTGCTGGCCAGTGTTAACAAATTAGGATTGGATCGCTTGTAGATGTTTCAGCAGGAAAACGATCCGAAACATACAGCCAAGGAATGGTTGCTGTGCAAAACTCCAAAACAGCTGGATCACCCCCCACAATCACCGGACCTTAACCCGATAGAATATTTGTGGGAACATCTAGATAGACAAATAAAAAAGAGGACATCAAGCAAAGACTCGCTGAAATCCGTTTAACTTGAAGAATAGCACAAAATTTCATCAAACGTAACAACGAAATTTGTGGAATCAATGCCAAGACGGTTGAAAGCTGTCATTTCAGCATGAGAAAAACTAAAAAATATTAATAATTGGACTGAAGTTATTTTTTCTAATTTAGAACTGTAAGTTTACACTTTGTTTTGACTCGAAGAAAATGGAGTATTTTTCGTTTTTGAATTATGTGAAAATTTGTTGTAAAATCATTTCGCTCGTTTTCTGTAATAACGTTACAACTCAAAAAACTAAATTTTTCAGGAGAAGCATTTTAAGTTTTGAACAGACAAAGGTAATTAAATCGCCATTTTCAAAATATGAACAAAACATCAAATATACAAGTACTACTGTAATGTACATGGTTTAATCCATACAAAGTGACAAAAAAAAAAAAACTGGAGATTATCGATATATAATACTATCTAAGCGGAAATATATTGAAGTGAATGAATCACAAATTCTACTCTCCTGCAAAAATTTAAAAAGATATCGTTTCCAAAATTGTACACAGCATAGATCATGGTAACACGAATGTTGCTGTGTAATTTACTCAAATTTTATGTTTTTTGGACTGTAACGTTATTGAAGAAAACGAGCGATTTATATTTTTAGTTAGTATATAATAAGAGCATAAATTATTAATTCCAAAAATACTAAAATTTTTATAAAATTGCTTTTTAAAATATTGAAATAAAGTAAAAAGTATTAAAACATATGGTGTACACTTTGTTTTGACGCTCACTGTATATTGATGGCTTAATATAGAAAAGGCGTAACTCGTTTTTTTTCGAAATAACGTTTTTAATATATTCAGGTGGACCTCTATCAAATACATCCCCGTTAAAAAAATTAATGCGCTTTTTTGTTGTTGTTTATATAAAAACTGCATTAAAAAAGTTTTTATATCCAAAGTTTTCCAGACTTTATTCAGTTCTTTTCTTCCACTTCCACAAAGTAACAAACAATTGAGTTACGGCTTTTCTATATTAAGTCATCGATATATTATACTAGGCAAATAAAAATTTTTTCCAACAATTTGAATAATATTAAAACATTTATTGCAATGGTGTTAAATAAACAATATTTTATTTTTTTTTTCACCATCGCTCGTGTAAACAAATAGTGCAGATGGTTTTCGAAATCGGGAGCATGCAACGTAAAGTTGTCCATGCGAGAAAACTGCATTTTCCAAATTTATACCGCACATTTCTAAATGTTGTCCTTGCGACTTATTAATGGTAGCGGCGAATACAAGGCGAACAGGGAATTGAAGACGCTTAAATTCGATTGGCACATCAAATATTTTTAATTTCCAAATTATTGCTTTTATCACATTTCTCAATATTTTTTGGAGGGCGAGCCTGGTGCCATTACAAAGTTGTCATTACTTGATGTTGCGAAGCATAATAATCGACGCTACATTACATGTGGTAGTATTCCTGACAAATCAAGTGCGTTTATAAACTCTGTGAGTTAATTAACCACCTCATCCTGATTCATGATTGTATCTACTGATTTGAATGTGAATAATGAACCTGGTATTTCTTTAAAAATAGTCTCGTTAAGATCATTGACATCTTTGTTCTTTCCGGGCAGCATTGCTCGCTCGTTTAACCATGCATGATTTTTGTACTCTTGGGCTATGTTTGTGAACAAGCTTTGAATCAGTTCATCTTTTGATCGAGTGAAACTACAAAAATCGTGTGGTAGGGTTATCATTCCTGTATTCCTTTCAACTGGCATTGTACTATCCCCAATCTTCAACAATTGCTTTGAAAATACAGCTGCTGATGGATCGTTTTGCAATTGAACGCATACGTTTCTTTTGAATGTGAATGTTCATACATTTTACCACAGAATTGAAGATTTGAAGGATGCGTTCATCGGTAGCAGTAGATTTAGGAATGACTGGTAACGTTTATCTAAAGTGTCCAGCTAACAGTATCATAGCACCGCCAAACAAATCTTGATTTCCTCGTAGATCTTTCATTGTTCTATCCAATGCTTCTTATGATTTTTTCTTAGTCATTGGACATTTATTCCAAACGAATATTGATTATTTGATTTTATTTGTCTTTACCTTCTTTTTTTAAAGGTTTTTGAATGTTTTTTGTTTTTAATTTTTTTGTCTATTACCATCGTACCGTAATTATAGGGTGTTTTTTAAGAGCTTTATAACTTTAAATAATAATACAAGGCAGAAATATTGTTGGAATGTATTTTTTTATTATTACAATCAGGTAGATAATTTCATGGCATTTATTTTTTAAATATGATTTCCGGCATATGTCCGCTGCGGCTACGAGTTCATAGTCCATTCAATCAGTCCAATTTTTCAGTACTTTTTCCAATAAATCTGGCCGTATGGCGTCAATGGTGACTTGAATATTGGGGCATAATCCAATGAATTAATATAGCCCCATAAAAAGCAATCGAGAGGCGTTAAGTCGCACGAACGAGAGGACCAATTAACAGGACCACTTCTGGAAATAAAGTTGTCACCAAATTGATTTTGCAATAAATTGATGGGTAAGCGCGCTGTATGGCAAGTTGCGCCGTCTTGTTAGAATGAAATTACGTCGATGTTTAGCTGATTGATTTTTGGAAACAAAAAATCAGTCAGCATGGCTCGATAGCGCTCGCCATTCGCCGTAACGGCAGCTTCTTTCTCATTTCGAAAGAAATAAAGACCGATGATGCCGCCAGCTTATAAACCGCACCAAACATTAAATTTTAATGTATGTAACGGTGATTCGTTAATGGCTATCACTAAACACAATTCTTTGGTAAAGTGCTCTATGAACTTCGCGAACAGATTTATTTTTTTCAAAGTAAATTTCCACAATTTGGAAGCGTTGTTCTGGCGTTAAACGATTCATGATGAATTGCCAAACCTTACAGAGCAGAAATGTCAACACATTTTGACATTCTCAACTGTCAAACCATAGACAACATCCATCGAAACTTCTCATGCAGCTAAAAAACACCCTTTTTTACATTTAAAAAAAAAACAACTAAATTGGTTGAAAATTATAGGCACCAAAAAGAAGCATACGCTTTTTGTCACTTTGTTTAATAAATAAAGATATTAAAAATTTTTAATTCAAATTCATTTTTTATTTGAAATCCAAACAAACGAACAAATTGGACATTTTGGCCCTGAAAAGATAAATAAAATAAATAAATAAATAACTGGCCATTTCAGCCCTTGAAAGGACTTTGACCTAGCTTCTTATGATCAATTGTGTTGTGGGTGTTATTAAGTTTGTACACAATTGACCGAGAACCGGACCTACATGCTTAACGCCGACTCCGAACGGCGATGAACGGAAAGTTCTCGTTCTCAAGAAGCTTTACATGGCATTTTGATTACTCTCTGAAGTTTGCCATTGTCTGCAGAGAAGTGGCGGCCGTACAGAAAAATTATTTTAATTCAAATAATTTTCTGTCGCTGCTGGGGTTCGAACCTGGGTTTCCAAAGTACTTTGACATAGCGGCCACGCACTTTAACCAACTACGCCACGGACGCCCTGAAAAGATATCTGACCGAAAATTCTTAAGATCAAATTGTTTTGTGCGTGTTATTATAAATGTTTGTACACAAATGATCGAGAACTGGACCTTCAAGCCGACTCCGAACGGCTAATGTGCATGTTCTCAAGAAGCTTAAGATGGCATAATTTTCCCTCTGAGGTGTGCAATTGTCTATAAAGAGGTGACGGCTAATATGAAAAATTAGTTTCATTTTGAAAAATTTTTCTGTGTCAGCTGAAGTTCGAACCTCGGTGCTCGAGGCTCGAAAATTGGCTCAAATGGTCCATGCTCTTTTTAAAGCACTCACCCTGTCACAATTCTAGTTTTAAAATTGAATAAAAATAAATCTTCACAGAAAAATTCATTCCGATCTCTTACTTAAACCGGTATTGAGGCCTAAGAAATGCAATGCTATATTTTCCAACACAGAGTTCAGCCTTGAATGCATACCTTAACCATTTCAGGCCTGAAGAGGCAGACGTTTGTGAAAAAAATGAAAAATGCAGGGCTACTTTCAAAGAACTTCACTTTACTTTACTTTACTTTACTTTACTTTACTTTACTTTACTTTACTTTACTTTACTTTACTTTACTTTACTTTACTTTGCTTTACTTTACTTTACTTTACTTTACTTTACTTTAATTTACTTTACTTTACTTTACTTTACTTTACTTTACTTTACTTTACTTTACTTTACTTTACTTTACTTTACTTTACTTTACTTTACTTTACTTTACTTTACTTTACTTTACTTTACTTTACTTTACTTTACTTTACTTTACTTTACTTTACTTTACTTTACTTTACTTTACTTTACTTTACTTTACTTAACTTTACTTTACTTTACTTTACTTTACTTTACTTTACTTTACTTTTCTTTATTTTACTTTACTTTACTTTACTTTACTTTACTTTATTTTATATAATTTTATTTTATTTTACTTTTATCAAACTTTACTCAAACATGACACAAACCTTGCTCAAAATTGAATCCAACCTAAATCAAGCTTTCCTTAAATCGTACTCAAATTTTATTTAAAGTTTCCTCAAATCCCACTTCTACTCTACTCGAACTTTACTCAAATCTAAATAAAACTTTACTAAAATATTGTTCAAGCTTTATTAAAGATTTACTCAAACATTAATAAATTCCTACTCGAACTTTACAAACACTTTAATCAAAGCTTACTTAACCCATTAACCGTCGTGGTGTGATTCTGTCGGCCGATTTTGATGAATTTCAATTTTTCAGGAATTTCTTATTTTGATTCTTAAGAATCAGGATTCGCTCATTTTGATTCCTTATTTTCATACCCCAAATTGCAAATCAAAAGCTCACTGCGTTGATTTTTGAGATTTTTTTAATTGGTTATACTCTATTCAAACTTTCCTCAAAATTTATTCATTCAAACTTTATTCAATCTTTATTCCAACTTTACTCAAACTGTGTCAAAACCTTATAGCATGTTCAAACCGACTTCATTTAACGTGTTATTCGAAAAAAGCTTTTTTTTTAACATCATCGTTCATACTGCCTTAACTAGTTTCAAAATGTCAGTTTATTTGTTTATATTTTGAAAGAAATAAAAAATTGTTTATTCAAAATTACAAAAAAAATAAAAAAAAAAAAAAAATAACAAAAAATTCAAATACATTCAAAAATTTCTCAAAGAATTAAGAAAAATTTGTCAAAGAATTTATTTGTTTACATTCAAAACATCAAAATAAAAAGCTCTTGTCAGATTTGGCTGCGTTTAAAAAGCAAAAAAAGCTTTTCTGGCGTTAGCAAGAACACAAACCAGTGATTTAACGAGTTTCGAAACGTGTTAAATCATTTAACACGTTAAATTTCCAACAACAATTGTACGCATTTAACTTCATTAGAACTTCATTTCAGAACTCGTTTTTCGATTTAACTTCATTAACTCGATTTAACATAATTAACTGCTCGGTTTGAACATGCTATAAGTTTGAGTAATAGCATGTTCAAACCGACTTCATTTAACGTGTTATTCGAAAAAAGCTTTTTTTTTAACATCATCGTTCATACTGCCTTAACTTGTTTCAAAATGTCAGTTTATTTGTTTATATTTTGAAAGAAATAAAAATTGTTTATTCAAAAATATAAAAAAAATAAAAAAAAATAACAAACAATTCAAATAAATTCAAAAATTTGTCAAAGAATTAAGAAAAATTTGTCAAAGAATTTATTTGTTAACATTCAAAACATAAAAATAAAAAGCTCTTGTCAGATTTGGCTGCGTTTAAAAAGCATAAAAAGCTTTTCTGACGTTAGCAAGAACACAAACCAGTGATTTAACGAGTTTCGAAACGTGTTAAATCATTTAACACGTTAAATTTCCAACAACAATTGTACGCATTTAACTTCATCAAAACTTCATTTCAGAACTTGTTTTTCGATTTAACTTCATTAACTCGATTTAACATAATTAACTGCTCAGTTTGAACATGCTATTATTCAAACTTATCTCAAACTTTATTCAAACTACACTAAAACTTTATTCAAATCTTGCTCAAGCTTTAATTACAACTGAAAAAAAAACTTTATTCAAACTATATTCAAACTTTATAAAACTTATAGCATGTTCAAACCGAGCAGTTAATTATGTTAAATCGAGTTAATGAAGTTAAATTGAAAAACAAGTTCTGAAATGAAGTTTTGATGAAGTTAAATGCGTACAATTGTTGTTGGAAATTTAACGTGTTAAATGATTTAACACGTTTCGAAACTCGTTAAATCACTGGTTTGTGTTCTTGCTAACGTCAGAAAAGCTTTTTTTGCTTTTTAAACGCAGCCAAATCTGACAAGAGCTTTTTATTTTGATGTTTTGAATGTAAACAAATAAATTCTTTGACAAATTTTTCTTAATTCTTTGACAAATTTTTGAATTTATTTGAATTTTTTGTTATTTTTTTTTATTTTTTTTATATTTTTGAATAAACAATTTTTTATTTCTTTCAAAATATAAACAAATAAACTGACATTTTGAAACAAGTTAAGGCAGTATGAACGATGATGTTAAAAAAAAAGCTTTTTTCGAATAACACGTTAAATGAAGTCGGTTTGAACATGCTATTACTCAAACTTATAGCATGTTCAAACCGAGCAGTTAATTATGTTAAATCGAGTTAATGAAGTTAAATCGAAAAACGAGTTCTGAAATGAAGTTCTAATGAAGTTAAATGCGTACAATTGTTGTTGGAAATTTAACGTGTTAAATGATTTAACACGTTTCGAAACTCGTTAAATCACTGGTTTGTGTTCTTGCTAACGCCAGAAAAGCTTTTTTTGCTTTTTAAACGCAGCCAAATCTGACAAGAGCTTTTTATTTTGATGTTTTGAATGTAAACAAATAAATTCTTTGACAAATTTTTCTTAATTCTTTGACAAATTTTTGAATGTATTTGAATTTTTTGTTATTTTTTTTTTTTTTTATTTTTTTTGTAATTTTGAATAAACAATTTTTTATTTCTTTCAAAATATAAACAAATAAACTGACATTTTGAAACTAGTTAAGGCAGTATGAACGATGATGTTAAAAAAAAAGCTTTTTTCGAATAACACGTTAAATGAAGTCGGTTTGAACATGCTATTATTTGAAACTTTGTTCAAAAATTAAATTTTATTCAGACTTTACTCAAACCCTGCTCAAAATTTTCTCAAACTTTACTTAACCCTGAATCGCACTTTACTCAAACCTCAAGCCACACTTACCTCAAACTTAATTCAAGCTTTTTCAAAATTTAATTCAAACCTTAATCGAACTCATATAGATCAAACCTTATTCACTCTTCACTCAAATCTATCCGAATATTTACTTTACTTAAACTTAAGTCAGACTTAACTCAATCTTATTTCAAACCTTACTTAAACATAAGTCGAACTTTACTCAAACTTTAATCAAACTTTACTTAAGCTTAAGTCAAACTTTACTCAAACTTATCTCAAACATTAATCAAACTTTAGTCAAACTTCTCTTAAACTTGACTCAAGTTTTACCTAAACTTTATTCAAATTTTACTCAGACTTATTCAAGCACTATGCAGGCCTTTCTCAAACTTAAATCAATTTTATTTCTTCAATTTTGTTTTTTTTTCGCGTGTAGATTTTAAATAATGCACATTAAGTGAAGTCATCGTGTTGACTTTGACACCTTAGCCAAGTTTTAATTGCAAACGAATACAAAAAAGTCTAAAACAAGCTTCTAAGAAGTAAAGCAGCACCTTTTATGGAACAACTAGAGCAAAAGTAACTCCAAATTTATTTATTTAGTGTAAAAAAAATTCATTAAGAAATTTTGTAAAGCTCTTGAGCAATTTTAAAAGCGTGTAGGCTAAATTTTATTATTGCTTTGTTTAGTTTTTGCAGCCACTTCAAAATTTCTAGCTGCAGAATTAAAAAAAAAATTAATAAAGATATATAAAAAATTAAAACTATCGGAATTTTATTAATTCTTCGACTGTGAATCGTAGGTTGATACCCAGTATCTTATGAATGGCAAAGAAACTCATAGATAATAAGTTACAGATACATTTTATTTTGCGCGCTTGTCCAACCATGTGGGTTGAACAAATTGAAAAAAAAAATGGTTTGAAATGAATTTGAAACATTATCATCAGCTCAAGAATTAATAAATTTATCTTTAACGAATTTCAGTGTCAAAATATCTTTTGACATACACGCACATACAAAACGCGAACTAGAACAACGCTTGACTGGAATCATTGGAAGCTTTTTGTTTATTTGCAATTTTAATTAATTATTCTTATTGCGGAAATGCGTTTAAAGCGTAGAGAAAGTAGCAAAAAAGTATGCTTTTATATTCTGTAGTGTTCTTTGCATATTGATTGTTTATTATTTTTTTTTTGTTTTATTTAACCTTCACTTTCGTTTCTAACACATATTTGTTTGCTTCTTTTTTATTGCAGATGGCTATTCCACCGCCGCCAGGACCACCACCACCGCCTGGACCTCCACCACCTCCTGCCATGGGTGGCCTAAAATTGGGTGGTGGCGGCGCAGCAGGCGGGGATGTGCGCTCAGCTCTCCTCTCTTCCATACAGAAGGGCACAAAACTGAAGAAAACCACTACCGTGGATAAAAGTGTACCAGCTTTGGCAGGCAAGGTAAGACGATATATTATTAATTGCTTTAATGAATTTTATAGAACATACTGTAATATTTTAGATCTGTGATGGTTCGAATAACTCGTCGGCAACGTCTGTCTCAACTGCTTCACCAAAGCGGGTCAATACCAACAACAATATTGGTAATGGCGGACCAAAATTAGGCGGACTCTTTGAAGGCTTGACTTCAATGCCGAAATTGAAACCTGTTAATGGTAGTCGAGGTTAGTAATAACCCAAAATATTACTGAATAGAATAATTTTTGCTAACAAAAGCTGTTAAGATTGAACTCGACGAAGTTAAATGTGTCTGAAGTTTTTCTGTACTTTTTGATTTAAAACTAAAAAGTTTGTGTATGATATATGCGACAATGTGCTCAATATGTGCTATTAAGTGCGGAAATAATTTTGATTCCAAGGGTTTGAATTTTATGATGTGCTGAAAAAATTACCTATAATTATCAGGAATTCAAAAATTGTACTGTGATGACTCGAGTTTTGCTGGAATGTGCTATAGAATAAAATCTTACCTTATAAATTCCCCCCTCCCCCCCCCCCCAATGCAGCACATGATAGCACGCATTGGGCGCATTACAGCACTTACATATATCTTTTTAGTCAAAATGAAATACACAAAGGTCAACTTCATACACATTGAAATAACTGTAATTTCCGAAAATTGTTTTTTAAAATTCATTTGCTCCTATCATCTTTGACTGACCACCTTATTAATAATTTATTAACTTTTAGCACCTACAGCAACAACGACATCATCTTCCTCACTGCGTACCACCACCGCTAGCACTACCAACATCACAAACACTACAACAGCAGCACCATCCTCACAAAAAACAACAACGAGCAATACTCGCAGCGGTAGTCCCCCACATGCTGCCACTACGACGTCATCATCGAATGGTGTATTGGACTTTAGTGCCGAACTCAACAAGCATTTAACGCTAAAACGGCAAAAACAACAAATTAACGCAACCGAAGCTAATCTGCGCACAAATCGTGGACCTCCACCGCAACCACCAGCGGCGCCACCTAAAATTCTGGCAACAACAACGGTGAGGCTCAAGAAATTAATTTCAAACGATTACAGTTTAATTTAAGTAGGTTTTGATATCAGCCAATTATCAATTTGTTCTTAAAATGTCCTATTTTTTTTTTTGACTTAAACAAAACAAAAAAAAAAAAAATACAGCGCATTCCCTCTTAGTGGATACACTTTTCTTCTTGTTGTCCGCTCTTGTTTATTTTGCTTGTTTTTGATGTCATCTATATTTAGCACTTAGTGCTTAAGATTTATTTTTGTTTATTTGTGCGTTGCGGTTGCTGCTCCCACAACGATTTAGTTTATCATATCTTAACGATAGGCTAGTGCTTAGTGGGAGCCTTTTTTAAGGAGTGCATCTAGAAGATTTGTATTTTCCTTTTATCTTAATTTGATTACATTGTAAGCGATTTATTTTTGGAAAATCGTAAGCAAAGATTTATTAATTTCATTAACTTTGCTTATCCGGAACAAAGAAGGTGCTATTAAAGTAAAAAAAAAAATTGTCAATTTATTGAACTGTTAATAATAAACTTTAGTCTAGTATTTTCGTACATGGTGTAAAAATAGGAAAGTCGCTATTAACCGCTTGTAGGACCCATTCAAGTCACTTTTATGCAAGGATGAAATCATACTTTCAAGTTCTTGGATATTTGTAGGTATCCATTTTTGAGATTTTGACCGAAATAATTAGAAATATCAAACTGTTTGAAATGTAATCAGCCGATTACGTGGAGACTTTTGCGAAATTGCTGATTATTCTGCTGAATAGCAAAGATGCATGCTTTTACAAATTCAATCCGATTTATAGAGTTGATAAAGTCCTGATAGGAACCTAAAGATGATTCCTAAAAAAAAAACTTTTTTAAATAATATTAACCTTGAAACATATTCCATTTATAACAATGTAAGAAATGTAATTGTGTCAAATTATGCTGTACAATGTGTTATCTTATGTTTATAGGTTTTAAGGTATTTACATTTTTAAAAAGATGTGAACATTTCCAAAACTAAACTCTGCATAAATCATGAATGTATTTGCAAAATGGAGCGTATCCCTTCCAACACTAATTTCATATTTCAAACGAGACAACTTGACGTCAATTGATGTGACTGTCTTATTATAAAAGAGATAAGAAATAGTATTTGAAATTGACACAAAATAAATTTAAAAGTAAATAAAGGTATCTCAACTTTGTTGGTGATTTTGGTGATTTCATCATCTACATAAAATAGCTTCGTTAGCTTAGTTAGGAAGTTTACCTTAATAGCATATCACGAATTCCACCAAAAAGTCAACCTCATAGGTCAAAAATCAAATTGTAAAGAGAGACTAGAAATTATATAGAATATATTCTATCGAATTCGGACAACACGTTTTAAGTTGAATTCTTCAAGATAACGGTAGGTTTACTTTGTTTTTTTTTACTTTCGCGTGGTGAATAAGTTGAGCGAAAATTTTGCAGTTTTATTTTGATATTTGCCGTGAGGGCGTGCGCTGTTTATTACAACAATTAAAAAAAAATATTTGTTTCAAATTTATTAATATTTTCTTAATAATCGTGCATTTAAATGTACAAATAATTATCAACGACTTACCGTGGTAAGAGCAGTTAAATAAATTAAGAAAATATGTAGCATGTGCGTGACAATATTGATATATGTTTCAATTCAGACTCTAATATAAGACATTTTTTGCGGAAAATGCTGTTATGTGTGGATATTGAGATGGCAAAGCAGATTGAAAAATTTTTTTTTTACTATTTCCATTGAAAAAAATTCCACGCGTTTCGCACATGTTACACTTTTTTCTATACAACAAAGTAGTTTTTGTACACTATGGGGTCGTTCATAAATTACGTTACCAATTTAGAGGGGGCGGAGGGGTTTTAAAATGTATTACGATAAGTAATGATATGGGGGGAGGGTGGTCTCATATATAGCAAAGTGACCAAAAATAAAAAAAATCGAAAAAATTGAAATTAATACACCCTTCATTTAAAAAAATTTCCATCCTTACATCTTCGTTAGACGGTCAAACATCTAAATTGACGGTTAACTATTGACAAGTGTCAATATGAATTTTCATAAGTGGGTTTTATTTAATTTAACCCTTAAATGCCCAGTGTATCTTTTTGGATACAACCGAGAAAATAAGCTATTTATTTTAAAATATTGCAAAAATATTGTAGTTTCACTCAGAAAATTGCAAATATAAAACAAAAATTCAATTATTGGCATAACTTTGTAACATGAAATACCTTTTAAACTATTAACAATTTTAGAGTATCATTTAACAAACAAATTTAGAGTTATCATAAAAATAATCGTTTTCCACGTTTTTGCCTTGAACTCCTACAACAAAGCTGATTGATGGTACGTCGGAATGCCCACTGTATCTTTTTGGATACAACCATGTTTTCTTTAATAACTCTAACTCGTAAACAAAAATTTTTTCCAAAAAAATAAAAACGGGGTCGTGTTCAGGGGATCATTTAGCACAACATAATTTTTTTTTTTAATGAAATCGGCGTTGTTGGGAATTTAAGGGTTAAAATAAATCGGAATAAAAATTATTATTCAAATAAATCAATTTTAAGGAATCAAATTCACAAAACACTGAACTTGGTGCTGTACGGGTGCAGCCTTTACGGGTACTCTCTCAAAGGCCAAACGAATTTCTTTGCATAAGAAATGAGGATACACCTGAATAGGTTCACATGGAATCTGTTGAAGAATTTGAAGAGTCCGCAAAGTTCCCGCTCTTTCAATTCCAGTGATTGAGAGCATCGACTTTTGGATCGAAGATAGAATAGTTTTTATCGATTAAAATAATTGATTTTCAAATTTTTTTCTTAAATGTATCTTAAATGTATGTAGTCATGACATAAAAAAGATTAAAAAAAAAGAAAATAAGACATTTTTAATCCTTTTGTTTTGTATCTCAGTTTTTAGGAAATATGGTCGAAGGTAACAGTAATATGAACGTACGGTGTAATTGTGCGTGACGAATGTAACATGTGCGTGACGGTGTTTAAAGTTGAAAAAATTGTTTTATAATTTCTTCTTCTCAAATAACTTAACTACTAATATAATCTAGGATAACCTCTTATTGCTGTAAAAAAATATGAAAATTCTATCTGAAGTCAATTCGCAGAAATTTCAGATAGAAGCTGACATCAACTTTTTAAAGGGAAAATTTTGTAGCACGTGCGTACGCTAAATTTTGCTTAATATCACCGAAAATCATCAGTGGATTGATATAACCTTTACAGGTTTTAAATAGACCGTAAAATTAATTAATAAAAATTGCAAACCAGTTTTCGGAAAAATTTCTTCTTAAGTAAATCAAGCGCAATTATTCGCAAGCTGTAACAGTGCGTGACATGGAATTCATGATATATCGTCATATAAAATAAAAAAAGCCGTAAGTTACATTTGAAAAATTTTGCAGGAGAAGCAAAAAATGCTTGGGCTTTGCTTTGCGCTTGCACTGAAAAGCTTATTGAATTTTGTATATAAAAACGTCGTTTTTAGTAGTAAAAGTGTAAAATTGAATTGCATGAACATGTATTTTGATACGGTGCTTCATATTCAATCAAGAAGTCAATTTTGAATTTTTGGTAACTTACACCTTTTTTTATTTCATATGATGATATAAGTTATATTAACTTAGTATTAGTTTAATAGATATGAGAAACCTCAACATTCTTGCTATAGTGTGCTATCCTAGATCCTATAAGTTATTGAATCTTAGTATAAGTTTAATGGATATGAAGAATGTGTATTGACTTGTTTGGGAAAAATCTGACCCCCAATTCCGGTACCAAAATTAAATAGTATGTAAAAAATCCTTTCGATTGGTATATTCTGAACCAATTTGGCGTCTAACGAATTGCATTTATGTGCATTTTTGAGCAACTTCTATACGGGAGACTCACTAATGGTTGATTAAAAAAAGAAAATTTAAGCTGATCAATCAATTCCTTGGATATAAATACACAGAACTGCAAATTTTCGTAATATTTGGCTAATATTCTAGCTAGATGTGACGGTTTTTTTTTCAAATTGAATCTATTTGTTATTCAATTTTAATTATATTTTTGTTTTTTATATGAAACTGAAAGGGGTTTGTTTTTTGTTTAATACAAAAGTAAAGTACATTTTGGAACTGTTGGTGTTAACAAAATAAGAACAATTATCTTTTTTTTAGAACCTGTGAAGTATTAAAAATCGCTTTTTGTTTCGAATTTTTACCTTTTTCAACAGCCCTCCAACATAGAAAACATTATGCCTTTTCTTTGTTCTGCAGAAGCAGCAGCCACTACCGCCTCCGTGACATGCTTGTGCTTTATGATGTCTTGGTAGTACCTTATAATTTTGTTCACCTTCCAAACAATAATGTTGAATTTCAAAATTTGAATTCCAGTTTTAATCCAAATTCCTTGAATTACTAACGCGATAGCACTTGCAAGCATTGAAAATATATATGTACCTTTTTTCCACGGCTGCTTCAACGAATGCATGCTTTGCCTTTCTAAAACTTCTGCCTCTGTTGGTAGGTTACCATCATTAAATATACACTGATTTTTCCAAAATAAACGCCATTTTCTCCGATAAAATAAATTTTAAATTGATCAAAGGTATATTTTCATGTTAAAAATAAACCTTGTTTATTTTCATGTTCCAAATTACCGATTTAATGTATCGGAGCGAACATTATTTATCATTTAAATTATTATTACTTAAATTTTTTTTCTCAAAGCTTCGACTAGGATTATCATTATCAAAAAGGGTATTCCTATGATGTGCTCTTAAGTTGATTGTAACATACAATATTTTTTTTTGCTTCTTTTTTAATTTTGTGACTTTAATTAAATTTTAGTTTAAATTATTCAAATTTTCAATATTTTTGTGTTAATTATGATTCGGTTTTCTTACACTTTTATTATATTTTTTTTTCAAATCCGTTTTTTCACAATCCTACGAAAATAATATTTCATTTCTTTCCTTTTTAGTTTATCTTAATCTATTTTAAGAAAAGCATACAATACACCGTTTAGATGGATTGTTTTTACTTTTAGTAGGAGGTATATTTCTTGTAAAGAGTGCTGTTCTCAATCTTACGCCAATGTCAATCGCTATTTCCATATAATTTGATTTTGATTTTCAGGTTCCTAGACTTGACACAAAGAAAATCCATTTTTGTAGTATTACATTAGATCTCTAAAATCGGTTTCCTCTCTAAACTTCGAATTTAAGTCGGATTCGTAATCAGTGACCCCGAAAATCGCGTTACCTAATGATATTGTTTAATAATATTGTAGCGTGAAAAATTGGGAGATTCCTGGCTCAAACTCCACCTGACATAGAAACTTTTTTCTAAATTATATTTTCACTACCTCCATATAAATTAATTTCGATTTTTAGGCGCCCGATTGTAACTAGACTTGACACAAAGAAAAGCCAATTTTCTAGCATTATATTAGATCCCTAAAATCGGTTTTATCCCTAAATTTAGATTTTAAATAGGATTTGTATTGTTCTCTAACCTTATGTTATTGGTGCCGTGAAAAACTGAGAGATTCCTTGCTGAAAATCCCCCTGACAGAAACTTTTTTTTCAATTGAAAGCAATTTTTCTGATCGGCCATCAACTTATGAAGACAATGCCAAGCCTTAAAGAGTTAATAACGTAAAGCTTCTTGAGCACATAACATTAGTCGGTCGGAGTCAAAATAAAGCAGGTAGAAAGAGTTCTCGATTATTTGTGTGAAATATTTAACCTTTTATAAATATTTTATAAAAATAAAGCTCCTTAAAAGCTCTTTCAGTGTTGAAAGAACCAATTCGTTTATTTTTTTTTACTCACAAACTTTTGGCGTATGTGCGCTTATTGTATATTTTACAGTGGTCTGAAAATTATATTTCAGCAAAATATGTCGAATTAACCATTTCGATTGATGGAAGGAAATGCTGAAAAAATACAGCGGGGGTGGTTTGAAATGTCATACGACATATCAACACAGGTGACGAATCATGGATCTACGTTTTTGAGCCCGAAAGAAAGCAGCAATGCACTTTATGGGTCTTCAAAGTGAACAAAACCCAACAAAAGTTGTCCGCCGACGTAGCGCATCCAAGCTACGGTTTTTTTTCATAAAAAGTGGTCATGTCACAACTGTACCACTTGAATAACGGAAAACTGTTAATGCTGAATGGTATACAACCATTTGTTTGCCGGAAGTTTTCGGAAAATTGCGACAAACCAACCACCAAAGGAAAAACATCCTGCATCACGACAATGCGAGTTCCCACACAGCAGCTCAAATAAAATAGTTTTTGAGCACTCAAACATGGAATTGATGAGTCATCATCTTACAGTCCTGACTTGGTGCCCGACTTGATATCAATTGACTCCTTCACTTTAAGAAAAAAATGCGTGGCGGGCGTTTTTCTACGCTCGAACAGGCCGTTGAGGCCTTCAAAAACCTAGTTTCGGAGGTACCAACTTCAGAGTGGCTAAACTGTTCCTAGAATTGGTACAAACTAATACAAAAGTGTGTTGATCATTTCGGAGAATACTTTGAATGACAACATTTTCACTGTTTTTTCATTGTCTGGAGCAAAACTTAAAAGGCAGTCCTCGCAACACACAATTTCCATTTTGAATTGATGTAGCTATTTTTTCCGCTATTTTCTGTGGCGCCCGTGGCGTAGTTGGTTAATGTGCGTGGCCTCTATGTCAACGAACCTGGAGACCCGGGTTCGAACCCCAGCAGCGACAGAAAATTATTTAAATAACGGTACGTCCGCCACCTCTCTGCAGAGGTAAAGCTTCTTGAGAACAAGAACATTCCGTTCGGAGTCGGCGTTAAACCTGTAGGTCCCGTTCTCGGTCAATTGTGTACAAACTTAATAACACGCACAACACAATTGATCATAAGAAGTTAGGTCAAAGTCCTTTCAGGGGCTGAGTTATTTATTTATTATTTATTTTATTATTTTTTCCGCAAGATTTACCTCTACTTTGTAGTTATCATAATTTTAAGAGTATAAATAGATCTGTACAGTCTGTTATTTTGACCCACTCGACGCGGAGAAGTACTTCTGAGTACCTTTACTATACACCAAGGACAAGGGTGCTCTTATGATCTACTGGTCAGAGCCACAAAACCGGAAAAAAACGTGACTGGTTGCGACTAATAAATTTTATTAAAAATTCTGCAGGCTTAATCATGTTTAGTTTTTTTTTTTATCGAAACTCTGGAAGTTATAGCTTCTCAAGTCTACTTTTAACTAATTTTCGGAAGCTTATTGGGAACATAAAGTCAAACCTCCACAAATCTTCTGAATTTCACTTCGGAAGACCACACAACAGTTTAAATGCCAACTATGGATTTGTAAAAGAGCAGACTCTTCATAATTACAAGCTCTTTAAAAGCTGAATTGAAGCTTCAAATGTCGAATCGAAGCTTCGAATGTGGAATCTTCAAACTGTTTATTAAGTTTCTTATTCTCATCTTATGGAAAGTTTATCAAGTTCGGACACTAGAAATTTCGTAAGGGGTTTCTTCATTCCCATGACAGAATCTTCAAGGTCAATCTACTAAGAATTTTATTTTTACAGATGTTCTTCAACACACAGTTACCTAATAAGCCATCCTTTAATAAAATATTTTTTTTCTATTTATTCCAAAAAAATAAACTAGATCGCTTTGTTTAGCGCATAAATTAAATCAAATAAATTTATTTCTCTTGCAGAGTGTTATTGACGCAGGTTTAGAAAAGAGCCCGCCTATTAACAACAACAATGCCAAAGCATCATCACCCACGCTATCCGAGAGCAGTACTGCAAGTGGCGGCAGCAGCAAAAATAAAAAAGGCAGCAACAACAATGGTGTCAGCAGCATCAAGAGCAAAGCAGCAAATTTAAAGTGAGTCAAAGAGAAGTGAACAATTCTTAATGTAAAACTGATTATAACGGAGGCGTAGAATAAGCATTTCATTTGTTACAAAACCATGAACATGACCTTAAACCTTGAAACTATTTTTATTAACAAAATTTTTTTCTTATTTGAAATTCGAATTATTTATTTATTTACTTAACATTTTTGTTTTATTTTGTTTTCTCTTTGTTTTATTTTGTTTTTCTTTTCAACAGTTTATCGTTAGGAAATAGTTCAGGTTTTGTCCAAAGCATGAATAGTCAAATAAATGCGTCTTCCAACAATACATCCTCTATTATACCAACAACAAAATCCTCTATAACCAACAACTATTACAACAACAGCGGCAGCCTCAAGAACAATTCTTCAAAATCTGCAAGTGCGATAACTTTAATAACAACAACAACAACATCATCATCTTCCTCTGCGCGTTCTTTAACGCCAAATAAATCGTCGCTTTTCGGCGGTGGCAGCAACGCAACTTCGAACAACAACACTACCAATAGCAGCAATAGCAGCAGCGGCAACAACTCAACAACCACGCCAATTTTACTTGTTGGCAATAAATCGCCAACGCCTAATTTTAAGCCAGTGCTTAACCATGGCAAACCGAATTTTGCACCAAAACCTCCAGGACTGCAGCAGTTGATAGCAGCAAATGGACAGCGTCCAGCAGTTTCTAGGCATCATAGCATGAAGTCACCAAGGTAGCTATTTCGAGAGAACAATAATTTCTGCGCAATATGTTGCACACTTCAAGGAAACAGTTTTATAACAAAACTTTAAAAACCAAAAGCCCTTAAGAGCTTTTAAATAATGCCGCTTCGTTTGTAATACTAATGCACATTGATGAGGGAAAGTGTATTTAAAATAGCTGTTTAATAAGCCTCTATATAATATAAAAATATGGCTAAAGTTTTGTTGACTACTTGAAGAATAAGCAAGCTTTATATATATATATATATATGTATGCATTGTGACAAGCTTTTCGTTTATAATATCCCATTTTATAATATAATTATAAATGCTTAACAGTTCATTTTTGCACCGATTTTGAAGAGCACAGTAAAATGGATGCCATTAAAAAGCTTTGTACATTTGAATTGCCGCCACTTGTAATACGCTTTGATAAATAATAATATTATGTATTTAGTAGTTATCCATAGGGTTAATTAAAGTTGGTTTCTGTAGATTTTTTATTGTTTAAATTGTCTATTTTTTATTTGTTTTTTTTTTTACATAATTATATGCCTAACCCTACTTACGATAAAGCAAACGATATCATGACGTCATATGACAAAATACAACTTTTTTGTCAATGCATGAATAATATAAAGATAAATTGTTTATGAAGAAATTAAACACTTATGAAGACAATTTATATCCCTTCATCCAGTTCAATATCATTTTATTGTGCGTTGAGAAGCTTTACAAAATTTATTAAATAAACCTCTCGTCTTGAATATCCTAAATGCACATCCTAAATGTCTAAACCTCAGGAGTAAATACTGTCTTGAAAAGCTTCTTGAGAACATGCACTGCCATTCGGAGTCGGCATAAAACTAGTAGGTCCCGTTCTAGGATCATTTGTGTACAAACATTGATAGTTGCTAGTTTGTTTGTTTAAAACAATGACTTCTCCTAAACCCAGAGAAAAAAATCCAAAGGCTTCAAGTCGCACGATTTCGAGTTCGACAAATGTTTCCTTTATTAAGTCGATTATAATCGATATAAATAATTATTTGACATGCTGAATGGCATTTGACGCTGGCCTGTTCGAAGAAGGTGTCTTCAATTGGGGCACAAAACAATCGGCAATTATGGCTCTATATCGCTCGCCGTCGACGGTTACGCTCCCGCCGGCCACATTTTTAAAGAAGTAATGACCAATAATTCCACCGGCCCATAAAGCGCACCAAACAGTGAGTTTTTAAGGATATAACTGTAGAATCTCATGTAGGTTTTCTGCTCTCCAAATGCTACAATTAAGCTTATTGACATATCCATTGAACCAAAAATGATCCTCATGACTGAACACAATATTGCGATGGGTGGTTTTTTCAAAGTTTTGTTTTCGACCCACTCTAGTGTACAGTATCTGGGTACAGTGTATTTTTGGTTCTAAACAAACAGGCATATTTTGAAAGCTTTTCGCTAGTGTCGAAGCAGTGCTTGAGTTTTATTATGAAGTAAACTATCAGAACAATGACAGTGAAGTTTAAGCAACGGAAAAGCATATCGAGAACAACGAGCTCACCATGCATCAACATCGAAAAATTTGCAGCGATCATTCATTTCAGTTTTCTTAACAAGTAAAGGGGGTCGGTCGATACGAAAATTTAACCTTAAAAAATTAGAAAAAGACGCTATATCTCGAAAACGAAGCAAGATAGGCGACAAATAACAGTTTTTACGGGTATCCTAAAAGGGAGTCTAAATTTGAGACGCACACTTAATTAAGCTTACAAAATGAGAAATAACGCAATATCTTGGAAACGGATATCGGCCGATATAAAACCAATAAGAAAAGAAATTCAAAATATATAAAGTGCATAGGTAGTGGATAACATTTTCTATATTCTACTTCAGTTGGGATATACTTAACCCTTAAATATATAGTGTGCCATATATGGCACAACCAAAGAAGGTATCCTTCTGAACGAGAGTAATTTTGGGAAAAATAATAAGCCGATCACCGATTTAAAACTTTCGTTCTTTTCAAACGGTTATACTTACAGAATTCACCTGACTGAATTATTTGGAGCAAAAGTGAATAAATTTTGAATGCAAAAAAAAAAGGCCATGCATTTAAAGATTAAATTTTTTTGGTAAAATGTTGTTTGTTTGTGATGTATTTGAGAGCATATAAAACATCTTACTACAAGCGAGCTATTCGGAAAAATGCAGAGTTGACATTTGGTACATTTACGAGTGCGTTAATTTTTGTCAAAAGTGTTGAAATCCACTCTAACTTACCAGATTTGACTTCAACTTACTAATTCAACTCCAGCTTTCCAATTCATTTCCAACTTACCAATTCAAATCTAACTTACCAATTCAACTTTAACTCATTACTAAGTTGTCTGTTTCCCTTTAAATAATAGACTAGTGATTAATGTAAACTCTGTCTGTTAGTTAATTCTTCTTTCCGTTCATCACTTTCAGATTTTAGAACCTTCCTTGTATGAAATCTATTTCTTACGTGAATAACCCAAACCACCTCTTTAGTCTTTTCAAATTCGAATTATAAAAAGTGGTGTATTACGTCTTAATTAAAAGAATGGAATTATCTTCAACTTAACTGAAGTTAAATACACCTTCCACCTTGTTTTTATTCGAGGTATATCCACATTCGAGGTTACGATGGTGGATTTTCATGGCGTCTTTGTCTGAACAAAAGATGTGGTTTTTTTCAATTCTAATGCTAAATTGCAAACTCATAGTTCGTTTAAATGTCAAAGCAATACATTCCTTTTTGTGGAATTTATACTGATTTCCAAAAACTGTTCTCGTAATGTTAAATCAGAATATGGGAAATGAAATATAATGTACCATAATAAAAAAGGTCATGATATCGTACGACATGCTTTGTTTTCATTAATTTCTAAATATAAAATTCAAGACTTCTATCTACTTATTTTTACTAGATCGCCGCCAATTGCACCACCAGGAGGGCCAGTTTTTCCAACTACACAAACCTTTGGCACGATGCGCACTCCATTACAACTTTGTCAGTCGCAGGAAACAATTAGCTTACGTACAGCGCCAAATCCACCAATTGGCAAGTTATCATACTTATTACTTAGTCAGTAAATTATAAAATAATATTTATTAATTTCCCAAAGGACGTCCAACAGTTGCACCACCGAAGCCACCAACAGTCAAACCGCCACCACCACCTACGCCAGCGCGGAGTATATCCAATTCAAATTTACATAATTTAGCACAAAATACGGCATCCTCTGCGACACTATGTAGCGCTGTTAATACAGCATTAATCTCATCCGCAGCGAGTACCGTATCAACGCCGCCACCGTCGCATTTACAGTCACCATCAACACCGTCATCAACGAGCAGTGTTTCGACACTGCGTGATCAATTTAAATCAAATACAATTCAAGCAATTGGAACACCGCCTCCGCCGCCACCACCAACAGCAGCAGCAGCTTCGGCGTCTGTTGGTAGCCCCGTGAGTAGCAACAAATTATCGATGAATAGTCGTGAAAAGGCACCAGCGCCAATTATATTGAATGGTGGGCCAATTAATGCACCGCCATTACCACCGCATCGAACATGTCCAGCGCCGCCACCACCATTGAGGCAGGCAAGCAATGTAAGTAGCCATCATGTTTCTTCTCAATTGTTTAAGCACACTTTACGACAGGCTCTTTGTGTCAGAATGAATATATAATTTGTCTGACTTTTTTTTTTAAATTGGGATAATTAAATTTAAGGAAGTTATGACAGCATTTGAAATATGTTATAAAAATTGATTTTTGTTAAATTTGAAATAATACATAATACTTTGCGAATTATGAATATTGCCAACAATGTTAAACAGCTGCTGATTTTTTTTTTTTTTAAGAAATCCAGCCTTATTTGTTTACATCCAGCTAAATTCAAAGATTGACCTAGTTTCTGTAACAATACACAGTTTTCCTTTTCCTTGCTATCCTTGTTACCCATTCTCACAAATAAAAATACAGCCATAAATGCCATGCTTGCTCACATTGAAGCGAATAAAAAGCAAAAAAGTAATTGAAAAAGTACACATTATTGTGTTCTCGAACAGTATACAGAACAACAATAACAAAAAAGCATCAACTCAGACAGCTGGAACAGACCGCATAGCGCCATAGTGTTACAGTTCCTTGATAATATTTCACGCTTGTTAAATTGTTTTCCCTTCATGCCTTGCTTTTGTAATGTTCACCACGAGGGTTGTTTTTGTTTTTATTTCGTCCCATGAAAGCCAAAGTGGGACACACAATATTGTGTTGCAGGGTTTCCGGGCTGCATGCGTTTCTAGTTTATAATAAACAGGAGTACGTTTTAAATTATGATGATTGTATTAAAATTTATAATTTATAATTGTATTTAATTTATTTTTTATTTATTTATTTGTATAATTTTATATCGTATAAAAGTAATGAAACTTGTTGGCTTGATAAACTTTATTTATGTTAATTGGAACCAATTGAATCGCCGCTATCTCTGTACGTATATAGTAAATAGTTGAGAAAATGGCGCTTGAGGGCTGACAAAAAATAGAAGCTGCAGATAAGTTTGTACACTCGCAAGCATATCAACAGGAGGTTGTTCCTGTTGATTGTTTAGGTTTTGTACTGGTGTGGTTGTCCTGAATGAATCGTCCTCTATGTGGCCCAAATATTGTTGTTTATATTTGTTTTTGTTTTTATTGTGCTCTGCTTAATTTAACCATGTACTTGGGTTTCGATTCTGCTTGTAGAATTTATTTTACGTGCTCTGATTATTTATATATTTTTATAATTTCATTTATAATAATTTCATATTTATAATAAATATTAAATAATTTCCTCTTTTGCAAACTATTTAATATGATTTTCCTTTAATCAAAGTTGTCTCTCAGTTTTACTCTCTCTCCTTTTCCTGCTCTCAAAGTTAGCTCTATTGATTTTTTTTTTCTTTATGTTTTTCCATACACTTTGACTAGCTTTCTCTTTCATTCTGAACTGTCAACACATATTCGTAAACATTAACTATATACGCCGTACGTCTTTCGTCGTTGTCATCAACGTATTAGTATAGATTATTGCTTTCAAAACAGAGAGAAAACATTTTTTTAATAGTAGAAAAATGCCAACAAAGTGAGGTGCAAAAACATGAGGCATATTTTTTGGCAGTCATCATATTTTATTTTTGTACACAAATTAACAGACAAAAATAAGTTCTAAGGACGAACACTCAAGTACTTAAGGTGTAATTCTATTGCAGTAGAATAAAAATCAATTCTATTGCAGGGAAAATATACAAAGAAATAATAATATAATATATAAAAATAAAGCTATATAAAATTAATGAAAAAGTGTGCAAAAGTTCCAGCAATAATCAATTTTCTACTAATTGCTACAATTATATTTCAACAATTATATGTAGTGAAAGCTAAGGAAATGCTGCATCACAAAAGAACCGTAATTATTAGCATTTACGTAATGTGTGTTGATTGGGAAACTTTTATTGCATATGCACAGGCTGTTTTGAAATTGCTGCATCTTCTGAAAATAAGTTATTTATTATCAGCTGAAAATTAGTTCCAATTAAAAAATTCAATATTTGTTGAAAGAGAGACAAGAACTTTCTATTTTTTTGCTGCCTACTTATAGGCATATTTACTTGAAGAACTTGTGCGAATATGTTAAATAGTTTTGTGTCAGTTAATTATTTATAATTTTCTCAAATTAATTTATTTATTTAATCCAAACTTAAATTTTATTTATTCATCATGAAAAAGATAACCTCAGGATCAATTGAAATATAACGACTTTTTTAAATATTTTAGAATTTTAAATATGTTTGTCAACCAATAGTATTTTTTTTTGTTTTTTATTTTTTTTTTGTTTTGAATTATGAACCTTTTCTAGCAGAATTGTTCTTTAAAAATCTTCAAATTGAATCGTTCGTCAGACTAAATCGCCCCTCACAAATTTTCTCTTAAAATTAGTGGGAAAAATATTTTAAAATGTAACTTTTTTATGTTCACAAAAGATGATTAATTTACGAAAATTACTTATTTTAAAGAGATTTTTTTTTTTAACCTTTTAATTAATGCATTTAAAGTTTTTTTTTCGTGACCCCGTTACGCTCAAGTTTCCAAAAAAGTTTAAAAAGGCATTTTTTTTTAAATGCATCGGCGTTGGATGGAATTGTTACTTAATGAGTATGGATATTATGATAAAAGCAATGACACGACGGTAGGGGTTAATTGTTTGACTTTATGACAAATATAAAAAATATATATTCTGATTTCATCAGAACGCGGTGGGAGCTGACTAAGCAACGAAACTTAAAATTTGTTACATGCAATTATAACGCGCTATGGTTAAGGTGGCTAAGGTGGTACATTAAAAAATATTACACGCCAGCAAAGGCTATTTCTTTGCCCTCTTGCGAAAATAGATAAAGAATTCATGAGGCCGCGGAGAGGACCGCTACAAGATCGAAAATGCAACAATCATGCAACGACGTTGCATGGAATTATTACTCGGTGACTATATGCGGCGCGGTAAATATTATTAAACAGAAATGAAGGATTTATACTTAGCCTTGCGACAAAAATAAAAAATATTATTACGACTTCGTCAGGCCCATAGTTAGCATCTGATTCAACAGAAATGCAATATTGTTGCATGTAATTATTACTCGCTGAATAGAAAGGCTTAGAAAAATTTTATTTTGCGACAGCAAGAAAAAAAAATGGTTCTCATAACGAAAATTAAAAAAAAATTTGGAGCCACAACATGGCGGCAACCGGAACCGCTTCATACAATAAAATTCTAATCTGCCGTCACCTCTCTGCAGACAATAACAAACCTCAAAGCCTGTGTAAAACTAGTAGGTTCAGTACTCGATCATTTGTGTACAAACATTTACTAACACACACAAGAGAATTTTATCTTGAGAAGCTCGTCAAAGTACGCGTTGATGTGATATACCTTGTTAAAACTGTCATAGTTGTCAAGGAGTTAAAGAATTATAAAAAGAGTTGAATTCTGTGAAACCTCAACATACGAGTATGTATGTATATGCTTGGTTGATCAAATGTAGACCGAGAGGCTATCAAGATATGCTCCAACTAAAACTCCACTTTTTGACCTCACCAATAAATTCGCATCTTATAATAAAATAAGAACAGAAAAATATGGTAATCCAATGTTTATCTTTTGTTTCCTTTTTATTTCTTTCTATTTTTGATGTTACATTTTCGGTTCATAGATTTCTTTTCTATACTTTCGGCTCATTTGGGCCTAATTCTGAGCTTTTCTCGGTTACACGGTATATGACTCGATTTTCGGTACCGTTACTGATAATTTCGGTTCAGGTGGTCACCTTTTTGTTGCCTTTACCTAATTCAATTCAAGTTGCTAAACGATCCACAAACTTCTCTTTCATCGACTACAAATATTAAGTCGAAAATTTGATATATTTTGATTTCAATTAATAAGAAATAAGGAAAGATTGAAAATAAGCATACAAGTGTAGTGCTATGGGGGGAGAGGCGTGGTTGGGATTAAAACCGTAGGTCTCTGAGTAGCAGAGTAGCGCGCTAACACTTGCTTCTCTGAGGCTGACAATACTACATAGTGGAATTGAACCTGTGCCTATATGTTACGATTCTGCTTGTTCTTCAATTCGATCATCTTTACTTTTTAAATACAATCGGAGTAATTTCGATATTAAAAAATTAAAAAATGTTCTTCATAAAAGTATCATTTATGATTCATCAGCGAAATCATTAAAGAATAAAAAGCATCATGATTCAGTTGCGAACTCAATTACAAACAAAAAGGTGTTATTTATGATTCATTTGAGTAAAAAATGTTCGTTATAAAAATTAGTCAATTCTTAGATGATTTCTAAGAATCGAAACGGATACAAAGATTCGCACATTATAAACAAGATACAATAAAAAAATTGAAAATTGTATTAATTATTAATAGACCTTCCTTATATACATATTACCTTTCTATAAATTTGTTCTTGAAAAATTTATTTAATATGGTAAACTTTTTTGCACTTTCAGTCTGGCACCGTTGGTGGACCACCTCCAGTGCCACCACAGCGTCACTCATCGATACGTGCAAATGCACCGCCAACGCCACCTGCAGCTACCGCTTCAACTCCATTCAGCAGTGGAACAGCATACACCAACTCTAGTTCAGTCAGTCGTTTGGTCATTGATCTGGAAACAAAATTCGGCAAGCGTTTCCATAATGTTACCGAATTTCCTAAACCGCCACCATTTTTGAATATCCAAAAAATTTATCCTAGTCGAACTGTTAAAGCAACAAATGGTATGTAGATGTAGATGAAGAGAGTTAGTAGTAACAAGAGTTATAAAAGAAGAGCAACTATTTTATATACGGGCAGGGTACACTCATAGAAATTTTTGGCTAAGTCAAATTAACGGATTATATTTATGAATCACATTTAAGAAATTGTCGATATAAACAAAACAAATTTAAGTTAACATCACGTTTATTAATTATTAATACCAACATCTAACTTATTTTGCTTAACATTACCTGTTAAGTAAAGTTTTCGCTTAAAATCTAATTCAAATTCTTGATTCAGAAATAATTTTTGGTAACTTCAAGAAATTTATTAATATTAAAATTACTCTCGTAAATAGTAAAAAATTATGCATTACAATCAAAGAAAACTATAAGCATTTAATAAAGCTTAACATGTTCTGTTTAATTTAACAGAGCGGCTGTATACTAACGTTTCGATAAATCTTAAGATAAGCAATGTTAATAAACACATAAATTTTGCTTAATTTAATTTACATACTGTTATTAAAATAACATTTTTAAAAAAATCATAGATGAAATTTCTATAGAACAAATAAAATCTGCTTTAAAAATATTCATGAACAAAAGAAAAACAAAAAAAAAAAGAACTAAATATCCATATATTATTTAATATCTTATTATTTTAGCTTTAAAATTAAAAATAACAACTACTATTAGCAAAAAAATTTCTTTGAGTGCAAAATTAGAATTATTTCTGCTCTTATAAAAAGTTTAATTTGTAATTTTAAGTTCATAATTTTAGTTTAGTTAAAATGTTATGCTGTTAATATGTGAATAAATATTATATATTATAAATATTTTTTTATATTCAAATATATGAAATTATGCACGAACACTTGAAATAGTTATGTCTTGAATGCAATTTTAAATTGTTATTGTTTTATTAAACTGTTTTTTTTTTAAATTTTGATCTATTTTAACTTTCTTTATTAATTAAAACTTTCAAAATGAAAGCGTCTATGTAAAATAATTAAAAAATATTTAGTTTTTTAAAAAAAAATTAGCAAATTTTGTAATAAAACTTATTGGATTATCGCCAGCAGAATAAAAAAAGAATATATTATATTCTGCGTTAAATGTTTAGTATTTTCTAAAATTAATCTAGTTATATCTTAACTCAAACTAAGGAGTTCTATCTGGAAGCTTTTGAAAAAAAAATATTGGGAAAGCTTCACATATTTTGATTACTTTCTTCTCTTGTCTTTATTTTAATTTTTATGTTATATAATTCGCATCTAACTATTTTTTAAGTTTATTTTATTAACGTTTATTATGTATTTTATTATTTGAATTATCATTTCATCATTTAAACATTGAAACTTTTGTTCATACTTAATATTTTATATAAAAAAAAACTCTGTTGCATGCTTTATATTCATACAGTTATTTTATTTTTTTCATTAAAAAAGCTAAAGTTTATTAATAAAAATATGAAATTGAAATATAAATTTACAATATTTTTTATTCGCATCATTTTATTTATTGTTTGATTCTGTTTTGATAATTTTTTTGACAAGCTGCCGATCTTAATTCCTAATTGGTACTGGGTTGGTACATTTGTGATCATGAACCAAGAAATAAAGATCATGCAAACAAAAGAGCCGCCATATTGTAAACAAAACAAAGCTGGTAGGTCTGACGTCATCGGTCACAAATTGTTCTGTTTACGTGTAGCGATTATATGTGAAAAATTATTTCTTGAAGTTTTAAAGTTTTAGAAGTATTTGTGTTTATAATTCAGTAATTTTTTGTGTTTTTTATAAAAATGAAGTGTGCTGTAGCGACGCGCAATAATTGCAACAGCAAAAAAAAAATTACTTTAAATTTCGTTACTGCATGAAAATATAAACAAACAAAGTATTCAAACACTTTTTTCGGGAATTATACTTGTTAATTTTATAATTTTCCACTTTTATTTAAGTTTTCACATGTTTTGCATGAAAAACGTATGCAATATAGCTTTTTTTGTGACCGATGACGTGGCACGAAAAAAATACTTTTTTCTCGCACTGCTGATTGCTTGATCTTGTCTTGTTGGTTCATGATTTGTGATCTGGTGGTCAAATATCTGTTTGAAAATGTCGATGAATAATTTAGCCGTTTTCATTTATTGAAGAATTCCTGGTATTTTTTTGGTGTTTATATTCTAACTGGTTACAGCCGATCTTGATTTTACCGTAGACACCCGCCTGTTGGGCTTAATTCTACGGTGCCCCTTGGCAAGGAGTCGAGGTTCATGGAATTGATGCGCAGCAGAAAAATCTTTCGGACGTTAAGACTCAAACCAACGTCCATCCAACCATCTCCTGGGCTTCACTTTCATGACTCCAGACGCGACCAAACGCTACATCTCGAAAACGGAAAATATATACAAAAATAACAGTTTTAATGGCTTTCCTAAAGGGGAACCCAAGTTTGACGCTCCATGAGTTTGAGACAAATTGGGACAATCGATGAAGCATGGATTCATCACTACACTCCAGGGTCAAATCGGCAGTCAACTTAAAGCATCCGGTGCAAACCGCCAAAGTTAGAAAAAACACAAATGCCAACTGGTATGGTTTTGTTCTCCATATTTGGGGATACGCATGGTATTTTATGTACCGATTACCTTGATAAAGAAGAGCCATAAAATTAAGCCCCAAATTAAGAATCTATCAACAAGACACTCAATTCACAAGGTGTCGTGTCAACACTGTTGTTGTTTCCCAACTTTGGCTTGCAACATTCAACTTTAGAACATCTTGTTAATTGCCTAAGTGAGTGCTCAGTGTCACAAGTCGATCTTAACAATGCCAGATTTGCATTTTGCATACATCTACCGTATTTTCCGCTTCTGCTACCGTTCTGGTAGCAGCAACCACCTGTTTGCAGACCTAAAAAGATTGCTTCAGTGAAAAAGATTTGGCTCCAATGAAAAAGTGGTTGACGACACATACTCACATCGCATTTCAAAAATATCGTAAATTTTTTATCTCCATAGCGCATGACATACATTTCCAACTTAACCCTTCGTGGGACCCTAAGGTCCGTAGGGACTTTTTCGATTTTGAATCGCAAATTACTCCTATTTTGGCCACTACGACCCCCTCCCAAAGTTACTATGTATTCCTGGAACATTTAGTTCTGCGTCTTTTACGGGTTCGATCATTAAAATCGGACCAGTGGTTACCGAGATCTAAGGATTTACTTTTACTGCCTACGAGAAAGGTCCCTAAAGTCCCCTGGGACATAGTATGAAAATTAAGCAAATTAACGGTATTACTTCGTGGAATTCATTGTTTTATGGCTCAAAATTGCAGCTGCGTTTAGTTTCAAGGTAAAATAAATATTTTTGCTAATTGGGTTTTCCAAGAAATGAGCAGGGGGAGGTATAAGTTTGCTTATTTTATTGCTTTGTTCATCCCTGATGCATTTGTCTTATACCTGCGTGCCTACCTGAATGTTGGGAAAAAAAAAGGTATTAAACCAGTTGCTTCAAGAATATTCAACAGTTATGTACTAACTAAGCCTGCAAAATATGGAATAAAGGTGTGGTGGATATGTGATGCAAAAACCAAATATCCGCTCAAAGGTATCATATACTCTGGAAAAGCACCAGGACAGGAGCGTGAAACCCAGCTGGGCTACAAAGTGACAATGAAGCTCGCGCAGAAATACTTATTTACTGGCCGCATTGTGTATGCAGACAACTTCTTTTCGTCTCTTGAATTGGCTGAAAACTTGATTACCCAAAGAACAGTATATGTTGGTACCTTACGCACAAATAAAGCTTGTATTCGCAGTGAGTTTAGGAAGAATCGCAATCGCCCAATTGATAGTACATTGTTCGGCAACCATGACAACAACGTTGCGCTATGCTCATATGTGCCGAAGAAAAATAAAGCAGTGGTACTCATTTCAACAGCACATTATACAAACGCCGTCGAAGGAGCACATAAAAAACCAATGGCCATTGTGGATTACAACAAAAATAAAGCTGGAGTGGACACGATGGACCAAATGCTAGGTACATACACGTGTAAAAGAGGTACTAAACGCTGGCCACTGGCCATGTTTTATAATATTGTGGACGTTGCTGCATTGGCGTCATTTATCGCCTATAATGACCTCAATCCGAGCCAGAAAAGCGACAGGAGGCGGTCGTTCTTATACAAATTAGTTCAGCAGTTGGCTACTCCCGAAATCGAAGAAAGGGCGCTCAATAATCGTATAACCCGCTACCCCCATATCAAGAGAGCTATGATGGACTACAACGTCATACCACTAGAAGAGAGCATTACAAGCGAAGCACCACCAATTCAACACAGGAATCAACGGAAAACTTGCTATTTATGTCAACAACACAACAACAGGCAAAACGTAAAACAAGATTTGCATGCTCCGATTGCAGGAAGTTTGTTTGTATGGAGCATTCAGAGCAGATGCACCGTTGCATGCCGTGCAAAACGTCCAGGATTCAGCGAGCAGAACAATAAAATAATATTAGATTAACGGCTCGACCGATTTTCGTGATCCTTAGCGAGGATATTAGTCAGGGGTGAGAATCGAACAACATCTATTTTTCATCCCCCTAAAATAAGGGGGCGTGGCACCTCCCATACAACCCAAATCTACGGTAGCGAATAGCTCTGAAGTTATAGGTCGCATAGCATCGGAATTCGGTGTTCTACCTCAATTTACAAGAGCCGTTCCACAGGTAAAATTTTATGGGCGTTGGACGTGGGGCGTGGCACTTTTTCAGCAGACCAAATTTTCGGTATAACTTTCGAGCTATAAGTCACACATTAATGCAACTCGGTTAGAACGTTCTATTTAGTTGTGTCTTTCGACTGGCAAAATTGAGCAAGTATAGGCCAAAGGGGTGTGGCACCGCCCATACAATTCAAATTTATGATATCGAATAGCTTTGGAACTAAATGCCGTATAATAATGAAATTCAGTACGGAGTTGCCACTTGGTGAAATATTTCTACTATAAAACTGGGATGGGCTTTGGAAAAGGGGGTGTGGCCCCGCCCATACACTTTAAATTTTTGATATCAGATAGCTTTGGAACAAAAAGTCGTATAACAACGAAATTCAGTATGGAATTACTATTGGGTGATATCCATCAACTAGAAAACTGAGACGTCATTGAACAAGGGGGTGTGGCTCCGCCCATACAAGCCAAATTTGCAAATATCGAATAACTTTGGAATTATGGGTAGCATAGCCTCGAAATTTGGTTATCAATTTACACGAGTCGTTCCACTTAGAAATAGAGATAGCGATAGAGATAGAGATAGAGATAGAGATAGAGATAGAGATAGAGATAGAGATAGAGATAGAGATAGAGATAGAGATAGAGATAGAGATAGAGATAGAGATAGAGATAGAGATAGAGATAGAGATAGAGATAGAGATAGAGATAGAGATAGAGATAGAGATAGAGATAGAGATAGAGATAGAGATAGAGATAGAGATAGAGATAGAGATAGAGATAGAGATAGAGATAGGGATAGAGATAGAGATAGAGATAGAGATAGATATAGAGATAGAGATAGAGATATAGATAGAGATAGAGATAGAGATAGAGATAGAGATAGAGATAGAGATAGAGATAGAGATAGAGATAGAGATAGAGATAGAGATAGAGAAAGAAATAGAGATAGAGATAGAGATAGAGATAGAGATAGAGATAGAGATAGAGATAGAGATAGAGATAGAGATAGAGATAGAGATAGAGATAGAGATAGAGATAGAGATAGAGATAGAGATAGAGATAGAGATAGAGATAGAGATAGAGATAGAGAAAGAGATAGAGATAGAGATAGAGATAGAGATAGAGATAGAGATAAAGATAGAGATAGAGATAGAGATAGAGATAGAGATAGAGATAGAGATAGAGATAGAGATAGAGATATAGATAGAGATAGAGATAGAGATAGAGATAGAGATAGAGATAGAGATATAGATAGAGATAGATAGAGATTGAAATTGAGATTGAGATTGAGATTGAGACTGAGTTTGAGATTCAGATAGAGATAGAAATTATTTCCGCTACGACAGCAACGCGTCGGGTACCAGCTAGTATCTCAATAAAAATAATTAATATATAATTTAAAACCAAAATTTGCCCGTGTTCAATCATTTTTAGTGCATTTTATAGGCAATTTTCATATTATGTCCCAGCGGACCTTAGGGACCTTTGACGTATAATTTACTTAGGGTCCCACGAAGGGTTAATGGTTATGTTAACAAACAGAATTATCGCATTTGGGAGCTGAAAATCCAAAATTGATCGACGTCCTGTGCTTCCGCCACGAGCCTCAGTTTAGTACACATTTTGCCTAAAGGAGTGCTATACACGCCAACGATAAAATTGATCTGGTACTATGCCAAATTCTCATAAAAAAAAAATGGCATCAATAGGTTCAAAGAGTATCGTCACTCACGAAGTGCCCATTTATCGGATAGTGTGTTTCATAAATGACCTCCATGTCTACACCCTTTATTACAATAAGAACATTACAAATTATCAAATGAACATAGTGTTATTTTCGAATTATTTCGAAAATAGACGGTCTTAATGGGACAGCCTTTTGAAGAAGATTGTATTGATAACTTAAGTCGAATTTTGCCTAAAAGTTGTTGTTTTATTATTCCTCCTACGAAATTATTGAGTGATGTTTATTTCCAGTTATGCCATTACATTTTCACAGATGCCCAGCAACTTGGTAAATGGACACACGATGTAACCGATTATTTTTTAAATAAATTGTACCTGCGAGGTTTTCATCGTCCGTGTATAATTCTCTATAAGAACTTTTCGGACATGGCCAATAAAACACTGATGACACCTACCTTACACAGTAAGCAGGCATTGAAGTAGGTACGCTGCTTTTGACGCAAAGAAAAGAACGCACGAAATTTTTGTCTATACTAAAACAAAAAAAAGACAAAACTAATAAAAACACCGAAACAACACTATTGAAATTACACATCTGGACAAAAAAATAGGTACACCAGGGCTTTAGTGAGTTTTTTGAAATAATTTATTATTAAAATATTTTTTTGTAAAGAAGTAATTATAATTTTAGAGTTCAATATATTAAAAATAAGAAAAACAATTTGAATTCTAAACAAAAATAAGGAAAAATAAGAAATTCATAACAATAGGTAATGACAATGATGTTCATGTGGCCATAAAAATAGGTACACCGGCAATTTCCAAAGAAAAAATTAGATAATTGCATTTTTCTTATTCTTTTGAGAATACCTTAGCTTAGTACAAACCAGTATCCTGAATATCCGGCATTATTCTTCAAAACAGCCTGAATCCTTCTAGGCATGGACGAAAACAAATGCTGACACGTCTCTAATAGTATATTGTACCACGCTTGCTGAACTTTTTCCCACAAATCGTCCTTATTTTTAAAAGATTGGTTAGATATTCTTTTCTTCAATTCACCCCAAAGATTCTCAATCGGGTTGATGTCGGGTGATTGACTGGGCCAGGACATACAGTCGATTTTGTTGTCCTTAAAAAAATACTTTACCAACTTCGATGAGTGTTTGGGGTCATTATCTTGTTAGAACCGCCAAACTAAGGGCATTTTTTGCGTAAAGCAACATTATTCCTTGTAATATTTGCACATATTCGAATCGAGTCATATGCGAAATATTGGGCCTACGCCATAGTGGGAAAAGCATCCCCAGACCATTATGTTTCCGCCACCATATTTGACCGTTTTACTTGTATACCGCGGATCGAAATCTTTACCTTCTGGGCGACGAACATTCCTTGCGGCATCATTAGAAAACAAATTTATTTTGTTCTCGTCGAGACCAAAGGATGTTATTCCACTTTTTGACTCCTTCATCTCCTGGCCATATGGCATGAATTTTGGCAAATTCTTTCCTCGCTTGTAAGTTTTTCTTACGAAGAAGTGGAACCTTACGGGCTATTCTGCCATAGAGCTTTGAATCCACTAACCTATTCGACTATTCCACGTCGAATAGTCCGTGAAGATACTTTCTTGTCTAATTCTGCTGCTATTGTTCTTGAAGCTATAAAAGGGTCCTTTTTCGCCATTATATTAATGCGATGGTCATCGTTTAGTGTGGTTTTCCGTTTTCTTCCACGTTTTTTCCAACTTTTTTTTCTTTAAAGTATTCACGACAAAATTTCGAGAACGTCCAAGAATTTTGGCAATCGTTCCATATCCATTTCCTCCAGCACGCATCTCAATAGCAATCCGCTTTTCTTTGGGTGTACAATAATCACCGCGACCCATCTAGATACCAAAATCTTTTATGAAGGCTTCAAAATTTAAAATTATTTTACAAACCTTTAAAGAAAAATTCCAAAACTACACTTTTGAATAAAAAAACACGAAGAAAAACTCTTTTAAATGCACTTAAAATATTTTTTTCTGAATGTGTACCTATTTTTATGTTTCTAACTAAATTTTAGATTAGAAACTGCACTGCAAATAGATTGCCTGTCAATAACGGGACAACTTGTGTAACGGTAAATTTTTAACTTTCAATTAAACAATGACATATTGATCAAAAACCTACCTATAATAAAATATTAATAAAAACCTATATAATAGGGATGTACCTATTTTTTTGTGTCCAGATGTGTAAATACTACCAAATATTCACAATAATTTCTTATTTAGGTTCAAACATTAAAATATGCAATTTGCGCAATTTCCCATCAATCCATAGCTTCTTGTTATGAAGTTCGATGTAGTACACTTGTTACGAAGTCCATGAACGAATGATGTTCAAACTGTTAATTTTACAATGAAAACAAACTAGCTATCTTTAGTAACACAAAACAGTTCGTGTCACATCCCGCTTACAGTTCTGCATTACAATAGGATCGCTGACAACTTTCTTACAAAGTGAGAGCAAAGTAAAAAAAGTACTTAGAGAGAAAAAACGACAAACAACCAGAGATGGAAAGTGCAAAGATATTTATGATTATCATTGGCATACAGTCCGACAGAATTGAAAAGATCATGCATATCATGCAGTGTTTGCAGGGTCCTACTGTTTTTTCTATCACCAAACATCAATTCAAGATGACGGAAACTGAGAACAGAATTACCTAAAGGCATACGATTTTGTTTTAATTTTGCAAAAATCACTCGATGCTTCATCGATTAAGGGACATTGCCAAAGAAAAACACCGTTTTATGTATGTTTTTTAGCTTTAAACCAAGGATTTCAGGTATAATAACTACTCACTTGTAATAACTTTTCAGTCAAGTCTACCTGGTTTGAAATGGGGTGATAGTTTAGTGGGAAGGAAAGGGCCATCAAGCATAAATGTATAGGATGTTCTTGAAGTGGTGGAAAGCCGTAGAAACATGTGAATTTTAATCTGAAACAGGTTTTATGCCCTTACCTCAGTCAATGCAAGATACTAACATAAGCTATACTCTCCACAAACTTTCTCTACCACCAACTACAACTTGAAGCCGAAAATATTGATTTCATTTCAATATATATTGAATTAATTTCAGTTAATTAGAAATAAGAAGGTAATACAGAAAGGTGAAAGTGCAGGACCATGACCTGACCGGGATTCGGACCCGGGACTTCGGGGGCAGCAGTCAGCCAAGCTACCTACTCGACTACCGAGCTCGACAGTTTGATTTGATATTTTAGAATTTCTCTATTTATTCTTCTGTTAAAATTTGTTTCAAATTCTTTTAAAAAAGGACTTACTATATAGTTCATAAATCCCTCAAAGTTTGTTTTTTTTATTTTTTATTTGAAGATGGGCGAAATTAGACTAACAAATGGGATGAAAGATTAATGGGATAGAAGTGGCAATCAAGTGAAACAATTGTAGGATATTCTAAGCGGGAAGCCGTAAAAACAGGTGTGTTAGAATCTTAGGGAAGTGTAAGCCTTTACTTCAGTCAATTCTAGTTAAAAGACGATACAATCCAAAAACTTCTCTACCACCAACTATAACTTTTAAGTCGCAAATATCGATGAATTTTCAATTTGAGCTGACTAGAAAATAAGGAAAGAAATAAAGAAAAATTAAAACGTAGAACCGTGGTCTGGCCGTGATTTGAAATCGAATCTCCTAGGGTGGCAATTGACTTGAAAAACTGATAAGTTTCTTTAAGTTTTTTAGCTCATTTTTTTAATACATTTTGCAAAAAAGCACCCTTTGAAGTTGGGATTATTTTTTTAAAAATTAACTTCTATTTGTCTAGAGTTTTTTATACGTTATTAAAAAATTTTAATTTCATTCATGAATTATGTCAAAAAAAGCATGAAATATTTTATAACCAGCATTTATTAAAAAGTTATGTTGCATACTTTGAGGCTCTTTTTCGAACGTAGTGTTTTTATGTTTTTCGATTCAATTTTAAATCAAGAGATGAAATTTTAAGTTCTTGAAAGTCCATTTTATTGTTCACACACACATACTAAGTATCTGCAAGCACACATGCGCACTTAAAAGCACGAAATTTTTCTTGAAATCGTTATTTGAAAAAATCCAATTTTACTTAATTTTTTATAGTTAATTTTATTGCAAAAATTTACAAAATAGTAAACACAACAATCTTCCATTACTTTTCTTCTCTTTCACTTCACCAACAACTGTATTTGTGTATGTGTGCGTGTGTGTGCGTAATCGCGTTGAAATTTTAGCACCCACACCAATAGCTCTTGATAACAATAATGTTGCAACAACACCAACAATAACAACAACAACACATGCACCAAAACCACTACAACCTGCCTATCAACCGCTGAAAAAGCAACGTGCACCAGCACCGCCTCCACAGGCAGGCGTGGCAGCTGCAACAGTATCTGTGATAAGGCAATCTAGTTTTTTATACGGTGGACAAATGGCAGCAGCAAAATCAACAACAACAACAACAACCACAGATGTAGCAACAAGAAATTCATCTTCTATTTATTAGTAGAAAATATTGTCAATCCTATTCTAAATAAGCCGATCGGCATTGTTACATAGCAATAACACGGCCTGCGCCTAAAAGTAGGCCCAATTCACAGTGAAAACATGTAGCGCACATTGCTTATTAATAAGAGTGAATAAAAAAAAAAAAAAAACAAAACGAATAAACTTAATACTAATGCGCCGATCGACCTTGAGCAGACTATGCATCTTTATAGTAAAATTTTGTTTTTTTTTCTCCAGTTTAGTGTATATATTAAGTGTTTTTATGTGAGTTTATATTTACATGAATTTAGATAATATTAATATATAAAACAATAGCTCTGTAGTTGTGTGATATACATACAAACATATAGTTTTATGTATGTAATAATATTGTGTAATTTCCATATTTGTATAAGTAATTAAATGAAAGACTTTTTCTCCACATAATTGCCTTCTCATTATTGACAAAAAAACAGCAACAAACATTAACAATTCTTTCATGATTGTGAATATTTATTAAAATTTAAATCTTAATATTAAAATAAATAAAAAGCAATTAATCGTATAACATATACATTCATATAAATGTCTTAAAATAAAATAAAAACAACTTATTCAAAAATATTATAAATGTTGTTAATAAAAAAGTTGTATTGTTTAAAACCAAATTATTGAGGAATTATTATTGAAAAATTAAAACTGAACCAACTCATTAAATAACAAAATTAGTCAAAATTGTATGTAATATTCTGATATATTATAAAAAAAATTAAATTCGTGTTAATATTTAATAAATTTTCAATATTCTGATTTGTTTTTTAAATGATTAAATAAAAAAAAAACAAAAAATAGAGGTAGTCACGATGTGACGTATTTGCAATATTTTTATCAAAAATACACAACGCGTGAACTTTTTCGAGATGTATTGTTTTAATTAAGATATTTGTTTATTTTCAGGTTATTAAAGAATATTTTAAAGCCAGAAAAGAATTTTATTCAAGACAATTTCAAACATATTTCAAATACAACAAAAATTTTAATATATACAATAGATTTTTTCGTTCCATATTTCAAAAAGTTTTGGCATTAAGATTCATTTTTTTTTATTTTGTTTTCCTGAATGTTAAAAATTGTTTTCAAATATGAATCTTATCACAAATTTCATTATGTCCAGATGAAATACTCCTCATCGTAAATACCCCTAATATTTAAACTTTTTTTTAAGCATTAGAAATATTTAAGCTACTTTTATTTTTTTAAATTTACTTTCTATAGAAAGTTACTTGTATTTGCAAGAATTTACTTGTATAGAAATTAAAAATTCTCAAACAGCAACATTTTTGGTTTTTCAAAATTCTTAACGTAATAAAAATTTCTTTGACATTCTCTTTAGTTATGTATTATTCCAGCGAAAAATAAGATCGATGAGACAAATATCCGCCTGATTATTATAAGGAAATTTTTTTTTAAAAACAGCACAATTATTTCTGTTCTTATATAGTATTATATTTAAGAAACTTTCTTTGGGTATCGTTTACCCTTACTAACTTATCGGACGCTCAAAAGCTTCCATCGGTTATGACCTGGTCTAAAAAGTTGCCACCGGGTATCCAATTGAGTATTTTTTTCGCCGGAACGTCGTTTTTCAATCATTCCTTATGACCTAGTCAGCGGAGCCACTCAACTTTTATACGCTTAGCTATGTCGATGTCGGCGTACACCTCATACAGCTCGCGGTTCCATCGAATTCGATACTCGTCATTATTGCAGATTCTACCGAAGATCTTATGAAGAATCTTTCTCTCAAAGTCTTTTCATCAGAACCGCTCAACGTCCAGATTTGTACCACATACGATAGGACAGACATGAATAATGATATATAAAGCGTAAGTTTTGTTCGTCGAGAGAGGGCTTTGCTTCTCAATTGCCTGCTCAAGTCAAAGTAACACCTATTGGCAAGACTTAATCTTTGTTTAATATCAATGCTAATATCGTTGGAGATGTTCTGCTAGTTCCAGATATACAAAGTCCTTTAAAACCTCGAAGGAAATATTGTCAACAGTGATTTGGTTTCCAAGACGTTGGGACTGTTTGTTTGTTTACACAAGGTATTTCGTCTTATCTACGTTCACTGCAAGACTCATTCTACTCGACTCTTTCGCTAATATAAGAACGCAGCGCTGCCTTTCCACGTATTATGGCCAATGATATCGATATAATTGACTTCAAAATTATTATCTTCAAAGCTGTCATCCGCAACTAGGTTTTCCGGGATATCATCTCTATTAGCGGGATTGTTGTCAGTGTCACCATTCAGAAACCTAGAGAGGTCTTTCCTCCACGTCATCAGTGTACTGTGTATAACTGTCATAGATCTCCGTTGTCTTCCTTGCAGGAAAAGACCCCGAACTTAAAACTATCGGCTAAGCGTTTAATTTTTGAAAAATTTTGGGCCTCCTTTCACCATGCATCTCAATTTTCTCGAACTCACGCATTTCTGCCTCTCTTTTCTTTTTTGCCTGAAAAGTCACTTCTTTTATCCCCTCTTTTTTTTGTATATTAGCTTTCGTCTTTGTATATTGCATCTTCTCCGCAATAGCGTTGCAACACTCCTGGCCTCACCACTGGTAACCAACCCCTCTTCGGCAGCAGTACGCATATTGCCAAAACACATAGAAAGCATGCATGCCTCAAACATGCATCATGCCTGTGAAGCATGCTTTGTTAAAGCACATAAGGCCAAAGCACATAGGAGGCCATGGTATAATAATACATGGTAGCATTGACAACTGCTTATTTTCTCTTCAACAGGAAAACATAAACTGTCAAAAACAGCTTTACAGTATATGATTTCCCAAGCAACTGTCAATGCTACCTTGTATTATTATACCATGATAGGAGGCATGCATGCTTCAAGCATCTGACATTTGTGATTGAATATACATATTCTTATGAAGTAGCCAACATTAAAAGCATGCACGCATGCATGATGCTTGAAGCATGCCTGAAGTTGGCGAACTTTTAACTTTTTGCAGGCATCAAAGCATTGACAGAAGACATGTGTGAAATAAAAGCAATATCAACACAACCAATAAGCATAAAATATCCTCAAATTCCATTTTTAGTTGTTTTTGATTAATTTAATGTATTTAATGTAATTAACGAAGATTTCTTCGTTCGTTCAGGCAGTGTAAACAGTTTGGTCCGAACCAAGGTTCGGAACATTGGTTTTTTACAAAATGCTCGCGAGCGCTATTCGCGCAGTGTAAACACTTTTGCAGCACGAACGAACGAAGATTTCTTCGTTCGCTGTGATCGGCCGATGCTCGATCTCTTTGGGCGAATCCAGTGCTTATTTGCGCATAGGTAGTAAATTTGTTGAAATTGTAGTTAATAACGTAGGAAAAACAAAAAAGAAAGAAAATATATTGAAAATTTAACGCAAAAGAACTTTGTTTTACTCTGTTATTTTATTAGCACTTTATATAATCAAATTATTTATATAATATTCTTTATATAATAAATTCTTTACATAAATACTTACATAAAACCTAAATTAAAAGGCATAAAAGTAGAAAAAATTAATCAAATTTAGTACGTTTGCATAAACAAATATTGATCAACGCTGATGCTCGCAAGCATTGAATTTAAGTGTTTCCACTGCACGAACGAACAAGATGGCGACTTACCAATGTTCGCAACTTGTGTTCGTGCGGTGGAAATACTTGGACCGAACGAGGAATTCATCCCGACGATTTGTTCGCGATGATTTCTTCGTTCGTTCGGGCGGTGGAAACGCTCGGTAAGATGCTTGAAGCATGCATGCCTCCTATGTGTTTCGGCCTATAGAGTGGGAAAAATGTGCCTACTGCACGAAGGCAATACTTTTTAACTGTTGGATCAAATATGTTTTCCTTGCTCACCTTGGCGTTGAAGCCACCAAGCACGATTTTTGTGTCGTGACGTAGCCAGCGGTCATAACCCTCTTCCAGGCGCTCATAGAAGTTTTCTTTGATCAAATCGGCCTTGTCGTTAAATTTTTAATCAAATTTTTATTTTATCTTTTTGGGACTTATAACATTTTATTTTTCTAATGCTTCTTCGCATAATTTTCAACATCCATTGTTCGATCTTTTTCTAAATTGCAGAAATTCATCCTAAAATAAATTCAGCGTATTATTGCTTCAGTCTTTCTCCAACGGCTATTGAAGTTCAAACTCTTTTTGTTATTCGATAAATATACCCACTTACATTGACTTAAGTCTGATCTAGTACATTTTGGTATTCAATGAGCTCAGTTAAATATAAGAATTATGTAAGATGCTGGTACAAACGTGCCTTGGACTTCATCCAACTCAGCTTTGATTTTTTTCAGTGTCTTTTATTTGACTATAAAAAAAACTTTTGAACGATGTACTCAAAAGCGCTGGTCACACCTCTATAATTTACTATCAAACGACACATAAAACAATTTAACAAACAGAAATTTGCATGAAATTTTATGACAACTTGACGATGTGAACATTCTTCAAACATTTTGTCAAAAAGTTTGAGAAAAATTAACAAGTCTTAATTTTTTGTTGATTGACTTAAAATTTGACTATTTGAACAATGTTCAAATTTTTTTGAACAATGCATGGTTGAATAAATAAGGTTGTCTCGTGGCTGATTGTACTCTCTTCTCAGTACCCATAATTGTCAAAATCAATGAAAAGATACAACAACAACTTCATCGGCTTTGCATGTTAATAATTTCCCCTTTCAGATTTTGTATGAGCTGTCAACTTCGATTTTACATTTATGGGAACTCGCTCTCACCCATGCGACAACCTTATTTATTCAACTATGGAACAATGTATGTCAGTTAAAAAAAAAATAATAAAAAACTGCTGTATAAGAATTACACTGACGATTTGCAATCTGACGATTGGTTTGACAAATGTAATTGTCTGAAATTTGAACTGACTTAAAACCATTAATTGGTTCAGTTTTAACTTAAAGTAATTTAAATTGAAACTTGAGAATTAAACAGATTACTTTTGCCCAGAACATATAAATATTTGTTCATAGAAATTTGTTTAAAATCTTCAAGGATATTTAAGTCCTCTTTCATATCATTCCTCCTTTTATAATATATCAAGATATTTTCAATAACATTCCTTATACATGAAAAAGATTTTTTTTTAATTTAAGTGAAAAAGCAAGGCTTTTCGAAAAAACCCTTGACGTTTCAGAGAAAAACTGAGAATGCAGTTTTACTACACTTCAATTTTTAGACAAAAAAATTCTATATTTGTGGCTCATTGTAATAGAAGACTTTTTTGAGTTTGTGTTTTTTGTCATTTGTGTCCTTATATTCCCAACAATTCTCTCAAAACATTTTTTGTTAGTTCTCTACCATGATACAATAACAAGGTAGGCTCATTTTAAAATGGCTGCTCAATTGTGAAATTTTGCAAAAACAAAGCTGTAGGAGCTACAACGTCAAACGACAAAAGAAACAACAACAATTAGAAAAACTCAAAATTACCACCTGATTTTGACAACTGGCGCACCCTGCTCATGAGCCTTCCTCATAATTGTATCATGGTTCTCTACATTGTGTGAACAATTTTAAATAATTTTCCAAGAGCTAGTTAAATTGGTTTGAAAACTTCGTCAATTAAAATTTGCTGATAACCACCCCACATTTTGTCTGCTTATGTTTTGAGAGTTATGCTACAAAAAAAGAGGCTTGCCATTTCTTGCTGTCACACATGTTTTGCAATGTGAACACCCGTAGTTGTGTTGCTTTCAGTGCGAAAATTCTTCCGAACTCTACGCTGAAAACTGTGGCAACATGTTGTAACTTCGAAAGTTTCGAAGTTGTCGAATTTATCGAAAGTCGGTATGTTTTAACACTTTCGACAGGCGATATTTGCGATAAAATATCACTTCGATTTGGTGGCGGTGAAGGAGAATCAAAACAAAAATAAATATATGTATTTATCTATTTAAACATGGTTTCTCTTATTAAATAACAGAAATGTTGAATTATGATTTTAAATTAGTTAAATAATAAAACTGTAGGCTTAAATAAAAGTATATATTTAAAGTTAAACTTAACTTATTACACCTATCCTCACTTCCAGAAATTCTTAAAAAAAAATAACATCAAAACAATTTGAGTGGTTGGTAGACTTTCTGGAGCGGCACCCTGATATGGCCAGCAAGGCATTTATGTGCACCAACAACAAGCAAACCATGCATAGTTTGTGGCAAGAATTAACTGTCACATGAAATGCAATCACATTAAATTAAATTCAATCGCACTTGAAGAATTCATAATAGAATAATATTTATTGAATTTTATTATCATTGAATTTTATTTGTTATAAAAAAGGCTTGCGTGCAACTGAAAAATGTTCGAACATAACTTCGAAACAAACCAAATCGCCTGTCGAACGAAAATGTTACAACATACTGCCTGATCGAAAACTTCGATTCGATGTTCGCTTCGATAGTGAAGTTACAACATGTCGCCACTGATTTCAATTCAAAGGGATCTGCAAGGGTATCTACCTTTCCATGGTTGAATAAATAAGGTTGTCGCATGGGTGGGAGCAAGTTCAAATAAATGTCAAATCGAAGTTGGCAGCTCATACAAAATCTGAAAACGAAAACTGATAACATGTAAAGCCGATGAAGTTGTTGTTGTTGCTTTGCATTGATTTTGACAATTATGGGTACTGAGAAGAGAGTACGATCAGCCCCGAGACAACCTTATTTATTCAACCGTGTAACTTTCCTTATAGACTGAGGTCATACGGTGATCGTTTGAATGGCGTTCAAATGGTTTTGGCCTGCTTTCAATGGAAAACTGTCAAAAAAAGGTGAGACTGAGAACGGGTGAACATTTTGTAGGGCGTTCAAAATATGTTCATTTTTAAACGCTGTAGCGACAGCAATCACCGTTAAAAGCAGTGTTTCTTGGTGGTGAAATAACGAATTGAAAGCCGATAATTTCACTGCCGTGTGACCGAGCAGCGATCAAAAAGTAAATGTCAAACGATCACCGTGTGACCTCAGCCTTACATTTTTTTTTTAACCTAAGTCGATATGAATTGGATAAAATCGACCAAAAATTTTTGATGAACCAAATATTGAATTCTTTAATTGTTCTTGTAAATAAAGCAAATTTGAATTAAATACAAAACTAAAGAAAAATGTAATGCTTAGGACCATAATCAAACTGAAATTACAACACTTAACCTCTTCTATGATTGTGCAAATTAATTAACCCTTGCTTGACACAGTTTCGCAGAATGATACACCGGGATGAAATGCACCCCAACGAAAGAAATTGTTACAACTACTAAACTTTTTAACATTTGGACTTCTCAATTTTTTTCTTCTTTTGTTTTCTACTTCTTAAGAACTAACTTTTTTTAGTTATATAGGTTATGTTAACAACTATTAAAATCAAGTATGATAAAAAAAAGAAATTTTAGTAAGAATGGGGAGTTTGTACTCGGTATGTCAAGTAAAGGTTAAATTTAATTTAAAATAAATAAACTAAAAATATATTCAAACATTTAAAGAGCACAAAAACAAAACAGTGAACAGCACAAAAATAGCTACTAGCAAATAGCACAAATAGCAGAAATAAACACCCAAAAAAGTTATAAGAAATGCAGCATTCACAATATTAAAAAATAATTGAAATTTTACAATATGTATAGCAAACTATGTAAGTACAAGCAATTTAGTTGCACCAAATAAACTGAATAATCTAAATTTCTAACGAAAGCATTAATAAATTTTATTATTAACTCTATGATAATACATAAGTAGGCAATTTATTTAATTTAAATTACAGTGAGATGACGTCTGACGCATTTAAGGCTCATTTGAATTCAAAACTTTAAAAAATTTTGAAAATCTTTATAAGCGCTGTTTGCTAAATCTTCTTCATAATTCAACATATGAAATGAGGGATGAAAAAATTTCGAAGAAAACCTTTAAACAACTGAATATTTACGTTTTTACGCAAGTGTACAATATATAAAAGTTCCTAAATTCGAAAACACCACTTTAGAACAGGCTTAAAAATCCAAAATTTTAATATTTATTTTTTATTCAGTATTATATTAAAATATCCAAATTTTTTACCCAAGTTCTGAAAATCAACAACGGAATTAAAGCAACATCTTCATGAATGTTCACTTCCATATTGACATTTCTGAAGAATAACGAGAAAAATATAATATATATCTTATTAAACATTGAAAAACTTACGAATCTGACGGGTCTAATTAACACCATGCCTTAATCAAAATAGTCATTCATCCTTAAGAATTATAACGGTACTCAATAAACTTGTGAAGTTTTCTTATTTTCATAAATATTTAAACACAGGATAAACTTTTAAGTGAATGTAGTCCATTTATTTATATCTATGTATTTGTGTTGTAATCTATCCCGCTCTAACTCTACACGTTGCTCGGTCAAATTATATGACACAAGCAGAATATATCTTATAAGAACTTGGCAATGATCTCATGGTATAAAAATCCGCTCCGGCCATACAAACCAAGAAGACCAAAAATTCGTTGCGGACTTACGCAAAATACCTACACCTTCAAAGCTTAAGTCTTTTTTTTTAATCTTTGATCCAAGGATTTCAGGTGTTACACCTATTCAGTCAAGTCTGCTTTGGTTCGAAATGGAGTGATAGATTAGTTGAAAGAAAGAGGGAATCACTGAAATACGTGTAAGATGTTTTAAACGTGACAAAAAGTCATAGAAACATGTGAATTTGAATTTGAGACAAATGTTATGCCTTTACAGGCGGTCTACACTTACAATATTTGATTGCATGCAAACTGTCCAATTGAATTTTATATTATCCAGATTTCATGCTATAATTTTTAGGTGGGCATTTCATCTTATGAAATTTCATTTTCAAAATGACGTCAAACAGAATTGTTCGCATCGCTCAAGCTTTATAATTTTACACTTTGTAACTGGTTTTGTCATTTTCTGCACTGGAATGGTTGTAAACAATGTATGTACATATGTATATATTTTACTAAAAAGTGTCAAAAAATTACATTTCATTTCATAAAATATATCTCAAGAAATATTTCAAGAGATAAATTTTATGCTATGAGCAATTTCATTAAATGAGCGGTCTACACTTGCGATATCAAGGCTATAAAATATTTCATTAGATCAAATATTGACAGCTCATACAAAATCCGAAAGCGAAAACTGATAATATGTAAAGCCGATAAAGTTTTGACTGTTGTTTTTCATTGATTTTGATAATCGTGGGTACTGAGAAGAGAGTACGATCAGCCCCGAGACAACCTTATTAATTCAACCATAGGTACGCTCATATTGGAAAAACCGTAAGCCAGATGTCAAAGTCGATGTTGGTTTTGAGTTCTGATAATTGTTGTTTTTGCTTTTGACGTTTGACGTTGTGGCACTTACAGCTTTGTTGTTGTTACATTTCGCATTTGAGCAGCCATTTTAAGATGAGCCTACCTTGTTATTGTATGATGAGTGCAAGTAACTTGATTTCATTCGAAAGTGTTTCTTTACACATTTTTCCAGCACGAGAGTTGAGAAGAACAAGCAAAATGGCGCCAAAGTAACAATATTAAATTTTTGTGTTGTTAAAAAATTTTTTGTATGTAACTGATTAGTAAATAAATGAAAATAAAGTTAAAATGAGGAAAATTAACTCAAATAGAAGAGTTGATATTTTAAATATACTGCTATGATATGCTTCCAGTTCTTATTTAAGAACAATTCACTTCCAATTTCTTTGAATTTTCCATTTTTTTTTTTTATATATAAACCAACCAGCCAATTTATTTTTTATTTAATATCAACTGCTACGAAACAGCTGTTGTGCATGAAGCTTACTTGAAGCCATTACCGTACTTTTTAATAAATAGTTTCATTTTGACAGTTATTCAAATTAGTCTCTATCACTCGAACTTTACTTGAATTGAGTACATAAACAGACCTGATCCAAGTTACAAAGCAATTCTCTTCACAAACTTTCTCTACTACCAGCTGGAAGTTTTGAGTCGTCAGTATTGATAAATTTTTAATTTCAGTGGATTTAGAATTTAGGAAAGAATAGAAGAAAGGTTAAAGCATAGGACCATGGCCTGGCCGGGATGCGAACCCGAGACCAATAGTCAAGCGCGCTGCTACTTGACTACTGAGGCCTCAATTTGACAAGACCTTACAAGTTGTATGAGTACCCCTTATATAAAATTACATAGAAAACAAAAGAAAAAACTTTTAAATTTGCAAATTCTACAAACACTTGACAGAATTGTCAATGTTTTAAAAAAAACAAAACACAAAAATCAATCGAAAAGCTAACAAAAACTAATTTTTGTCAAGTTTTTTTTTCATTTAGGTTGCAATAACTTTGAGATTTGGGCTTTATTATATTAGTAAAAATAAACATTAACAATAATGTTCTTTCGACCAATGCTTTGTTAATTCTGATCATTGCTTATTTTTTGGGTTATTACGATTTATTTGGTATAGTTTACACGCCATTCAGATTGAGTGAAGAATATCTCGTTTTTTGTTCTCTTTTATTCTTTTTGGAATATATGATTGAACATCTAACACGTGATTTTTTTGATTAAATGGCCTATACAAGGATTTAGTAGTTTTTTGCTACCTACTATTTTGTGAAGTTGTTTCGTTTTGTGTGCAAAAAAGTATTTTTAATGTGAATTTACTACCTTCTTATGAATTATTTGCTATTAAGCAGCAGACAAGTTAAAAGTTTTACAACTCTAATGCAGGTCTGGAGCTCAATCAAAATTTTGATTGATACGATCATGGTAGATCATAAACAAGGTAGATGTAGGGCTGCTGTGCTCTCTTTTTGTCAACAATAACTGTCAAAATAGCGAAAAAAAATTTGACAGGTGTCAGTTTACGTTCTCTTCCTTACATCTAATCTACCTTCTTTATTCTACTTTGAATACGATGAAGTGTTGAAAGTTAATTTTCGCTGTAGCAGAGAGTTCATTTTTTTTGCTGCGAATAACAACAACAAATTTTAATTAATCAATCAATTTTATTGATTGACGTGTAAACTAGGCCTTTGTAATTGAACGTTAAATATCATTAAACGTCAAAAATTTCCTTCTTTTAGTAATTAGTTGAGTAAGAGAAAGGGACATTTTTACAAAAGCATTCAAAATAAGGACCGGTGATTGAAGAAGAAGCCACCTTGCTTTATATTATCAAAATATTGAGCAAAAAAGCACAGTTTTTTAAAAAACAGCCAAAAGTAACCCAGCTCTACATTCAATTTAAATATTTTGTTTTTTTTTTGCGTCAAACGTTTTAGACTTGCTACATATATTCACAATATACACGGTATAATAAAAAGGGTAAGCTTTTATTATATTTTAATTAACTTAAGAATAAAAACTAAGCCTAACTACTCATGTTTTCCAATTAAATTCAATCTCTAATAAAATTATTTTATAAATAATAATGTATAGTTCTACTTCTATAGCGAAATAAAAAAATCCCCAATTGTTTTCGTATTATAGAAATATAAATAAAGTTTATATCGTAAATCATTTTCTTTTTTGTGTGATAGCTGTGTTGTTAACTAATTTAAAGCCATTCATTATATTTACATTGTGAATTTGTAAGTTAAAAAATCAAGAGCATTCAATAGCATGCCTTTGGCCATGTAAACGCATTATCAGCCTGAATCGAATGCTCTGATTATTTCTTTATTAAATATCTGAATAGTTGATAGCGAATTAAAATTAATGGATTGTAAAAAAATCTAGAAACAATAATATTACTTGATATATAACTTATAATGTATGTTATTTTTTTATTATATTCAGTGTATACAAAATATACTCGAAGATTACTTTGAGTACAATATTCAATAAACAAACAAACAAAATCAAAGAAATGTTTTATTTATGGATAAAAATTTAAGTTCTCTCATGGTTAAATAATAAGGTTGTCACAAGGGTGAGACCGAGTGTCCATAAATGTCAAATCGAATTTGACAGCTCATATTAAATCTGGAAACGATGAGAAAGCGATAATTGACAAAATGTAAACAAAGTCAAGGCATTGAAAGTTTCTTGCGTTTATTGATGAGTTCTCTAACAAAATTCTAGGAAAATTAATTTCAGAGGGGTAATTTGAAAAATATGGGATGTTAAAATAGGCCCGTAATCAAGGGGGGGTTTTGATCCAGAAAGTATAAAAAATAGTTAGCATTAATATAACATCGTCTTTTTGTGAATACTTGCTGCACATGCGTCTTTTTTCTATAACAGTGCAAACTGCAAGTGTAAACAGCAACAGCGAAAACACAAACACGCTTAAGTTATCGAAAATAGTTCGATACATTCAACTAAACTTTGTCCATCGCCAACAATTTAAGAATTTATTGCGTTAACAGGTGCTACGCAAAAGTGCTGAAATTTTGTATATTAATTCTAATATTTGAACTTTTTGATTGAGTTTTATAAACCTATATTTTATTTTAATGTGCCAAACTAGAAAAAAGAGTCTACTTAATTGGCTGCAGCAACCACAGTTAGAAAAGGCTAGAACTGCGAAAAGTAAGTCTCCTGATTTAAATTATTTTTTCCTTTTTCAATGCGAAAATGCATTGAAAATGTGTTAAAAAGTTGCCGAATATTTCTGAATGTTTGAAAGCTGTGTTTGCATTGATTGAATATTAATGGATTAACTTTTTGCTTGTTGCGGAACCGACATAATCAGAATAATCTATTTCATCTGTATTGCAGAAAGCGTTCAAGAATCTTTCGAATTTGAAAAGTCTCCAGAACTGCCGTTGGAACCGGCAGTTGTAGACTGCTATAATTTTGACAGCTATATATATCAAAAACAATCGATATTTTTTTTAAATCCAATCCCTTGGCTAAATCCTGGCTACGGGCCTGCGTTGAAATAAGTCAAGATTTTGTTCATAATATCAAGATTATGTTGGAGACTTGTTGGATTTGAATTGAATACATTACCGTTCCATCTTGTTTTGCTAAGTAATTTTACTAAGTACTCTCATATCGCACACTCTCGTCAAAAGTGATACAACTCAAAATTTTTAAATTTTCAGGAGAGTCAAAAAACTATTTCGTTTTCAAGCAACTCCATACAAAAGAAGGATACAAAATGATTTTTTCAAAATTTACGAAAAATTTCGAGTTGTGTCACTTTTGAAGAGGGTGTGCGATATGTTTTGGTACACGGTTTTTTGCTCATAAAATGAAAACCACAAAGATTTTTTCAAAATGATTTTAGTTATTTATTGAGATATTCAACACCTACTATAATAATATTGTATAACAACTTATTAGAAATGGCCACCATTTACTTTCCAGCACAAGGGAAGTCGATCCGGCCAGTCATCGATCGCAGCACGCACGACATGTATAGTAAATTTTTCCACTGCTCGGACATGAGTGCGCTTTAGAGACTTAATATTTGGGTGTCGAGTAGTGCAAGTCATACCTTCTAACACGAACCACAATTTGAAATACAATGGGCTTAGGTCTGGGCTACCCGCTGGCCACTGATACGTGGAAATAAAGTCCGGTACATTGTTTTTGAACCTCTTTTGAGTCAATTTAGTCTTATGGGCCGGAGCAGAATCTTGTTGAAAGGCCCAGAGCTTGTTTTGGAATAATGTCGTATTAAGAAGCTTCACATCCAGCTCCGAAACATTGGATTCACACACTTTCCCCGAAGTTTTTACTCTTTTTTCACAAAAATGGAGCTTGGTGACCCCATTATAGGCAGCTCCCCACCAAACTATCAAAGAAGCTCCTTAATGACCTCTCTGAACTTTCGGAATAAGTTCTGCTGCCTGTTGTGATGACAGAGCAGAGCAATTCTTCTACGGTGAACATTTTTCGACAGTAAACAGAATTCGTCTGTGGGTATTACCCACGTGCTTGAGAAATAACGGTATCGATTTTCGCTTACTTCGTACCTTTAACGCTACCGTGAGAAGGTGCCCGGTGTGTCTTTTGTATGCTCTTAGCCCCAAGTCATATTTAAGAATGCGAGAGATCGAATGCGCCAAGATATTTATCTCCCGCGACAAGACTTTCTGCTTTTGCAGCAGTTTTCGCTTGATTCGAGACTTCACCATCAGTATCATCAAACAACTTCACAGTACGATACATAAAATTACGAATGACTCCGAGTGATCGCAAGGTCCTAAAGATATCGCCTCTTTCCATGCCACATTTTTTGGACCAACTATAACAACACGATTTTTGAGCGAACCCCATTCCATGATTATAAACAACTGTTGCCGAAAACTTTTTTCACGAAAAATAAGCATAAATGTTTAATGTTAAATAGGCACAGTAGTTCACTCACAGTGAACACGTTCAGTCGTGTACCAAAACATGAGAGTACTAAGTAATGTACAGACTGTCTTACTGTATTTCTCGATTTAGAATTATGCGAATGCTGCAAGGAATGTAGTTTTCCGCTTTATGAATTTAGTGACAGATAACACTTTGGCGATCCATCATAGCCGTTTGCTATTTGACTTTGAAATTAAGTATTTCGCAATGAGGTCAACGGAAACGATAAATTAGATGAAGACGATGGGACTGATGGCGATGATAGAGATGGTGGAACAACTTAAGGCGAAGAAGCTGCTAGTGGCGATTGATTACATATATCCGATAGATGCGATGTGTCTGCAAGGAGTGGTTGATTTATTCGATCCAATGGAACTGCTAAAGATGACACAGCTGCTGTGAAGCAGATACTATATACCATGGTAGCGACGAAAACTCAGTGTGGGGTTAAGTTTTTCTTTCCATTTACTTCTATCCTCACGCAGTTCGGGCATTTTCTGATTTTGGTTTTGTGCAGCTTCATCCTCGTAGTTGTAGAATTTTTATATTCCTGATTTCAATAAATGCATATTGCGAACTTTCCGGAATTACTAGGAACTTAATTAATTTAGGTCAGATTGGTTACTTACATCACTAGATAAAATACAGTTCAGAAATGTGTACGAAATGAGACTTTTTCGTAGCAAGATTTTACAACGCCTCTATTTTTAATAAAAACACGATGATATTATATTTTTTAATTCACTGTAGTTTATTAAATTAGTACTTCTTAATATTAATATTAATACTTCTTAATATTGGCGGTCGTTCAAGCGTGACAGACAAATTCATACTACTTTTAAATTATACCGCCGTCCTTGATGTATTTCGACGACGCGTGGGTGTTTATCAGTCTGTCCTCGGACTAGACGCCACCTTGTGTTCTGCGCGCCGGATCTAACTATCTCGTGGTTGACTCGAATGCAACCACCGAAACTTTTACTACATTTGTGACCCTGCTAAGCAACCATTGCTTTGGTGGCAAGTTTTTGTCTGCACTAACACTAGGTCATCCTCTTCGCAGTTCCTCCTCTTGCTAGTCCTCTTAGTCCTAGATTGCAACTCGTGCATATAATCCACGGACCGCCGCAACCAGAAAGTCTGCTAAATTGCACTGATACGCAGCCACCGGCCTAAGTGCGGCACGTTTTCAGTATGGAAATTAGGCTCGAAAATACCTACCAGTCAAAAGTGTACCGGTGTCAGAACGTCCTCGTCGTTCATCGTCGCACATAGACATTACGGCCGCGAGTTCAGTATCGCTCAACTATCCTGCTCAACTATTTAGATACTTAACCTTATCTGCGGGTGAGATTTCCATATAACTTGACCTGACTAAGGTTAGGGCATATCACTTGCCTCATATTCAAATTTACATGTTTCTACAGCTTTTCACCACGCTTAGAACATCCCAAACATGTTTCACCTTATTTTCCTTTCCTTTCCACTAATCCGTCACCCCATTTCGAACCAAAGCAGTCTTGACTGAATAGGTATTACACAATCCTTGGGCGCCATAAAATGCAGAGCCAGAGAACCACATCGAATCTTGAAGCTCATGCGCAAACGCGCAGTGCGACATGATGTCAGTCGTCGACAGGTTCACCGACGGATATACAGAAAGATAGTTTATATATAAGTTATATTGTGCCAATCAAAATAGGGAAATTGTCTTATGACTTCACCACAAACTTTGACAAAATCTCTGCTGTTAACAGCTCCAGGTGAGGCAACGATTTTGTCTTTACTAGAGCAGCACTAAACTTTGCGCTTCACAACGACATATTTACATCGGATGAAAATTCAGCACCCATAAGATAGTCTATTTGCAATAGCTCTATTGCTTTTTGTTTCAATCCGAACATATCTTAAAACATATCTCTGAATTATGGTAGGGCATTTGGCCACTAAAAACGGTGGAGAGGTGGTTCCATATGTTATCATATGAAGCCGATACGACTTAAGCTTCTTCTCACTGGAAGCTCGCTACAGAATTGCTTAGTAATTAGCATCCTCCTCGATTACCCATGCCTACTTATAAATTTTAGCGACATTCCCTGTAAGCTCAAACTTGAAGCATTGAAATCTTTAAATTATAGGCACCAAATAATCCTGTACTAAGGATAAGCCCTTTCATCATTACCTCGTTTAAGGAAATACCCGAGCTTGTTTTGCAGCTGCAGTCAAGCACAACGCGAAACTAGGTACCCGTCGTCGAGTCAGGGCGAATAACGTGTCTTCTATGACTGACATATGACCGAGCTGTTAATGCTCATTGATGAAATCTACATATGTCTACTTGATTGCAGGATCATGACCTCATCCCCGCTCAAGTGCCAGAAACTGACGTTCAGCGATGTGATGTGAATTTCCAAGCTCGCTAACACTACCCTTGAAAGCAATCCTTATAGTAAGTCGACCATCCACATCTCTCGTTGCGGTCTCCTGAAACCATCGCTCACATTCTTCCTCTTCATCCGACCAGAACGTTGATGTTGACGATGTGTCCCTCATCTGCCAAAAACACTCCACTAAGTTGATAACTGCTCACCTTCATCAATACTGCTACTGTCAACCAAAAGAGTTTGAACAATTTTATTGCCTAAGTCGTACCACTGAGCATACAATAGATAGAGAACTCAAACCATATAAAAATTTCAACCCAAATAAAAATATATGCAATGGCTCCCACACTCTCAATTATGCTACGATCGTTCTTGTCGTTTATACGAGCGTTACTCGTGTTTTGGTGTCCACGATATTTTGTTATTGCGATCGTGAAGCTTTGGATTTTCGTCACTACATGAATTTTCTGTGGGACACACGCATGCGCTCTGTTGTTGTATGCATTGTTTTTTGCTTTTATTTTTTGTGCTTACAACAACAAAAAGTGAAACAAACTAAAAATAGAACAGCTGTTGCTACCAACAACAAAATGTATGGCAGGCTATTGTGGTAGCTATGAGAACACGAAGGGACGATCGAAAATGCGAAGAGAGAACAAAGAATAAATGAGAATGTGGGAGCCATTGCATCGCCACGCATTTTATGACAATTTGAGTCCTCTATCTATTGTATGCTAAGTGGTCGTACTCTTTAGCTGTTCCAGACACCAACCATCCAAAAAGCGTCTTCTGCAATCGTGTTAAACTTGGACTTAGTTCAATATGCCCGATTGAAGTCAGGTAAAAAAATATCTCTATGCCCAGCACCAGGTCAATACGAGCCCAGTGATTGAACAGCGCATCCGCTTATTCAATATTCTTAGTTATTAACCAGTACGACACGTCTTATTTTGGATAAAATATAAAAATCTAAAGTTCATTCAGCGGTGGCCGTGGCGTAGTTGGTTAAAGTGCGTGGCCGCTATGTCAACGAACTTGGTGACCCAGGTTCGAACCCCAGCAGCGACAGAAAATTATTTGAATTAAAATAATTTTTCTGTACGGTCGCCACCTCTCTGCAGACAATGGCAAACCTCAGAGAGTAATTAAAATGCCATGTAAAGCTTCTCGAGAACGAGAACATTCCGTTCATCGCCGTTCGGAGTCGGCGTTAAACATGTAGGTCCGGTTCTCGATCAATTGTGTACAAACTAAATAAACACGCACAACACAATTGATCATAAGAAGCTAGGTCAAAGTCCTTTCAAGGGCTGAAATCGCCAGTTATTTATTTATTTTAAAGTTCATCAAAGTCGGTCACACGCGATTTAATTGTTGCCAGAGCTTTTTGTTTTATGTTTGAGCTGATATCACCTACTTCATTCGCACTAAGCGAGCATGAAAAACCCATGTTAAGCATCAACATTTCCTTCATATTTTCGCTCATCAAATAGATTTGTGCATCAATATATCGGCCGGATCCATCCTTTGTAGCCTGTGTGACCTAGATAAAATTACTGAGCATTCATTCTAAGTACAAAGCTTCGCGTAATCTACAGACTCCTCCCACATCACTTGGGATTCCAAATCGAGCCCCTGTATTGGTAAAAAAATTATGAGCGCGTTTGCGACGTCTTTGTAGTCACCGAGCGACTTACATGTACGTTGACAGATTAAATTTTTTGCCTCAGATAAACCGAGCATGCCTTTATCGTTTCTGGTAACTCGCAATGCGCTACGATGTGTTCCTCAAACATCAATGTCTTTTTGTCGAGCTTCTCTTTCATACGATCCAATGCTTTTGAGTAGTTGTCTCGGTGACATCAAATTTCTTTATCGCTGCTAGAAGCTTCGGACCAAAGTTTTCTTTGAGTATCAAAAACCTTTTGCAATTCTCCAGCGTATCATCGCAGTGTACCATTTTATTTAATATCGAAATAAAATTTTAAAACTCTAAGTATTTACTATCAAATCTTGGAATTTTGATTTCACACCCAAATTTACAGGTCCAGCTGCTGTTGCATAGAATTAACTCGCCTCGATTTCGCCTGAAAACGATGCATTTGTCGCCGAATAAATCTCAGAGCAAATTTTGTCAATATTGGCTTGAACTCTTAAAGTAGGATTCTGAAATTCCTAAGCAACACTCTTACTCCTCGTCAGATAATTCATCACCCTTTGGTAGCGGCTCTCAGTGCTTAAAACTGAGCAAGTTTTTGCATAACTTTGAATGCACGAGCTTGGTTCGATACAGTTCATGCTTCTTCTTCGTGTAAGTCGTCCAGTATATAGGAATTATCTTGTTTGCTAGTCATGACCTAAACGTCAGTTAACAATGTTAACAATCGATTTAAATTTGTTTATTTCTTTTTCCCAACTGTGAACTGTTTTTCTTATATTTTATTTTCATAAAGTGTAATCTGTAACATTTTTTTTTTATAATTGCTTTTGGTAGGAAAAACTCACTCTTCTAAGAAATTTTTTTAAAGAACTCTAGGAATATTTTCCTCTTCTCAGGAGTTTTTTTTTCTGACCACTGTCCTCTCCTAAATTCACTACTGAACACTGTGAGGAAGTCAACCAATTCTCGACACTGCAAAGTTTTTTAGCATTATTTGCTCTAAATGTTGTCGGCGTTCTACGATAAAGTCTCAACTCTGCTTGGCGCCGCGCAGGAGATATTTACATTTGGTTATTTCGTAAAAAGCTGAACCGTCAAGCGTACATAGTATGTAAAATATGTCTTCAAAAGTAATGCATGAATTTTTATAGTTAATAGCTTGTTGAATAGGTTAAATCATAGCCTTTCTTTAAATATCCATAATGCGAGGTTTTGCAGGAAATTAGAAAAGAAATTCCAAGTTTTCCAGTTCCATTTTTCCAACTTTCGAGCCCTATAACTTGTAAACCACTTGAGACCGGAGTGAAATTTTTCAGGAAATGTACTTAGAAGGTTTAAATGCATATATTCCACAAAAATATGTAAATTTTGAGTTTCCTTTCATTTTCAATTATGCCATTAAAAGTTCAATATTTTTGTTTGAAAATTTGAAAAAAGCCAATACTAGCGGAAATAGTCAAATTGTCTGCACTATTTCTGACTACCCTGTTATTTTTATAACTCAAGGCAGCTCTACTTTCTTTTAATACTTAACGTTGCTAGCGGCCTCTGTCTGTTAGTAGCTGTCAATGCAACACAGCTGATAATTGTTTTTGCAGTTAAGCAGTTTTCCGTGGACAAATAAATAAATTTCGATATATAAAAACAAATCAGAAAAATGTTGAATTCAATGGTCAAAGAGCACCAAGCCAAGCAGACTAAACGCAAACAGGAACAGGGTAAGTGAAATAAGTACAAAATGATTCAAGCCACAGGTAACATTGCTCCTGAACAGAGGTACGGCGTAAGGAAGCCATTGAATCTTCCAACGAGCTGACGCAGGCACTGGTCGATCATCTGAATGTTGGGTAAGTTAATGTCGAATAAACTAAACTTAAAGATAACATATCTAAATGTACTCCCATGTAGAGTGGCTCAAGCCTATTTAAATCAGAAACGTTTGGATGCGGAGGCCAAACAACTGCATATAGGTGCCACCAACTTTGCCAAGCAAACAACTCATTGGCTGCAATTAATCGATAGCTTTAGCAGTGCACTAAAGGTAAGTAATTCATAGCTTCTAAAACTCAACGATTTGAATCACATGACTAGCTTAAGAAATTAAAGAATCAGAAGTTTTCGTAGTAAGTTTTTGCCTTTTAAGTTGGGATCGGAAAACAGCAATGATACGGTATGGGTAGAATATTCATATTGTTATAAGCTCATTCCCTCGCTTCCAACCATTCCTATTCTTCAGCTCCACCGTTTTTTTTCATGTCATATTGAAAAAAAACCTACCACTGAAAATAAGAATTTTTAATTGCACAGCATAATTTTCTCAGCTAAATTTTTATTTTGATCTATTTTAATTGTATTAATTTTGAGTATTAAAAGCATTTACTTTCATTATTTCTAGGAACTTGGAGACGTTACAAACTGGGCGCGAAGCATTGAATCCGATATGCTAGTTATACAAGGCACTCTTGAGATTGCCTACAAAACGTCAAGACAGCTTAAAAATAGAACAGATGCAGCACCAGCAACTAGCTCTCAAAATAAAACTCAATAAGTAAAACTCTAAACTCTTTGTGTTATTTTCTTTCATCCTCCTGAAAAAGTAAATATTTTAACCAGGGACCGTAACCGTTAAACCATTTTTCTAAAAAAGTTGAAAGTTTTAGTTATTTTTTGTGTTTTATTATATTGAACAAGAATTAACCAGAATTTTTTAACTTCTATTTTTTCGCACAAAAAATAACTGTTATTATATGTGGGATATTTTTTCCCACAAAATATCCCACAAATCGCTATATCTAAGAAACTGCTTATTATAGGGTCATAAAATTTGAAAGATAAAAACATGGCAAGTCTGTCGCATAGCCGGAGATATTTGAGGCGATGAGAGCAAGAGTGGCCTAACCCACAAAAATATGAAAATTAATATAAATGCAGATCTAGCGTCGCAACTGCTGCTGCTAATTCAAATATTGACATTTTGTTATAATATACCACTAAAAAGCAAATTTAGAAGAGGCGAATAATATTGTGAATAAACGAAAAAAATAAAAGAAATTCAAATGAAAATCTTAATATGATTCCATTAGATATGTTGGTGGGTTAGACCACTCTTGTTCTCATCGCATCATTTGTCCATATGAATGATTGACCACGTGCTTGTTTTTTTTTTTTAATACAACGTTAGTTTTGTGCATTGAAGAAAAGATTTAGTTCTACCTGTATCTATATGAATGAATTGAGCACATACTTGTTTTTTTAAGGGAACTCTCAGTAAATCATTAAATTCCATTGTTAAATCAGCAAGTGCAGCGTTTCTATCCGACTTGTAGATGAAATCATAGAATGTAAAAAAGGGCGTGTCATATGGTAGATCTTGCCTTCTTATTTTCATCAGTCAAATTTCATGACCATAGCATGAATGGTTTTGTAGATACAGTGATTTGTGGGATATTTTGTGGAAAAAAATATCCCACAAAAAATAACTGATATTTTTTGTGCGAAAAAATAAAAGTTCAAAATTTAACTGGTATTTTCAAACTTTTACTTTTAAAGTCGAAATTTAAAACACAACCCAGGACTAACAAGGGGATGTCGGGGGATCATAATGGTGTCATCCAAAATGTCCTCCGACGGTTCCAACTACTTGTGGTTTTCCCTTAAAAAATGAGACCATAACTGTTATTTACGGTCCCTGATTTTAACATCTGCCCTTAAAATAAATGCAATAGTGAACCAACCTTAGGTCAGTTTTATTTACTTTTTTATTTTACTGTACTATAACATTATAAAGAAGTTCACTCACTGAGACAACTCTCAAAATAATAACGGTACTTTTGATATTAAGAAAGTTTTTATTAAAGGCAAGAACTTTTGTAAAATAAGTACACTACCTAAGCTTATTTAAAACTTAGAAAATTTCATAAAAACAAAACAATATGCAGAAATAAGAAGAATCGTTGGCTGCTTAAACAATTTGTTCCGGTATGAAAATATATTTGCACCGAAAGTGGAATCACGTAGGACGAAAATGCGCAATGACGCCATTGCTTGTTAAGCGAATTATCCGACAAAACAAGAGATCCGTCTAAGCCTACAACGAAGCTTAAAAAAGAACAATCGGGGCTGTCATGGAATCCAATAGCTATCGGAATTGGTTTTAAAAACGACAAAAAATTTACTTTGGTGTCGTTTATTCCGACATTATTAATTCATTATTCTTGATTGGTTTTATGTTCGAATCGGAATTGATATCGGTTTTAGATGTAACAGAAACCAATATCAATTTTCTTATCGGCATTAAATCAAACACCTAACCGTTGACATATCTAATTTGAGTGAGTTTTTTTATCCTGCTGGTGAAATGTAAGTAAATTCTTGTTTTATCAAAATTAACATAAATCTACATTAAATAACTGCACAAAAAAAGAAAAAATATTCTTACGCCGACTCGGGCAGCAATCTATGAAAATTCTTGTCCGAGTTCCTTCCTTCCTTCCTTCCATTAATAAAAAGGCTACAACTGAAGCTATTTTATGCTTATTTATTGCTTTTTATTTAATATTAATAGAAAAAACACTTCAATTTAACAAAATTGTCAACTAAAGCTAATTAAATTTCCACATACACAGATAAAATGTGAAAAACAGCTGGTTCGAACATAGCTTTTGTTTATGTTCGAAAAGAGCTAAACCAATTGAGATAAACCAAATGATTTTGAGACACCAAATGAAATCGAAATTGGTTTGACTTACGCAGAAATCGGAGCAAAACTAAAGAATATACAGCGACCGGACCCATGCTCGATTTTTATTCCTGCCTGGAAGCTGCTTCAAGGCTCATAGTAATCTCCAAATAATTTCCAAGTGTAAATTGCGTTTTTCACTTCCACTCGTCACTTCACTTCGTTTATTATACCTATTCATAAATCTGGAAGTAGGCAAGATGTTTGTAATTATCGACCTATCGCTAAACTACCGACCGTCCCTAAAATATTTGAAGCAATTGTCAAAAAACGTGTTTATTATATTATAAAAAACTCGTTAACCGAACACCAACATGGCTTCGTTCAACAATCAATCCACAGCAACTAACTTAACACTTTTTTCTTGCTTCCTAAGAGCCTCGCGAGGTAAACAGGTGTTAAGCCTCGAGGAAGGTAAACAGGTGGACGTGGTTTTTACTGATTTTGCTAAGGCGTTTGACAGAGTACAACACTCCGTATTACTAAACAAGTTAGCTGCTATGGGCTTTCATTCTTCTTTTTTTAATTGGTTGCCTAACTATTTGATTGGCCGTCAACAATTTGTGAAAATTGGTAGTAGAATTTCAAAAACTGTATATAACTATTCAGGGGTTCCTCAAGGTAGTCAGTCATCTTGGACCTTTACTGTTTCTTCTTTTTATTAACGATCTGCCAAATTGTGTTATTCATTCCCATTGTTTGATGTATGCAGACGATGTGAAAATTCTTAAATCAGTTGACTCTGTGGCTGTGACTGCCTGCTTTTGCAGCAGGACATTGACCGGTTGCAAGCGTGGTGCTATTTTAATAAACTTAATCTCAATATAAACAAATGTAGCATTATGTCTTTCAGTATGCTCCGTAACAAAATTTTGTTTGATTACTCCATTTTGAACAATTGCTTGTCTAGAGAATCTACTAAATTGGACCTTGGTGTCTTATTTGACGAAATGATTTGCTTTTGTAAACATTTTGATATGATTATATCCAAATCGAATGCTATTGGGATTTATTAAACGTAATACTCAAGATTTTAAAGATCCATACACTTTAAAATCTATTTTCATTTCATTAGTTAGGTCTACTCTTGAATATTCTTGCATAGTTTGGGATCCCTACTATAACTCTCATATTAAAAGGATTGAAAATGTACAAAAAAAGCTTACAAGAATCTGTGCTTATAAATTAAATTGGCATTTTGCTCCCACTTATATCGATCGGTGCTCACTTTTTGGGTTGAAAACACTTCAAATTAGAAGAAAATACTATCTCATTATGTTGGCTAGAGATGTCATGATGTCCCATATCGATTGTGCTCCAATTCTTAGTCTTTTTAAATTCTATGCGCCTGAGAGGAATATAAGACAAAGAGGCTTTTTTTATATTTCTTATCATAGAACAAACTATGGGAGTAATGACGTAGTAACTAATTTGTATATGGGTAATTCCAGGAAATTTCGCCAAATCAGCGTCACCACGGGTCTCCAGAATCGCTGCGCCAGGTTGATCATCGACAGTTGGCATGAATACTAGATGATTTTCATAGATTTCAAATTTCGGAACCACCGCCCCTGCTCTACGGCACACTAACAAAGCTCAAAAAACAGCTGTTTTAGGCCATGTGTTAAAAAATCATATCTCGGCGTAGAAATAAGATTTCAAACTCGTTCTTACGCCATTCTCTTTGTAATAATACGTACTTTTTAGTAAAAAATTGCAAAACCCAAAGTAACGGACTATAAATGTATTATTCATTGATATATGCATACGTATTTAAGCCTTTTTACAGCATCTTCTTGGGCTTATAACTTTGACGAACGATAATATTTTCTAACTTTCCGGGTTGCATTTTGTTTGTTTACTCAATTTCCAACATTTTGCGACCCAGAACGATCGGTTTTGACCATTTGTTGCCTAGTTATAGCGCTTTGAAGTTTGCATTTTTCTTCATTTTAGCCATTTTTACCTGCTTATATCTCGCTTCTACCTTGATTTTTTTTCAATCGATTCCCACCAAAATTTAGTTTCAAACACGCATAATATGATCCAATAGGTCCGGGGGTGTTATTTCGATATATTACATGCTAATGAGGCCGGGGAAATCTGCGAAAATCGAGTACATTTTTATACGCCTACGTTTAAAAAGCGTAAACGGGGTATATTAATTTTTTCACTCCGTTTGTAACTCCCATAAAGAGGCGTGGTAGGTATAGGAAAGTATATATATTCTTGATCAGCATCACCACCCGAGTCGATTTAGCCATGTCCGCCTGTCTGTCCGTCTGTCCGTCTGTCGTCACGATTACAGCCGTAATTTTCAAGCTATCATCACGAAACTCGATATTTAAGCTTTTATTTAAAAAATAAAGGTCAAGTTCGAAAATGAGCCAAATCGGATCATAACCACGCCTACCTCCCATACAAAGTGACTTTATCAAAACGTTAAAATCTCTTAGAATTCCACAAAAATTAATATATGAAATTGAAATTTTGCGTATGAGCTTTGATATATAATATACACTCTGAGTGTGAAATTCAACTAAATCAGGTGAAAACCACGCCTACCTCCCATACAAAGTGACTTTACCAAAAATGTAAAATTTCTTTAAATTCTCCAAAACTTAATATATGGACTTGAACTTTTGCATATGAACTTTGATATATAACTTATACTTTGTGTATGAAATTCAACCAAATCGAGTGAAAACCACACCCACCTCCCATACAAAGTGACTTCATCAGACAAGACTTTTACCATAATAGAATCTATACTTACAGGCTTAAAATAGTGATACTTTCGACATCACACGTCAGAAAACGTATCAGTTAATTTTTACATTTACAATCTGATCTACTCCTACTAACGTGCACATGCCAATTTCCGTACGATGTGTAGAAATTTCATATTATATATAGATATTAAAGAGTCAATGTGCATTCCATTCAACGTTGTGATCGACAATTTTACCTCACCAGGACCCGAGAGAATATTATATCCGCAACACAAAAATAAACTAGTAAGAAATGATCTTCGACTGGGTCGAAGCTAAAATACCCCCACGTCCGAACCAAAGTATATTCAAAGTCTTAAGCAGTCAAAAAAATGTTTATTTGTAAAAACATTGTCGTCATAGTTTTAAGAGAAAATATTCTCTTTTGTTTTTTGATAAAGTCACTTTGTATGGGAGGTGGGTGTGGTTTTCACTCGATTTGGTTGAATTTCATACACAAAGTATAAGTTATATATCAAAGTTCATATGCAAAAGTTCAAGTCCATATATTAAGTTTTGGAGAATTTAAAGAAATTTTACATTTTTGGTAAAGTCACTTTGTATGGGAGGTAGGCGTGGTTTTCACCTGATTTAGTTGAATTTCACACTCAGAGTGTATATTATATATCAAAGCTCATACGCAAAATTTCAATTTCATATATTAATTTTTGTGGAATTCTAAGAGATTTTAACGTTTTGATAAAGTCACTTTGTATGGGAGGTAGGCGTGGTTATGATCCGATTTGGCTCATTTTCGAACTTGACCTTTATTTTTTAAATAAAAGCTTAAATATCGAGTTTCGTGATGATAGCTTGAAAATTACGGCTGTAATCGTGACGACAGACGGACAGACGGACAGACAGGCGGACATGGCTAAATCGACTCGGGTGGTGATGCTGATCAAGAATATATATACTTTCCTATACCTACCACGCCTCTTTATGGGAGTTACAAACGGAGTGAAAAAATTAATATACCCCGTTTACGCTTTTTAAACGTAGGCGTATAAAAATGTACTCGATTTTCGCAGATTTCCCCGGCCTCATTAGCATGTAATATATCGAAATAACACCCCCGGACCTATTGGATCATATTATGCGTGTTTGAAACTAAATTTTGGTGGGAATCGATTGAAAAAAAATCAAGGTAGAAGCGAGATATAAGCAGGTAAAAATGGCTAAAATGAAGAAAAATGCAAACTTCAAAGCGCTATAACTAGGCAACAAATGGTCAAAACCGATCGTTCTGGGTCGCAAAATGTTGGAAATTGAGTAAACAAACAAAATGCAACCCGGAAAGTTAGAAAATATTATCGTTCGTCAAAGTTATAAGCCCAAGAAGATGCGGTAAAAAGGCTTAAATACGTATGCATATATCAATGAATAATACATTTATAGTCCGTTACTTTGGGTTTTGCAATTTTTTACTAAAAAGTACGTATTATTACAAAGAGAATGGCGTAAGAACGAGTTTGAAATCTTATTTCTACGCCGAGATATGATTTTTTAACACATGGCCTAAAACAGCTGTTTTTTGAGCTTTGTTAGTGTGCCGTAGAGCAGGGGCGGTGGTTCCGAAATTTGAAATCTATGAAAATCATCTAGTATTCATGCCAACTGTCGATGATCAACCTGGCGCAGCGATTCTGGAGACCCGTGGTGACGCTGATTTGGCGAAATTTCCTGGAATTACCCATATATGTATATATTTTATTTAATACACTATTTTATTAATACAAATAATCTATAAGACTTTGTGTCGCTAGATATTAAATAAATAAATAAATATTTTAATTGAAAATTTTTCCAAAGATACTTCAGATGTTCACCCCTATTCTAGGATCAGTCGTAATAAATTTACGCACGTAAGCCTATGCTTACGAATACGAAAAATTTGCTATGCTAAGTTCTGAACAAAACAAAGTGTAATATTGCCTCATTGAAATTTAATTTCGAAAAGAGCTTTTTTTGACAAGACATGAAATTTTTAAAAAAGTAATCCATTAAAAAGTGTTAAGTTTAATTATTTTCAAGTACAGTGATTTAAAATTAATTCCCTTACAATTTAAATTTTTGCACAGTTTAAGGAGGATATGCTACAAAGAAGAGATATGAAAGTTCGGCAAAAAGTATTGCATAGATGGAAAATTATCAGCAGCAACCAAGCAACTAACGGTGGAAGCCGACGTTTTTGTTTCGACGGGAGTGCATTCGATCTGTGTCCGAATTGCGGCACTCGTCATCGAGAAAAATCGTTTCAAATATGTCAACTACGTCCATCAACTTGTTTCCTCAACCATCAGGCATGCCGAGAATTGACTCCGGATTGAATCATTTTCCGCCGCAACGAATTGGCCAATTTTCAAAACAAGAATTTTTGCAACAAAAAAAAAATGTGTGTCTTCAAAACCCATTCAAATACTTTCGGGAAATTTCGACACAGGTTTGGGGTTGTGTTGACCACTCGTACAGTGGCCTCTGTCGGCTCAGCCATCAAATTCTAACCTAACCTAACCTTGGGGTTGTGTTGACATTGGTGTAATGAACTTTTTCTTACGTTTGAATAAGTAACGTTTCATAGCATTTTCGGTTTTGGTGATGATGCATTCCATTTCATTCATTAAACTGGCCAAGCGCGTGTATTGGTTTCCATTTCAAAATTTTAACCTATATAAACACAAAACTCTTCTTTTTATTGATTTAAAGGAGAAATACCTACATATTTTCCTTTATGCAGCTTATTTTGGTAAAATAAACAACATTTCACTATAAAATTTCGGTTTCCCAATGAATTCCGACGATGCAAAGCTGTTTTAAAAAACCCGTGAAAAGGACTGTCAAATGATGACGCGTTCGGAACGTGGAAAATCACAGCTACTACGGATCATGGAATAAGGCTAGTTATATTATAACGTATATGAAATAAATAAACATTATTCATATCTCAAAAAAAAAAATTAAAATATGCATTTTCCCCTTTAAAACCTTACCCGACCCCTTAACACAGCCTTAGGCGTAGTCTTCCGATTGTCATTACACCTATCACATGGATTTTCTATTTATGTGTTATACATCAAATACGGTATTTTTTAAATATTTTCTTAAGTATTTTTTATATATCATCATTTTTTAAATATATTCTTTAGCTCATTGGTTTTCTTTTATTTATTAATTAATTACATAAACATAAAATAAAGTTTAAATATCAAGTTGAAGAATGTCTAAAAACTAGATACATTAGAAAATGTATTCGAATTTTATTTATATATATATAAAAATACAAATGCGATAAGCTTTTACAATATTGCATTGAGTTTGTATCTATAGAAGTTTTTTTTTTTTTTTGTAATATTATGTCTACAATTAACTGCACCACTATGGTTCTTTCATAAAGAAATATTTATAAATGTTATCAGCAGTAAAATAAAAAAATCAAATTTGTCTCCAGCAAAATTAATAAAATTTATTTATTATGAATTCATTAGTTTTATGTTTATGTCAAGTGATGTAGGAATAAAAATAATAAAAACAAAAAATTAAATTATCGATGAAGTTAAAATGTTACAGAAAGAAACAAGAAAATGGGATATTAATATTGATTTAATTCTGTGAGACAGGTATGAAATTATATATGCGTTTGACAGAAATGTTAACATTTTGTGTGGGTTTCTTAATAATAACGCCGTTTCTGTGACTTTTATGTCTGTGGGAATAATTAAAAACAGTTTTTAATAATAAACACGTTCTTTTAAAAAATGTTATCATTACGTGTCGTTTGATGTTAAGATTTTTCTGGTAAATAAATTTTAAAATAATTTTATTCAGAAAAACTTGTATCCTTGTTTGAATTTTAATCAATCTTTTCATCTCAGGATTTTTTTAAATGATTGCAGCAAACAATTTTAGTAACGTGAACGTCCTGCAAGAGAAAAATAATATATTACAATTGGTATAGCCACATCAATTAAACTACTAAATAATTTTTTTCATCTCAATTGAGTGTTCAGAACTGAAGTGAGTAATATTTTAATCATACTTTCAATCAATTTAACTTTTCTGAATTATATAGCACAAAAAAGTCGGAAAATTCTTCAATATTACACATTGAAATATCGTCAAATTACTTTTGACTAAACTTACTTTAGTTCAGCGCACTCCATATGTGAACTGATCGCTGATAAATTTATTACTTACGCGGCGAATACGAACGACTTCTACTTCGTTCCACGTAACGGCGACGACGATCTGTACGAAAGTTACCACCACCACGATTATATGGTGAAGGTGAACGACGTCGGGGACGATATTCTTCACGATAACGATCGTGATACTCACGCTCACGATATGATCTTGAGTTAAAATATAAAAAAATTATGGATTTAAATAAGTTTATAAGAGTTATATAGTTAAATAGTTTTAATAAACTAACCGTGTTGGTCTTCCCATATAAACACCGGGTGTGGGCGTGTGTGGACGTTGTGTTATGGAGTAATCAACGCGTATACGTCGCTCATCGATTTCCATCCCGGAACAGGCATCTTTAGCGGCCTTTGCATCAGCCATTTCTTCGTAGTATATAAAGCAAAAACCGCGCGAACGTCCAGTCTAATATGTGCAAATATAAAATAAATAAACGTTCTTTAATTAAAATATTTTGTAACAATTTTTATATTAATACATTACAATTTTTATATTAATACATGCACTAGGCGTCAATGGAAAATATGAATTCGCCTCAGTAAGCGTTTTTTGTAGTAATTTTGTAGCTTATGGTGTGTTCGGAAATGCATTACTGCGTAAGTACTGCTGCAACATTTCAAGCATCGCGTTCAGAAATGCAGCACCTGGCATCACTGCTTAAGTCGAACGTTCGGAAATGCAGTAATTGCATAGCTGATGCGCAAAAAAAAGCAAACACTGCAACATTTATTTGACCGATGCGCAGCCAGAAGATAAATTGAAAGTGAGTAAATTAATGAATTTGTTATTATTTTTTAGATGTAATATATATACTTTTTCCAACAATTCTTCTTTTAGGATGGAAGATTTAACAACAAATAAGTTGAAATTGCTTGTTCGCACTAGGCTAGACCTGGAAAGCGAATTTGTGGCTGGGAGGAAAAAGAAGTCTTTTCTGTGGGGAAAAGTTCTGGAAGAGATGAAGAATGTGTGTCCAGAGCTTGAAATGACGAGGGAGCAATTGTCGCGGAAATTCCTAAACCTGCTCACAACATACAAACGCATCAAGGAAAGGAATAATTCCACAGGCAGAAACGCAACAAGTTGGGAGTTTTTCGACGATTTCCAGGAAGTCTATGGGACAAGGCATTCCATCAGCCCTCCATGCGAAAATCTGCAGTCGTCATTAGACCTAATATTGGAGTCTGAAAACAACCAATCAGAACCAGCTGAAAATGTTGAGGAATCACCTTGTTCCAGACGTGCTAAGCGGCAGAAGCTTACAAGCAGCGATAGCATGCTGGATTTTTTAAAGGTGGAATCCAAAAAAGAGCAATGCCGGCATGAGGAAGTGATCAATTTGGAGCGAGAAAAACTGCAAGTTGAAAGAGACCGTGTTCAGTCCTTGACAGAAATAAAGAACTTTCTGCAACAAATTCTTAACAAATAAATAATGTATTAGTCTTACGTCAAAAAGAGAGTTACAGTAGTGCTTCAATATAACCAACACCGATTTAACCAATTTACAATTTACCTTAAATTTCAAATGCTCGTAATATAGAGTCCCCAATGAATATGAAAGAAAGCGTTTATTGTATTGAAAATTCGTTAAAACGGTGTACGTTATATTGAAGCACTACTGTACTATGATAAATAGAATAAGTTATGTGTTTTTATAATGAATTTAATATTTTTGCTTTGTAGCTGAAATGCTTTTATTTAGTTTTGTTTCTTCTTTTCGTTTTTTTATGATCTCTGACATTAAATGTCCCAAATATAAATAAAATGATCTCAAAATATATATGTTTTAAAGTTTTTTTTTTATTATAACTAAGTAATTTAGTTCATATTTAGGAAATAAATAGTGTTGTCAAGTTGTTTCTTATATAAATTCCGTCGATATTTTCATCTATGTCCCGTATTGGCATGGAAATATTGCGAGAGCGTTCAGTGTCATGAGTTGGTTCATTCGTGGATATGTCGTTGATATATTCTCCAATTTCACCTTCGTTAATTATAAAGTTATGCAATATAACACAAGCCAAGACCACATTCGATATCTCTTTCGGAGTCTCTACGTCAATGTAATTCAATATTTTGAATTTTTGCTTTAATATACCAAAGGCTTGCTCTATAAACACCCTTGTGGAGCTTAAGCAGTAATTAAATTTCTTTTTATCACTACTGAGATGTCCATTGTCTCTGTAAGGAACCATAACAAATTTCGACAGAGGATAGGCGGAATCACCTAAAATGATGGCATTTGGTGCTAGTTCGACTTGCCCCGAAGTAATTGCCTTGAATATGGGACTATTTTTCCACACATTTGCATCGTGACAGCTGCCTGGGTAGCCAATAAACACGTCTAAAAAACGAAATTTACTATCGCAAATAGCCTAAAATTGTTAATTTGTTAAAATATTACGAACTGGTGACTTCCAAATACGTACTTGCATGATAATCGAATAATTGCCTTTCCGATCGTAATAGCTGATTGCGTCTCTTTGTGGAGTAGGTATTTTAAAATGGGTACCGTCCACACAGCCGATCACATAAGGAAAGGGATTATGTCTGCTATTTTGAAAATTTTCCATAACATCTTTTTGGCTTTCAACAGAAGGCCACTTGATTTCGCTTTTCAAAGCACAGATTGATTTTATGGTTTTGAAAACTATTTCGTGTGCAGTTCCTTTCCCTATGTTAAAACGATCGCTAAGCTCTCTAAAAGTAACCCGACTGTTGCACAACTTCCACAGCGTTATATATAAGCACTGATCCATTGAAAATCCACTACGTCCGCGGCGTTCAGTTGACCAAAATGGACGCAATGCATTTTGCAATTTCTGAAACGGGAATTAGCTTAAGTTTCCTCTAAACCATTTGATTAAAACTCACTTTAAAAATTGCCGGACTCATTCGAAAATGGCTATGGAAAACATCGTCAGGATACTTTTCAATTACTTTAAAGTAATGACCGATTTTTGGTATTTTCCTATTATGATTCCAAAATTTGCTTTTAAGTAAAATGTTTCTTTTCCTTATAAGGGCTTTTCTCCTCTGGTTCATATTTAACAAAAACTTATCATTTCTGGAATCTGTGTCAAGTAATAAATTTAAACAAATTTCCATTTCGGTTTCTTAACAATAGTTTGTTTACTTTCTTATGCACACTTGTTCAAAAATGCAAACTTTTTTTGCGCACAGGTCACGCAACAGCATCAGCTGATCGCGCATCAGTAGCGCAACCAAGCATCAACTGCGCAGTTTTGCTCACTTTTGTTGCATTTCCGAATATACCATTATTTACTTAAGATTGAAGAATGAGGACAAAGCATAATGAATAACCTTTTAGTAATATACTTATGGTATATGCTATATAGCAATCTATTTAAACAAAAAATACTTGATTTTTTTCGTTTGTTTTTGATAAAGAAATAATATTTGTCATTTTTCAACAGGGACTGAAAATAACGATTATCGCTATCAATCAATCATTTTATCAGAAGTAAGTTATTTTTTATCGATATTTTTTCAAGAAGAAATAAAAACCATTTTGTTGATCGTTATTTTTTTCGATCAGAAATGCAAGTTATTTTTATCGATATTTTTTTCAAGCAGAAATAAATGTTATTTTATATCGGTATTTTTCCGGTCAGCAGTAAAAATGATTATTTGGTAAATGCTGCAAAATGAAATAAATCTATATAATGTTTTCTGTTCCAAAACTCGTTTGCCTTATTTAAATATATATATTTTTTTTAATTTAAAAAAGTATTTTTTTTTTTAATTTAAAAAAGTATTTTTTTTTTTTTAATTTAAAAAAGTATTTTTTTTTTTAATTTAAAAAAGTATTTTTTTTTTTTAATTTAAAAAAGTATTTTTTTTTTTTAATTTAAAAAAGTATTTTTTTTTTTTAATTTAAAAAAGCATTTTTTTTTTTTAATTTAAAAAAGTATTTTTTTTTTAACTTTCAATTGACTCCTAGTGTATGTACATGTGCAAGAAAGCCTTTGGTATAGCCACATAGAAACTCTAGTAGCACACTCCATATATCTAGCGTCCTGAAGGAAGACATTTTCTAGCCATTAACAAACAAATTTGAAAAAAACTTCAATTAAAAATTTAATTATCATTAATGGCGTTTACTATTTTCTTTTAAATAATAAAAAATATCGGCATAATTGTAGTTTAGGGCCCATAATTAAATATTTCTTTTATTTTTTCTTATTTTTATAATATGTATATGGGTCTTTTAAAACCTTTTGGTGCAAAAAGAAAAGGTCGGTCTCGAATGGTTTAGGAGATAAAAATCGTGAAAGTTTGAAAATTCAGTGCAAAATTTTAAGTGCGTGGAAGCTAATTTTACCTTTCACATAATAATATCTACCATTAATATTGTATAACATGTAAAAATAAGTAATGCAACATACTTTCATTTTATGAAGAAATAATTTATATTTTAATGAATTTATTCAGAATCAGTGTCAGTGTCTGAATATTGTGTTGCCGATAAAATATTGCCTCTAATCGGATTATAGAGCTCACTGGCAATTTTAAAAAGTTCGATGGGCTCGCCGAAACCCATGGCGTGGCACTTCTTGTTAAACTCATAGGTTGAAGTTGAATTATGACAAAATTTGTACATTCATGAGCAGGTGAAAAATTTTTATTAAAAATCTCGGCGCTCATTCCTTATATATTAAATCTTCATGAAAAATTTTAGTAAAAATCGCTCATATTTCATAAATTTTCATTCATAACTTTTATTAACTTTACATATTTTCTTGATCACTTACAAAAAGATGTATGAACATCTCTTATCATGAAAACAAATCTATTTAGAAAATCTTCATATATTCATATATACCTTTCTTGAATCACAAACACTTCAATATTAAAAATTCTTAATGCATTTCGAACTTTCTTCATTATAAAACACTTTCATTTTATTAAAGAAACAAAGAAAACTCGTTATTGGCACAAATTTTAACAAAATAGTACTAATTTGAGAACACTTGTATGATCATTGAAATTTTTCACTCATCCAATATGAATTTTTTTAAGGTACGTGTTGGACCTGCAAGAAGTTGGAATTTTGCAGTTAATATTGCATTTAAATGATCATATTTTTCGCTTTAAATGGGTATATATTTCTATTAAAAGAAGACATCATAGTCTTTTATATCAAAAACATGTAAATTTTTCAAACTTTCACGATTTTTATCTCCTAAACCATTTGAGACGGACCTTTTTTTTTGCAGCATTAGATGTAGGAGCCCCAAAAACACATTTAGAAAAAAAAGGAGCATGGGCCCTAAAGTACAATTATGCCAAATCTTTAAAGACTCGATATTATTTTGAAAACTAAAAATAATAAAATTAAATTAAAAATAATAAAAAAAAAAATTTTGAAAGAGCCATATTTTAAAGTCGAAAACAAATTTTTGTGAAAAACGAAATCAGTTATTTTTAATTTTAGATAAAAGCAGCCAAGCAATAATTTTAAAACAATTATTTTATTTATTATTTATGAAGAAATAGGAAGAATAAATAAATATTTGTAATTAAAATTTGAAATATTTCTTAATACTATAATAATAAATACATATACACAATGAGTCCAAAGAGGGAGGCTTTCAGAATTGGTGTTCTAATAAGAATGCTGATACCAGAAGACTTCGCATTGAGGCTAGTAATCGCTGTAATGCAGATTTTAAACGCGAAAAGTTTCTACACGAAACTCTCAATAGAGAACAGATTCACTGCCAAAGAGATCAAAAACTGTTGGTACAAAAAGAGGCACAAATCAGACGTCTTCGTTGATTCCTATTCTTTTAAAGAATGATAAAGCGAACCTCTTGGTTAGATTGGAGCCCAGTGAACTGCTCAGTGACCGTCAGTAGGGCCCGCTTTACTGGTGATCTTAATGCGTTCCTTAACATCGTGAGAAATTGAACCACTGTTTTCACTTCTTCAGTGAAAGCAAAGTTGTTGCTATAGATTTTTCTAAGGCGTTTGACCGAGTGTGGCATTAAGCTCTCGTGTCAAAACTAATTGCATTTGGTGTTTGTGGTAACTTTGCTCGATGGATCACGTGTTTTCTCATTCCGAGTAGTGGTCGAAGGCACTTGAACACATCATTGACGCTGGAGAACCGCAGGGTTGTCCTATCACCATCTTTGTTGATGGTTTTTATCACCGACCTTTTGCCGTTGACTCAACAAATCATTCGTTTGAGGACGACAGCAGTATTTACCTTTCATATTCTTCCGAAAAAGGCCCGAGCTCTTTGAAGATTAAGAAAAAGATGCAAAATACGAATGGCACATTGCTTAACGGCTTGAAAATAATCTCCGTGTGGAAGCCTGCTTATAGGACGGAGTGTAATGCTAGGAAGACCCAGTGTTGTCTGTTAACTCACAAACGAGTGAATAGCCCCACAGCTCTCCTTAATATGAACGCCGTAGATCTTGTGGAGTCAAAGTTTTCTAGGCTTAAAACGGTGTAAGAAATACTTCACTCCAACTGATCTTCGCATTAACTTTACCTCATATATTAGGCCAAAAATGGAGTATAATTCACATATTTGTGCAGGGGCTTCAAAATCTTATTTGGAACTTCTGGGCCGAATTCAACTACGTGCGATATATCTGATAGGAGATGAAAACATTTCATCCTCTCAACTCTCTAGAGCATCGACGCAATGTTGATTGCCTTAACCTTCTATATAGGTACTACAATGGGAAGTGTTCAAGGGAGATTCATGGCATGATGCCATCAGATAATGTGTTTCCTAGGATCACTGGGGCAGCTCAGCAAGCCCATCATAAATTTTCTTTGTATTCTTGTGTGTTTATGTGTGAAAATTTATTATAAGCGAACGTATGTCTTTATGTGTAAGATTAGCTGTTTATAAATTAAATAGGATTGATGTCAAGGATGAACCTTGATATAGGTATCCTTGTTAAAAGTATATATTGACATTGTTTAATATATGCCACATCAAGACATAATCTATAGCTTGATTTTTGGTTGTTGAAGTTTTAATGAACTATACTTCCGATTTTTATAAGCGGATGGGCAGTGTTTTATTCGAAATCTAAAATCAAATTTATGGGATCAATATTGCTTGCTACGATAACCTTATTCACCAATGACAGTCTTATCGGTCGTTGTGAGAATGGACAGTTCGATTGTTTATTTTGAAAAACTTTGGGTGTAATTAACAAAAATATTTTTGAATTACTTTGGAGAATACGATTTTTTTATTTTTTTTAATAAAGATACTAAGTCAAGAAGTTGTATAACTCTACGGACTTACCTGGGCATCAATAACGACCTGTATTCTTTCGATGGGACCAAATTTGGAAAAAATTTCGCGAATTTTCTGTTGAGTAGTATAGACACTTAGTCCAAAAACACCAATACAACGGCTCTGCACTGGTTTCTCCTGTGGTTAAAATATTAAAAAATAAATTTTGATAATGAACAAATTCCATATAAAGAAAAGTCAAAAACTTACTCTGGTACCACGTCTTTTATCGTAGGGACTGCGGGAACGTGTGCGTGAGCGTGAAACACGACGGCGATGTCGATGTGGTGATAGTGACCTTTGGCAAAGGAAGGGAAGGAGAGGAGGGAAAATATTTTTATTTAGATAGAATAGAAAAATATTTTATAAATCTGTTGTTGTGTATTTGTTGTTGTTCTTGTTGTTGTTTATTAGGGAAAGGACTAACAATTTCATTATTTGGCCATGAAAACTTTGCATTATCTTGATTGATTTGTTTTTGTATTTGAATTGAAACTTGCAAATTGAATATTCTGGATTTCTTATTTTATGCAATCGTTTTGAATTTGTTTGGAAGCTAGATTTTATTTTATTTTTTCTATTTGCTAAAGTTCATGCATTCATTTTTGGTATTTTGAATTTTCATTGTTTGTTTTTTCTATAATATTCTGCTGAAATTAGAAATAACAACCATGATGTTAGAACATTGAAAACAAAGAATCAACAAAGTTTAAGTAAAACACAAACACATCATTTTGTTGCTGTCTTCTAAATGAAATTACAAAATTAATCAAACATTTAAATGAATCCAAAAATAATTTCCATTATAACATACAATATTTAACAAATAACTCAAAACCATGGATTAAAAAATATGTATGACTTCATTACAAAAACTACCGCAATAAAAATTAAAAGCTTTTGTTAGTTCTTATAAGTAATGCTCATTAGAGCTAATTGTAAAAACTTTTCAGTGCAAATTGCTAAAAAATAAGAAGAGCCACACCAGCTGCTTGTTCACCATGATATAATTATACAGGTAGCATTGACAAGTATAGATTTTCTCAGCAACAAGGCAACGACCATCTGTCAAAAACAGTTGTTCGTGCACCAAGAATTAAACGAATGTAAAAATAAATAAATTCCGCAAAATATGTGCGTTAAATACACAATTATAATAATGAAAGTTGTGAAAAAATTATGTGTGATATGTGTTTAACGTTTTCCAGCCGTGGTGTTTTAATAATAATTGGAAACTTCTTTAATTTCGTCCATATGCATCTGCAGCTGCTGAGGTTGCTAAATTTGAACGTTTTCAACATTTTTTCTTATGTTTGCACTTAATAACACAAAGTTCACAAGTTATCTTCGTTGTAGTAATAATAATTCACTATTGATTAAATAAAATAGGCAATATTTTGTAAGAAAATGTTTGGTTATTTGCAAGCGCTGAAACATAAACAATGGCGAAAACATAAGAAATAATTGAACGCTCTCTTTCTAGACATTTTTTTTGACAAATGGTCGTTGCCCAAGCAACTGTCAATACTACCTTATATTATTATACCATGCTTGTTCACCAGCTGCTGAGCGGGCTGTATTTGAGTCTATTTAGCCCCACAGAAAATAAAGCAAAACATTTATATAAAGTTAAAGCAAACTTTGCCGTTCAAGCGATTTGCTTTTCTGTTACCATGGTAATAAAATTGCTCACCTGGATGAACTTTTGCTGCCGCCGGAAAAGCGTCCATTTCTGCCTGGTGGTAGCGGTGGCGGCGAAGGTGGATGACGAGATAAGGAGCGGCTGCGTGAGCTATATGCATGATCCTTTGAATGACGACTGCGAGATTTTCTTTAATTTGTAAAATAATTAATATGAGACCTAATCTACAAAATATACACACAAACATTACCTCCGTCCGTTGCGCCGTCCGCCAGGTGATTTTGAGTAGCTGCGTCTGGGACTAATGCTGCGACTGCGGGATCTCGGACTCTGCAAATGCATTTAAATTTTTTACGATTTAATAACAATTTAAGTGTTTCTTATAAACTCTAATTGCTTAATTATTTTTAGCTTTTTGCACGAATCGAAGAAGTGCATAAAAAGTGAGGTTAGAAGTCTGCGTCGCTGGTGGCAAGTACTAATTTTTCCTTAGCTTCTGTCGACACCGCGTTATCTTAATATATAATTTTTGAAAAAGTGTTTGTTATTTTAATAAACTTCATTTGTTAAAATAACAATATTTCCCTAGCAACAGTTTTGGATCGGTTGCTTTGGTTTTTATATTATTTTAGGTTGGACGGTTTCTATAGTTTGCCATTTGAGCGCCACTTGATCGAGAAGCTTCCGCTTTAATTTTAGCAAATTACTTCATATATTATATAAATAGTTTCCTCACCATATTTAGTATATTTAAATTACAATATTTTCACTTTTATTTGTACAAATTGCAAATTATTTGCGAAATTATTCGAAAATCTTTTTTACGCGGATGCGTTGAAATTATGGAATAGAGCAAATTTTTCTATGATATATACAACAACAAGAGGAACGAATAAAAACACCGCAAATGCAAAGCATACTTTAATCGAGCAGCATTGCCAACAGGAATCATTGTAGTTATTGTGAATAAATTTGACTATTCACTTAAATTTTACTTTTCAGTGCCGTGGATGAGAAGATTCTCATAATTTTTTCAAATATAGTTCCAATCATACGGTAAAGTAAAATCAGCTATTAGGAGTTCAAAGGATTGAATCATTTCGGAATGCACACACTCTTAATGCATTCAAAAGCTGCATCAACCAGATTGCAATCTTATGCTTCTGTTGGCGGGGTGCAATAAGGCCAACGGCAATAATCCGAATTGGCTTTATTTCCTTTTCAAAGGGAAATAAGGCCGAAATTGTGAATTCGGTTTTATTTTCATTTGAAAAGGAAATAAAGTCTACAAAAAATTCAGCAAAATGGTAATAAGGCCGAAAAATAATTTTTGCAAACTAAACATTATTTTTTATTATTATTTTTAATAAAAAGTACGCACCCTGTAGTTTGTTGTTTGAAAAGTAACTGGACTCAGCGTATGTACTCAATTTGCAAGAGAACAGTTACCATTGTCAACCTCAATGTGCTTGTTTTCGTATCAACGCGAAATAATTATTAGTAGTAGTTTAATAGTGAAGGTGAAGAAGTTTTAATATTATAAGGAATGAGCCGCGATTTTACGCCTGCGGTGCTCATATTATAAACCTGCGTAAGAGCAGGTGAAAAATTTTTATTAAAAATCGCGGCGATTTGTATTCCCATACTTTATATCTTTAATTTTTCATTAAATAAAACTTAAAAACTTATTTGATGGCGTTCTAATATTGGTTTCTTTTAAAGGGAAATGAGGTCAAATCCGCAAATTCGGCCTTATTTCCACTTAAAGCGAAATAAAGCCGAATTCGGCCTTATTGCCGTTGGCTTTATTGCACCCTGCCGCTTCTGTTGAGTTAATGAATTACAGATGCACAATTCATCATTCTTCGAAGATAAAAGAATGCACACCCAATGCTCTGTAAGGAATGGGACTAATGGAAATATCAATCCCATTCTTGTTGGCTTAAAAAATCTAATGAATGCACTCAGTTTTATCATTCTTTTCAACTCTGAAACACTGGACATTTTATTTACTACCATGAAATACTACTAAATATAAAGCAGCATTTTGCATTTATGTTGTCATTTGTTTTCGACGGACGATCTTAGTGACATGCTTTTGTCCTTTGACATTTTTTGGAATAATAAAGTGTTTATTAACAAGAAATATTATTAACAAAATGTATAAAAATTAACTTCTACAATTTGTTGTATATACTACTTTTTCTGTTTGTGATATAAGCCAATGGCAACCAAAAATAATAGAAATAATAAAAATATATTATTTTTAAATGGCAACCCATCACAGTCAGGCCTAACAGTCGCACACACACATTCATACACACAAAACAACTTCAGACGTTATAGCAACCCATGGTATAATAATACATGGTAGCATTGACAACTGCTTATTTTCTCTTCAACAGGAAAACATAAACTGTCAAAAACAGCTTTTTGTGGAAATACATCAGCAGCTGCTGTGGTTGTTGTTTTTTTTCACTTCAACGTTTGCAACATTGCTTGTGTTTTCAATGGCGGATTGTGAGCGCTCTCTTTTTGAGTATATTTTTTGACAGTATATGATTTCCCAAGCAACTGTCAATGCTACCTTGTATTATTATACCATGATAACAACCATACGGATTGGTACTGAATAGACATTGTCATTTTAAATCTTTGAGGCTGAATTGCAGCCGAATTGAAATTCATTAAAATTTCAATTCGGCTGCAGCCATCGGTTGGTGCAATTATTAAAATTTCAATTCAGTGTGAGTTCTTTCGGCATAATTGAAGATGAACGAAAACTCGAAATTTTAAATTTTTTTAGTGGAATATATGTATTAACCCCTTCTAAGCTCAGATCTGAAAATCTTCGCCGCTCTCAAGTGGTTTAGAAATTATAGGGCTTGAAAGTTGGGAAAATGGACCTCAAAAACTTGTGATTTTTTTTTAATTTTCCAACAAATCCAAGCATTATGGGTATCAAAAGAAAGGTTATGCTTTTACCTATTTAACAAGCTATCAAGCATAAAAGGCCATCCATTACTTTTGAAGATATAGCATTTTACATATTATGCACACTTGACGGTTCACACTTTTATGAAATAACCTAAACGTAAGTATAAACATCAAATTAATCAAATGTGTTTAAGCAAAGTGCGAATAAAGAAGACAATGCAGGAATTCGAATGGTAACTGTTAATGTTTAACGGTAAAATGGTGAACATTAAAATTATCATTATTTATGTATTTTTGAACATGGCAGGATTAAATTTAATTCAAATTTTTAAAGTTTTCGAGTGTATTAGAAAGTGGTCCAGTGTCATTGGAAGTGGTTAAAAAATTGCAACATTGGTGCCTTCTTCCACGGGAGAACACCACGAAGTGTTTCAATGGGCATTTTTTACAATTAAAGCCACTTAAAGACAGCATCGATGGATGGCACTGGAGGTGCCACAAATATTATACAAACAATAATAAAAAAAGAGTGCGGTGCACAGTACGGATATCGCTGAGGAAGGATACTTTCTTCAGCAATTCGAGATTGTCACTGTACCAAATTGTGTCCTTCGCACATTTATGTTTACAAAATGTAACACAGACATTTATATGTAACGAGGTGCTGATCTCGAAAAGAACTGCTGTTGACTGGGCCTCATTTCATCGCGAAGTGGTGATCTACAAAATGATCACCCAGCATTAAAAAACTGGAGGCGTCAACACAATTGTTGAAATTGACGAATCCAAGTTTGGTCGGCGAAAACACAATCGTGGTCATATGGTGGAAGGTCAGTGGGTATTTGGAGGCGTTGAGCGCGAAAGTGGCAGTTGCTTTTTGGTTCCCGTTGAGGAAACAAGCCAGTCAGTCCTTCTACAAATTATAAAGGACTGGATCCTGCCGGGAACCACAATCTACTCGGATTGCTGGAAGGTAAAACCATTGTAAATAGTGTTTTTTTTTTTTAAATAATGTCATTATTTATCAAATAGGCGTATGATTGCTTGGAAAACGAGGGGTTTCCACACTTCACAGTAAACCACTCGATTAACTTCGTCTGGCCAGAGACTGGCGCTCATACAAATAAAGTTGAAGGCATGTGGAGGCATGCAAAAGCCTCAATGTCGCAATATTGCAGAAAAAAAACATTTTGAAGGGTACTTGGCCAAGTTCATGTTTTTAAAAGAATGCAAGGCCAAAAACAGCGACGTTTTGGTGGAGTTTTTTAAAACTGCTGGTGAACTGTATAATCCTGTGCAAGCTGTGTTGGAAAATAGAAATTCCCAGTCAGAGAGCAGCGATGAGAGTGATATTTAATTAAAAAAATCCCAACAAAGAAATTTGTTTTTTTTTCATTATGTTTGGTCTTACAGCTACATCTGTATATAAAGAACATGCATAAAACTATTAGGTCCCGTTTTCGATCATTTGTGTTCAAACATTTAATAATATGCATAACACAAGTTGATCATTAAAACCTCGGTCGAAGTCCTTGCAGGGGTTGAAATGGCCAATTTCTTTTAGGCGGCCATGGTAGTCGAGTAGGTAGCGTGCTCGACTGCCACCCAAGAGGTTCCGGGTTCAATTCCAGCGAGGTCATGATCCTACGTTTTAATTTTTCACATTTGCATTTTCTATATTCATTTCTAATCAACTGAAATTAAAAATTCATCAATATTTACGATTTGAAGTTGTAGTTGATGGTAGAGAAGTTTGTGGATGAGATCGCTTTATAACTTGAATTGACTGAGGTAAAGGCATAAAACACTTTCCTCAGATTCAAATTCACGTTTCTTTAGCTTATCACCACGCCTAGAACATCCTACACACGTTTCACTTGATTGTCCCTTCCTTCCCACTAATATATCACCCCATTTCGAACCAAAGCAGACTTGACTGAATAGGTATTACACCTGAAATCCTGGTCTTGCTGTAAGTTTTTTATTATTTATAGAAAAATGGGTGGAAAATCTACTGAAATTACTTTTGAGAGAAAAAATAATTTTTAGAATGCGTGAAGAAGGGAAAACGCTTAAAGAGATTTCCAGTTCTACAAAAAGAAGCATTTTGACTATTCATAGTATTTAAAAAAGGATCACGCTCCGTTTTGGACAACGATCCTGCAGGCCAAATAAACTTAGTACGAAAAAACAAGACAACAACAACAGCCTCGAACTTCTACCGTAGAGGTTAACAGGAACCTTTCCGAATATCACGGCATACTTGTAAGTAATGCAACTGTTCGGAGGACGCTCAAAGATGCTGATTACAATGGAACAACTCCACGAATTAAACCACTAATAAGTGAATAATCAAAATCGTAAGAAACTCTTAGAATTCGGAAAAAAATACAAAAATCACGACAATAACTTTTGGTCACGAGTAATATTCAACGATGAAATAAAATTTAACCATTTTAGAGCGGATTGTGGAAATAAAGTGCTGAGAAAGAAGAATACTGAATTGGGTGGTGGTGTATGACTGCAAATGGAGCTACATCCATTTCATAGCTGACAGCATGAACCGTCTGCAGTATACATAGATTTTCAGGACAATTTGGAAGTAAGTGCCGAAAACTTTGGTCTTTCGGGTCGTTACACATTTCAACAAGATAATGACTCGAAGCATACAGCTCAGAATACTCGACTTTGGATCGTGTGCAATACGCAAACTGTTTTAAGAAGAACTCCGCAGTTGCCGAATCTCAACCTGATCGAAATGTATATGCAGATTTGAAGCGATCTGTTCGAAAGTATCCTATAACATCAAAGGAAAAATTAAAACATTAATTGTTAAACAGAAGAATTGGCGAAAATTTCATTAGACAGAACTCGGAAGCTTGCTCTGTCCATGTCAAATCGCGTAAAGGAGATTATTAGATTGAAGGGATATCTCACACGATATTGAATTTTCATTTTTATTATTTTACTATTATTTACAGTTGAATTCCGAATACTTTTGTGAGCTGAATTTTTAGTAATTTTGTTTTTTATGTGATTATTTTAAAAATACATTTATTTAGGCCTTTATTTTTTGTGCTAAATAAAAGTTAATACAACACATAAGCAATTTGATTGGTTTTTATTTAAAATTATTTATGAATGGTAAGATATATATGGGCAAGGATTTAAAAAATAACAATTCCGAATACTTTTGTGAGGCACTGTATTTCTATTTTGAATTTCGACTGAAGTTTTTTTTCAGTCGCGAGGCTAGGGACGATTCATATGAAAAATAAATTTTAGAAAATCTCTCGAGTTCTAAGTAAATTTTTCACTAAGCTAGTAAGTTAGTTTTTAAGTAACGTAAGTAAGTTTTAGTTTTTCACTAAAATATTCGCCATTGTTTTTTGATGAAGTCACTTTGTACGGAAGGAAGCCGTGATTTTCATTCGACTTCATTGAATTTCATACTCAGAGTACATATTAAAGCTTATTTGCAAAATATCATGTCCATATATTAATTTTTATGGAATTCAAAGAGATTTTACTGATTTGATAAAGTCACTTTGTATGGGAGGTAGGCGTGGTTTTCATCCGATTTGGCTCATTTTGAAACTTGATATTTTTTTTAGATACAAGCTTAAATATCGAAAATGACGGCTATTATCGTGATCACAGACGGACATGGCTAAATCGACTCGGGTGGTGATGCTGATCAAGAATATATATATACTTTTCTATACTTACCACGCCTGCTAAGGAGGGCGTGACAAAATTAATATACCTCTTTTACATTTTTTAAGCGTGGGGGTATAACAATTAGGCTCAAATACTCTTATTTGCAGTACTAGGGCTGCTTTTAAGTCTTGCGCTTCGGCAACATTTAGAATTGCTAGATAAATTTTGCAGTTTCATTCGAAAAGTTGAGCATTTTGACGTAGAATACGTCATTCTCGGAGGTAAGTAGGGTGGTTGATACTGATCAGGTGTCGGTATTTATATCACTTTTTGAGCCTTTGCTGGGCCTAAAGTACTGATTGTACAATGTTGATGTTAGCACTTGTTGGTCTGCTTGATCCTCAATGCGACAAAAATTCATGTTAGAACTCTCTAACTTATATAAATTTTACACAATTACATGAAATATAAAGCCAAAATTTGATGTTTTTGTTTGCTTAAACTTGCTACCCATTTATCGACCGTTTACGGTTTTATCGACAAAACCATAAAATTTGTATGGGAGCCCCCCTAAGGAGTGGTCGGAGGGAATAGGTGTCAAAGGCAAAAATGGGGGTCGGTAAGACATATTAACCCTCTCCGGCACTCTCTTAAAGGTCATATGCTCAGGTGTATGGAATAAATAAACAAAAACCATAAAATTTGTATGGGAGCCCCCCTAAGGAGTGATCGGAGGAAATAAGTGTTAAAGGCAAAAATGTTCCTTTTGCAAAAATAATGGGGGTCGGTAAGACATATTTACCCTCTCCGGCACTCTGTTAAAGGTCATATGCTTAGGTGTATGGAATAAATAAACAAAAATCATAAAATTTGTATGGGAGCCCCCCTAACCGAGCGTTTCCACCGCCCGAACGAACGAAGAAATCATCGCGAACAAATCGTCGCGATGAATTCTTCGTTCGGTCCAACCGTTTCCACCGCACGAACACAAGTTGCGAACATTGGTAAGTCGCCATCTTGTTCGTTCGTGCAGTGGAAACACTTGAATTCAATGCTTGCGAGCATCAGCGTTGATCAATATTTGTTTATGCAAACGTACTAAATTTGATTAATTTTTACTACTTTTATGCCTTTTAATTTAGGTTTTATGTAAGTATTTATATAAAGAATTTATTATATAAAGAATATTATATAAATAATTTGATTATATAAAGTGCTAATAATATAACAAAGTAAAAGAAAGTTCTTTTGCGTTAAATTTTAAATATATTTTCTTTCTTTTTTGTTTTTCCTACGTTATTAACTACCATTTCAACAAATCTACTACCTATGTGCAAATAAGCACTGGATTCGCCCAAAAAGATCGAGCGTCGGCCGATCAGAGCGAACGAAGAAATCTTCGTTCGTTCGTGCTGGAAAAGTGTTTACACTGCGCGAATAGCGCTCGCGAGCATTTTGTAAAAACCAATGTTCCGAACCTTGGTTCGGACCAAACTGCTTACACCGCCTGAACGAACGAAGAAATCTTCGTTCGTTCGGGCGGTGGAAACGCTCGGTAAGGAGTGGTCGGAGGAAATAAGTGTTAAAGGCAAAAATGTTCCCTTTGCAAAGATAATGGGGGTCGGTAAGACATATTAACCCTCTCCGGCACTCTCTTAAAGGTCATATGCTCAGGTGTATGGAATAAATAAACAAAAATCATAAATGTTGTATGGGAGCCCCCCTAAGGAGTGGTCGGAGGGAATAGGTGTCAAAGGCAAAAATGTTCTTTTTGCAAAAGTAATGGGGGTCGGTGATACATATTAACCCTTTCCGGCACAAACACAATAAAATTTGTATGGGAGCCCCCCTAAAGAGTGGTCGGAGGGAATAGGTGTCAAAAGTAAAAATGTTCCTTTTGCAAAAATAATGGGGGTCGGTGATACATATTAACCCTCTCTGGCACTCTCTTAAAGGTCATATGCTCTGGTGTATGGAATAAATATACAAAAACCATAAAATTTGTATGGGAGCCCCCCAAGGAGTAGTCGGAGGGAATAGGTGTCGAAAGCAAAAATATTCCTTTTGCAAAAGTAATGGGGTTCAGTGATACATATTAACCCTTTCAGGCACTCTCTTAAAGGTCATATGCCCAGGTGTATGGAATAAATATACAAAGACCATAAAATTTTTATGGGAGCCCCCCTAAGGAGTGGTCGGAGAAAATAGGTGTCAAAGGCAAAAATGTTCCCTTTGCAAAAATAATGGAGGTCGGTAATACATATTAACCTTCTCCGGCACTCTCTTAAAGGTCATATGCTCAGGTGTATGGAATAACTATACAAAAACCATAAAATTTGTATGGGAGCCCCCCTAAGGAGTGGTCGGAGGGAATAGGTGTCAAAGGCAAAAATGTTCCCTTTGCAAAAATAATGGAGGTCGGTAATACATATTAACCCTTTCCGGCACAAAAACCATAAAATTTGTATGGGAGCCCCCCTAAGGAGTGGTCGGAGGGAATAGGTGTCAAAAGCAAAAATATTCAATTTGCAAAAGTAATGTGGGTGAGTTATACCTTTGAACCCTTTCCGGCACTCTCTTAAAGGTCATATGCTCAGGTGTATGGAATAAATATACAAAAACCATAATATTTTTATGGGAGCCCCCCTAAGGAGTGGTCGGAGGGAATAGGTGTTAAAAGCAAAAATATTCCTTTTGCAAAAGTAATGGGGGTCAGTTATACCTTTGAACCCTTTCCGGCACTCTCTTAAAGGTCATATGCTCAGGTGTATGGAATAAATATACAAAAACCATAATATTTTTATGGGAGCCCCCCTAAGGAGTGGTCGGAGGGAATAGGTGTCAAAGGCAAAAATGTTCCTTTTGCAAAAGTAATGGGGGTCGGTGATACATATTAACCCTCTCCGGCACTCTTTTAAAGGTCATATGCTCAGATGTATGGAATAAATATTTTGCTAAATATTTTTCAAAAAAGATGTCATCAAAAGCGAATTGAATAATTCTACGTCTTGTGTTACGACATAGTCGAAACTACTGTTTTTTTTTTTTTGTATAGACGTACTCACAACATTTTGGCGTATTATTATGTTATTAACAGCGATTTGAAAATTGTATTTAAAAAAAAAAGAAATTTAACACGTGAACATTTTCGGGTGGTGATTTTTTACGATATTCTCATGGATTAACAAAAAGAATGCATCGATCAACTTAGTTCGACTTTTGGTGATGAAGCACCACACATATTGACTGCAAAAAGATGGTTCAATAAGTTCGAGTGTGGTCATCGTTCTCTCCAAGATGAATTTCGTGAAGGTCTTCCTATAACGGCTGTTGTGACAGAAAACATTGATGCTGTGATGGAACTTTTGGTACCAGATCGGCATGTGACATACCGTGAGATGGGGGTCATCCTTGGGTATTAGTGAGACTAGCCTACTTTCGAATTTACATGAGCATTTAGACGTCAGGAAGATTTGTTCCCGTTGGATACCCCATCATTTGACGGTTGCTCAAAAAAAGGCTAGTGTCAATTGGTGCAAAGAAATTATGGAATAAAGCGGGATGGTTCGAAACGTCTTTATCATCACAGGTGTCGAATCATGGATTACGCTTATGAGCCCGAAACTTCCAAAATGAGCAAAACCCGACAAAATTTGTCCGAGGTCGAAGCAAATCTAAGCAAATGGTTGCCAGTTTTCTCAGAAAATCTGATCATGTCGCAACTGTACCACTTGTACAACGGAGAACTATTAATGCTGAATGGTACGCAACCATTTGTTTGTCAGACCTTTTCAGAGAATTAAGGAAAACCAACAACCGAAAGATCGATCTCCATTCTGATCTCCAGATCGTTCTCCATTTCTTCAAAAAAAATTAGTGGCGAACGTTTTTCAATGTTCGGCGAGCGAACCGAACAGTGGAGGCGTTCAAAAACCTGGCTTCGCCAGTTCGAAAATTGGTTCAACGAATGCAAAAGTGTATTGATAATCTTGGAGAATACTTTGAAAAACAATAAAAGCATTTTCACTGATTAGCCACTTTTTTTTCATTGTTAGGGGCAAGAATTAAAAGGCAACCCTCGTATTTGTGGTCCATTTTCGTATAAATAAGTGAGTGAATTCGGCATTTCGAAAAAAACTGAATATCATATCTGAAAGAGTAAAATAATAGCGCAGAAGCAATAATCGTTGACTTAAGTTGACTTATGATAGAACTAAGTTATTGATGTAGCAGTGTTATTTGTTAATTCAGTTTGAATAACCATCCGAATCACGTAGAAATCGATTTCATTTCTAAATTTGATCGGAAATCAATCGAAAACAGCACTAAGAAGAAATAAAAATAAAACACAACAAATAGCAACCAAAGCTCTTTTACCAGAGATAATGAGATGGGAAACTTCGTTTTTATTGTGAATTCTGTTGATTTTGACAGCTAAAAATGCTTCTTCTCCAATTTTTTATGAAATCACATATTGTGTATGTGAGTTCACCTCATATTTGTCAAAAATAAGTCCTACACCCAAAAAAGTCTTGCATATTTAAAGGAAAATTGTTTTTAGCTGGGCAAGAATATTGTTAATAATAGTCGATAAAGAACTTTTGTTTATATAGAAATGTCAGTTTTGTCAATCTAATTTATGGAGTTGCTTTGATAATACACAAAAATATTTTTGATAGAAAAAAATTGAATTTAAAATAAAAACACTTGTTCTATTTACAAGTGCTGTTGTTAGCAGAAAAACAGAAATCAATTTCTTTGAAGAACAGTTATATCTTTGTTTTGAAAACTCTGTTCCAATTTTTAAATGCATGAATTTGTTTGAACAAAAATTGTAAGTTAGTTTTTCCCTATGTGTACACTGGTGGCTTAGCTGTCGAAATTGAGATATTCACCAGCGCTCATTTCCATCCTGAGGGTTGAATTCATCGAGAATCCATCGAGAGGGGTGAGTTTGTCATGAAATTTTACTAACACATTTATAATATTTGTATTAGTATTGACTGCATTTTAGCATATGGCTATCTCTTTTTTGCCGAAGTTTCCAATCTCATTATCTCTGTCTTTTACTCGCCTGCTCCTATTTACTAACACCTTTTCTTTCTGTAGACAAAACGAGGAAATGAGATACATTTTCTCATTATTCTTTTATATTTTACATTTCACAAAAACATTTTCTCCATTTTTGAGTTGAGGTTACAACAAATTTCAACTCAAATAAAATGCAAATAAGATGCACAAAGAACAGCTGTCAAACCGAATTACGATTGTTTCTTGATAACTGAGTAATTCGCATTCGTAATTCACACACTGAATTACTTAATTCAGAGTTCCGTGATAACATGCTATTATCAAAGCAGATATATGTTACACAAACCAAAAAAGTTGTCATAGAACTAATGGCATCTGTGGTTTGAAATCTTTGAAGCAAATCAGCAAACCATTAGCTCTTATTGCTTATCGATACATATATAAAAGACATTTCATTTTTCTATGAAAATTACAAAAATAATACCAACTGTCCGAAATCACTAGCCAACGGTCACAAATATTTAAAAAATTAAGATTTCATTCAAGTGCTCTACAAATTTACAAATTGCTAATTATGATAAAAAATTATGTTTTCAATTTCATATTAATTTTCCTCAAAATTGAATTTGAACTCGTATAAATAAATCTGAATTTACAAACGCAGATATCGCGGCAATTTCCCCAGCTGATTTCTCGGGAACCTTTTGAAGAAAAGGGTGGAAAGGCTTGCAGAAAACGATACTGAATTAAAGATTGGAAAAAATTTCTTTCGCCTAAAGGTACAACTATTTTATACAAGTTTATGTCCATGGATTTGAAATGAATCTTCACACTTTGTCAAGTAAAATAAAATGTTATTTTTTTATTTTTAGTTAAGAATTGTGAAAATCATATCGTCACATAAAATGCAAAAAAACGTATGATCAAAAAATTCGAAATTGTGTTTTTTATTGATTACGATTCACTTCATTATATTACATGTGTGTTATGAATTTTAAACTTCTGCCACCAAAAATAACCAAGTTATTTGATTTGAAAATTTCGTTTCAATATCTCAAGTTGTTTGAATTTTATATCGTTTTTTGCTTCTCCTGTAAACTTACCAAAAGTGATGTTACGTTATTTTGCATTTTAGGTGACGATATGTACAAAAAATACAAAATGTTTTCACTCTCAACTTCGAATACTAGAAAGATTCTACCCTAAATACTACCAACTTAACGAAACAAATGGTATATCGTTAAAGAAATATCAAATTAGAAAAAGTATTGAATGCTCTTAAAATGATTCAATACAGATGTATTACAATAAAATGTACATAAATTTAAGTCGCATGTTTTGAACACGATCCCGTTTTTATTTTTTTTTTTTTTTGGAAACGAGGTTTACGAGTTGAGTTATTAAAGAAAACATGGTTGTATCCAAAAAGATACATTGGGCATTCCGAAAAATACCATCAATCAGCTTGGCTGTAGGAGTTCAAGACAAAAACGTGGAAAACGATTCTTTTTATGATAACTAGACCAACGAGTTTTTTTTACTCTGAAATTGTTAATAGTTTAGAAGACATATCATGTCAAAAAGCGAACTTTCCGTAAAAATTAAAAAAAAACTATTTTTTGAATTAGACGGTCAATATTTCCCAAAATAACAAGTCATGCCAATAATTAAATTTTTATTTTATACTTGCAATTTTCTGAGTGAAACTACATATCCAGCATTTTAATTTTTGCAATATTTTAAAATAAATAGCTTATTTTCTCGGTTGTATCCAAAAAGATACACTGAGCATTTAAGGGTTAAGGTTAGATCAACATTCTGCGAGTTGAGGTCAAAAGGACATCTTCAGAGGCCAGAATTTTTTGCTGAAAAAATAAAATGCCATGCGTCTCCTCGAACGTTCATGGATTTATTTGTTTCGTTTTTTTTTCTGATCAAAAACGACGCCATTACTATTGTGAATGGACGCATATGTGGATGGCTTAAATACCCCATACGCTAGTCGCCATTTTGTAAGCGGTATATTCTGAGTGTACTTATTGCGTAAAAGGTAGTAGAGCTCACCCACCTCTACTACTTTTCTGCATCTCATATCAATTTTGTTTTAAGTACTTTGTCATTTACTTATTCAAAAATTTGACATTTTGGCTGGTAAATCAAAGTAACTAATTTGATAATTGTATTATACTATTTTTTTGACAGTGAATCCGTCCTCTGATTGATAGCCACACTAACTTATTCGTCCAGAATATCAAACAAATTAAATGGTACTGAATGTACACGATGTATACGTGCTGTTATAGGAGTGTTTTGATTACTTGAATTGGACTAAATTCTTACATATTTCTTAGAACAGTTAATGCGAGGCACATACCACCATTTTGAGCCATTTTGAGCAAAGAGTCATGCAAAAGATAATCATCGTATTCTTGCGAGTAAGTACTTAATTATTTTATTAACACTTAATTTAGAAATGCTTATATTGTGATAACCCGTGGGACTCTGACTGTCGTTGAAATTGTTTTTTTAGTTTTAAGCTTCTTTTTATGAACGGCTGTCACTTTTCTGCAATGGCAAACCTTTGAAGGTAAATAAATGCCATGTAGGATTGCTTGAGAGCATGTACATTGACCTTTTGGAATCAGCATAAAAAATAGTAGGCCCAATTGTCAATAATTTGTTACAGGAATTTAATTATGATTTATTTCTCTAATAAATTTTCTGTTGTTGGAAAAGGGAGACAAAAGATTCAAAAAGTTGAAACGAAAATATTGGCGATACAATACTAGTGATGCTGACATGAATTCGGTAAGAAAAATCCTCCCAATATAAAAAAAAAAAAATAAATAACTGGCCATTTCAGCCCTTGAAAGGACTTTGACCTAGCTTCTTATGATCAATTGTGTTGTGCGTGTTATTAAGTTTGTACACAATTGACCGAGAAATGGACCTACATGCTTAACGCCGACTCCGAACGGCGATGAACGGAATGTTCTTATTCTCAAGAAGCTTTACATGGCATTTTGATTACTCTCTGAGGTTTGCCATTGTCTGCAGAGAGGTGGCGGCCGTACAGAAAAATTATTTTAATTCAAATAATTTTCTGTCGCTGGCTGGGGTTCGAACCTGGGTCTCCAAGGTTCTTTGACATAGCGGCCACGCACTTTAACCAACTACGCCACGGACGCCACCAATCCTCCCAATATTGCTATGCCTTAAAGATGAGTTGTGTTCAATGAATGGTACGTTGTGCAGGCGAAAACGTATCCAATGTACTTTGCAATATCTCTTAGTACTGCAATTTTTATATATCTACTCCTATTAGAACTTTTCACTACAAATCAACCCCTGTCGAATGGTATGACCGATTTGTGCAGCGTGGATGGGCTTAACACCCCATTGAAAATGCTGTGAAATACAATTAACTCGCATTCGAAAGATCGCAGAGAATATTTAAATAAAGTATTTTGAACAAATTAAAAAATAAATTGAAAACAAAAACTTTGCTAGAGCTAAAATTATCTTAAAAACTTCTTTTGTTGTATCGACAAAATACGACAACAACAACGAGCCCAAACAATGCCACAACAGGGTGTTAAACGCTTGCATTGGGCATTGGGCATTAATGAAAATTGGACATAGTTGAAAACTTCTATCGTGCAACTAAACGCGCGGCGTTTTTATTAAACTTTTGTGCAGTGAAAAACTTTAAAAACGAATTAAAGAGAAAACAATTTGTGTTTATTCCAATAAAAATAAATAAAAATTAAAAACATTTAATAAAACTAAACTTAACTGCAAGTACTTGAAAATAGACCAAGACTGCAGCAAGACAAAAGTAATATCAACGCCGACAAAGTGTAAAATAAAAATTGATTCAAGTTGGTTGCAGAGTCGCATTTCTTAAAATTACCGAAATGGCGTACGTAAGTTGATTTTTAATATTTCCCTGGACTTAAAGGAAAATGGAAGAGATTGAATATTTGGAAGAATACGAGGATTTAATATTGCCAAGTAAGTTAGTGTATGCAAGCTTCAGTAGACAAAAAAAAAACGAGTTTTATATGGCTGCTTATCTCTTCCTCCACAATTTTTTTAGCAATTCAATCAAATAGTGGAGAAGTTGATGGTTTCCAAACAAGCAGAAGTAGCAACATGATGCAAGACGAAGACTCTTCTTCCATTGATCAGGATATTTTTGAAAGTTTGTTTGACGACCATTCAGACGATGAAAGTAGCAACATATTGCAAAAAAAGGGTAAGCTGTGTACAGTTTGCATTTCGGTTTAATATTGTTATGGTTAGGGCAAGCTAAATACGGAAATCTACACAGTGTTGCGAAAAATGCGGCAATTTTAGAGTGCGAATGCATTATAGATATTTGTACATATTATTATTTTAATGTTCATTAAAAATTTGAAGATTTTTCTTCTTTTTGTGTAATGTTGCCACCCCTGATGAAATGCTTTATTAGTGGTCAATGAATATGTGCACTAAGCGAGTGCAACTAATCGTTTTTTTTATCAAAATATAATATGGCACGAGACTAGTGATAAAAGCATTACCAACGCAGAGACAGCTTAGACTGCTTTGGACAATTTTTAGAAAGCATTGGTTAACTAAATAATTCAACCCTTAAAACATTATATAAGAAAAGAAAAAAAAAATCGCAATTACTCTTAATTTTTATTTTTTTATATACGTTTAAAAAACATAAAAGGGGGTATATTAATTTTTTAACTCCGTTTGTAACGCCCATAAGGAGGCGTGGTAGGTATAGAAAAGTATATACATCTTGATCAGCATTTCCCCCGAGTCGATTTAGCCATGTCTGTCTGTGATTACGATTACAGCTGCAATTTTCAAGCTATCACGAAATTCGATATTTAATCTTGTAAAAACTAAAGCTCGAATTCGAAAATGAGCCAAATCGAATGAAAACCACGCCTACCTCTCATACAAAGTGGCTATCAAAATCTCTTAATTTCACAAAAATTAAATTTTAAAATTCAAATAAGCAAATAAGCTTTAATAATAATGCACTCTGAGTATATATTTCAAATAAATCGGTTAAAAAACACGCCTGCCTCTAAAGGTTAACAAATTTTTTCCGATTTGTTTTTTAATTTTCGAATTATTTTCTGAGATACAGCGGTATATTTCAATATGCTCGGTTTGTTAAAAAAGCTTTAAACGCATTTTTCTCGAAATGATTACAATTTTGGTGACAAGTTTTGTCGGTAACCAGATGTCCGATCAAGACGTAGAAGGCGGCATTTTTTAGGTAATCATGTCAGACAGGTACTTTTGGCTACGGAAATTTGGCTAACTTCACTTCTGGTTGTGGGAAAGGGGGGGAGGTGGGCCCAAAACGATGCTGTTTTTTAAAGTTTTTTTTTTAAAAGCGCGCCATTTTGTCGATTTTTTAAAATCCCTAGAACAGTATATACCTGACGTGATAACCAAAAATGCCGCCTTCCGCGTCTCCGACGTCTGGTTTCCGAGAAAACTTGTACCCGTTTGCTTACTAATTTTTAAGCAATTACTTGCGGGCGCTATAAAAAGTGGTGGGGGCGGACATGAGACAGACAAGTAAGGAAAAATTTGAAGAACTACGTCTACTTTCACATAAAAAAAGATTTAAATTGATAACTGAAAAATGTTAAAATGAGAGTAGTTTTAAATATCGCCCTTTTTATTTTTGTGCTCGAACCTTCATGCCTACCTTAAAACTTCGAAAATACTTTGGTTCGGCCGTGGCGGTATTTTAACATCGGTCTAGTCGAAGATCATTTCTTACTAGTTTTTTTTTTTTTTAATAATGGTAAAACTTGTAATATTTTTAAAATAAGGATTTTTCAGCAGCAACACTTTTCAGCAGCCCAAATTTTCGGTATATTGTCTACCTATAAGTCACAAATCAATGAAACTCGGTAGGAACTTCCTATTTAGTCGTGTTCTTCGACTGGAAAAATTGAACGAGCATTAGACAAGGGGGCATGGAACCACCCATACACCCATCGGTTACGTTTGCACATAAGTAAAGAAAGAAAAAAAAATGTTTTTAATAAAAATACAAGAAAAACAAAATTAATTTCTAAATGGTGGAATTTCGATCAAAGGCAATACTAGTGTTGGGAAATGGGGCTTAACAGTACGGAAGAGTAAATTACTTAAAATCTTCATAATGAAAACATGAAACTCAGTGAAATTGCAAAAAAAAAAAACTAAAAAATACTCGTAAAGTGATTTTAAATTTAAGCCCTGAAAATTAATTTTGTAAACACTGAAAATTATGGTAAAGCTGTTAGCAGTGGACGTCCAATAGCGAATTCACACCGATATGACTTGCCATATTTAGCTAAACTTCAAATTCTAACCTCACTTCTAGGAAAATCATAGAAACAGCTGAAGTGAAAACACATGCCCGAAATGTACATAGGATTTTAAAAAGAATTAACAATAATTATGCACCAAAAAATGTTCAGAACACCGCCACTTACAGGGAAACATCGAGTCCCTTAGGTTTCCTTAAAAAAATGGACAAACATTACCTTTTTTTCGGCCTCTGGGTATATAGTCCCCTTTAAATGGGAAAAAACAATGGCACGAAAAGAAATTTAATCGTTTAGAAACTATTTAAACGGACCGGATAGTTAATCTTATTGGGTCTCATGCAAAAAAGTGATAAATTACTTTTTACTCGATATTTTGAGCATTTACTCGTTGTCGTAAGCATAAAGGGTCTCATGCATAAAAGTGAGAAATTACTTTTTACTCGATATTTTGAGAATTTACTCGTTGTCGTAAGCATAAAAAGTTATTTACTCGTTAGAATGATCTCGCTCATTGAGATGGATCTCAAGGCCTGAGAAACTTCTTAAAACGAAAGCTCTTTGTGAGAAATTTCTCAAAATGGTATGCATAATCATGAGATGAAGCTGACATGTCTGAGAACTTTCTCGGTAAATGTTGAGTCTCCTATCAAGTGATCTCACAGTTTATTTCAAGCAACTGAAATGGCAGAATACTTTCGCGTTTATAGTCCTAAAAAAATTTATAAGCTGCGTAGACATCTTGAAGAATCTAGCAGTAAATTTATATTTCGTTTTAATAAAGAAAACATCGATTGGTGGAGCTCTTACTAATTCTGAAAAAATGAGAGTATATTTAAGATTTTCGGCTGGACCTGGATTTCAAAATGGAATTGGTGAGGACATAGAAATTCATCAGTCTCTAGGACAATTCGAAACCTTTCAAGTGCTTCTTTTTTTAAATTGTGCACCGGCAGATTAGATTTCTGTAGGGTAATTTGAGTTTCTTTTAACTTATCAATTAGAAATTATGCCAGCTTATTTTTTTTTTATTATTTGATAAACTACAGTTTTGTTCACTTCCAGATTCGCTTTCGGATATTTTTTTTTATATTTTAAGAAGCAATTTTAACGATTAATTGCTTTAGCTTGATTTAAATAAACTAAAGCTCAACTGAAGCTTTAAGATCGATCTCACTTATGTTGAGTTGTTTGTCATGAGCTTGATCTTCTTTTTATGCATACAATTTTGAGACTGAGACTGAGAATGTTCTTATGACTCACTTCTTGAGATTGATCTCACACGAATGATCTCTGAGAAACATCTCATTTTTATGCATTAGACCCAAAAAGTTATTTACTCGTTAGAAAGATCTCGGTCATTGAGATGGATCTCAAGGCCTGAGAAACTTCTTAAAACGAAAGCTCTTTGTGAGAAAGTTCTCAAAATGGTATGCATAATCATGAGATGAAGCTCACATGTCTGAGAACTTTCTCGGTAAATGTTGAGTCTCCTATCAAGTGATCTCACAGTTTATTTCAAGCAACTGAGATGGCAGAATACTTTTGCGATTGTAGTCCTAAAAAAATGTATAAGCCGCGTAGACATCTTGAAAAATCTAGCAGTAAATTTATGTTTCGTTTCAATAAAGAAAACATCGATTGGTTAGCAGAGCATTTCCTAGGGCCAACATTGGAATCGCGTGGTGGAGCTCTTACTAATTCTGAAAAAATTAGAGTATATTTAAGATTTTTGGCTGATCCTGGATTTTAAAATTAACTTGGTATTGTGTAGTAAAATTTGAATTTCTTTTAAAACATCAATTAGAAAGTATGCTATCTTATCATTTTAATTATTTGATAAACTGCAGTTTTGTTCACTTCCAGATTCGCTTTCGGACATTTTTTTGAAATTTTAAGAAGCAATGTTAACGATTAATTGCTTTAGATTGCTATAAATAAACTAAAGCTCAATTGAAGCTTTAAGATCGATCTCACTTATGTTGAGTTGTTTGTCATGAGCTTGATCTCCTTTTTATGCATAAAATTTTGAGACTGAGACTGAGAATGTTCTTATGGCTCACTTCTTGAGATTGATCTCACACGAATGATCTCTGAGAAACATCTCATTTTTATGTATTAGACCCATTATGACGACGATTTGAGAAAGGAAGAGCGTATCTTAGTCGTCGTCAATATGGAGGTGGATGAAAATGATATGGGTCAGAATTAGCTATTGTGAAAAAACTGACACCAAGTTTGTTCCTACACAAATGAATTTCCAAGATAATCTTAATTTCATTGGCAACATAATTGTTAAGCGTTGGTCACAATCATCAAAAGTTCAATGACATTCCAACAAGTCAATGCGGCTGTGTACAGAGAGTAGAAAAGGACTTCTTTCAAAGAGCATTGAAATATTAGAGGGGCCCACATCTTCTGACCTCAAAATGATTGAAAATTACTGGGGATACCTTACAAGAAAAGTTTATGCCAAAAATTGGCTAAATATAAGCATTGAAAAACTAATGAGTAGTATAATATGGAAGTGGAACGCGAACGAAAACTTTAATCGTGTTTTTCTCAAAACATGTGTTTTTCCGTGCTACCGAATATAACTTAAAAATTAATTAAGATATCAACTTGAAATTTTAGTTCATATTTTTAGATATTCTTTAACGTATTGGCCTTTGCATATACCTACAAGTTTTTATTAATTATTACTAGAAATATTGTTTTTGACAGTTTGTTTATAACTTTTTTTTTTGTGTTTTTTTTATTTTTATTTTTTTTTTTTTAATGAACAAATTTTGATTGGTTGATTTCATTTGACTACAAGGGACTGAAAATCCACAGCGCAAATTAAAGGTGCCAAGTATGATCAGCTGTAGCGCCGCCATTTTGTTTTTTTTTTTCATAAATTTTCAATTCGTAATTTAATTCAATATAATAAATACTATCAGTTTTTTGTAAAAAATTATTGAAAAATCTGATGTTTGGACGGTCTTCCCCCCTTAAGGCTCCCAATTTCAGCGTGACATCTCATACAACCGAAATTTTCACTATAACTTTCGAACTATGTATAAGTCACATCAATGAAATTAAGTAAGAACTTACTATCTAGTCGTGTCCGACTGGCAAAATTGAGAGAGCATTGGACAAGGGGTCGTGGCAACGCTCATACAATTCAAATAAATTTCTCATAACAATGAAACTCAGTATGTAGTTTGTTTTTAGGGCGCACCGGTTTTAGGGCGCACCACGGAAAAGTGTGAGTAGATTTGAGACGATTTCGACATGGATAATACTGGGCTCGCGAAGTTGATGTAGTCAGATACCATAACATTGTAAAGGCCTCATGAGGATCGCCCCAAGAATAAAAAATGAAAAATTAATACAAGAAAATAAAATTAATACAAATTCTATGCGAATTGCATTTATTTGAATTTAATTTATTTAAATAGAAAAAATCGTCATTCAGGTCAAAGTACAGTTTTCATATTTATATTGTTGATTCCATTCCAATTCGGTTAAAATAAAAAAATAATATGACATTTCAGACTATTATTGTATTCGTATGCTTGTATAGCTTTGGAGCCTTGTTGGAATTTTTGAAAATGTAAATTAAGTTTGTGAAAATTTTGGTGATAGTTTCACTCTGAGCCTTCATATTGAAATTAAAAAAACTAGTAAGAAATTATTTTCGTCTGGGCCGAAGTTAAAATACCCCCACGGCCGAACCAAGTATGTCTATTCAAAGTCTTAAGTAGTTAATAAAATGTTTATTTGTAAAATCAATTTCGTCATAGTTTTAACAGAAAATATTCGCTTTTGTTTTTTGATAATGTCAATGTCAGTCTGGGTTTCGCAAAGGGCATAGTACAACTACACTTCTTCTTGGTTTAACTGAAAATATACGTAATAATATTATCTTGAGTGGCGTCCGTGGCGTAGTTGGTTAAAGTGCGTGGCCGCTATGTCAAAGAACCTTGGAGACCCAGGTTCGAACCCCAGCAGCGACAGAAAATTATTTGAATTAAAATAATTTTTCTGTACGGCCGCCACCTCTCTGCAGACAATGGCAAACCTCAGAGAGTAATCAAAATGCCATGTTAAAGCTTCTTGAGAACGAGAACATTCCGTTCATTGCCGTTCGGAGTCGGCGTTAAGCATGTAGGTCCGGTTCTCGGTCAATTGTGTACAAACTTAATAACACGCACAACACAATTGATCATAAGAAGCTAGGTCAAAATTCCTTTTAAGGGCTGAAATGGCCAGTTATTTATTTTTTTTTTTATTTTTTTAATATTAACTTGAACAAGGTGAATGTTCTACTTTCCCTGGATCTTTCTAAAGCCTTTGACCTGGTTGATCATAACATATTGTTAACCAAGCTGAAAGATAAGTTCAATTTTGCTAGTAGTGGTTGCAAAATGGTTGCTTCTTTTCTGAATGGCCGCAAACAATTTTCTTGAGTGGTGGCAGATCTGATGTTCTTAGCTGTTATACTGGAGTCCCGCAGGGGTCAGTACTTGGTCCTTTAATTTTCATGGTGTATGTTAATGACTTCGTTGATTACTTAGGAATGGATTGCTCAAATGTTTTCATGTTTGCGGACGACATATATATACTTTACTCATCAACGTTTGATTTTATTGACTCTCTCCAAGCTGTCATTGACTACTCCAATAATAGAATAATTAACTGGTTGGTTATGAATGGGCTACGTATAAATAGTAGTAAAACTAAAGTGATGATCTTTAAAAGTGCCTGTAGAAGAGCCCAATCCTTACGTGTTTCCATTGATGGTATTCTGATCGAAAATGTTGATAGAATGAAATGCCTAGGAGTTATAGTGGGTTCTGATCTTTCCTTTAAATTGCATATTAATCATATTAGCGCGAGAATCAATTACTCTGAGAAAATCATATAGTTTGAACTTATATTTGCCTCCTGCAGTTAAATATAAAACTGCTCATGCTCTGTTAATGTCTCATATTGCTTATTGTCTGGAAGTGTACTCTGGTACTTCTTTATCTAATCTTACTAACTTACGTCTTACGTGACCATGTAGCGGAATATACTGTGGAATTTATTAATTGAACTTTCTATGATTACATAAAGCTTAGATTAATATCTGTATTTTATAGAATAACTAGCTGACCCGGCAAACGTTGTTTTGCCATGTATGTTATTTTTAGGAAACATTTTTATAGGTAAATAGCTGGTACCCGACGCGTTGCTGTCGTAGCGGAAATAATTTCTATCTCTATCTGAATCTCAAACTCAGTCTCAATCTCAATCTCAATCTCAATCTCAATCTCAATCTCAATCTCAATCTCAATCTCAATCTCAACCTCAACCTCAATTTCAATCTCTATCTCTATCTCTATCTCTACCTCTACCTCTATCTCTATCTCTATCTCTATCTCTATCTCTATCTCTATCTCTATCTCTATCTCTATCTCTATCTCTATCTCTATCTCTATCTGTATCTCTATCTCTAACTGGAAAGACTCGTGGAAATTGATAACCAAATTTCGAGGCTGTGCTACTTACAATTCCAAAGTTATTCGATATCGCAAGTTTGGCTTGTATGGGCGGAGCCACACCTCCTTGTTCAATGACGTCTCAGTTTTCTAGTAGAAGAATATCACCCAATATTAATTCCATACTGAATTTTGTTGTTAAACGACATTTAGTTCCAAAGCTATCTGATATCAAAAATTTAAAGTGTATGGGCGGAGCCACACCCCTTTTTTCAAAACCCATCCCAGTTTTATAGTAGATATATCACCAAGTGGCAACTCCATACTGAATTTCATTATTATACGGCATTTAATTCCAAAGCTATTCGATATCATAAATTTTAATTGTATGGGCGGTGCCACACCCCTTTGGCCTATACTGGCTCAATTTTGCAAGTCGAAAGACACGACTAAATAGAACGTTCTAACCGAGTTTCATTAATGTGTGACTTATAGCTTGAAAGTTATACTGAAAATTTGGCTGAAAAATTGCCACGCCCCACATTCAACGCCCATAAAATTTTACGTGTGGAACGGCTCTTGTAAATTGAGATAGAACACCGAATTCCGATACTATGCGACCTATAACTTCAGAGCTATTCGCTACCGTAGATTTGGGTTGTATGGGAGGTGCCACGCCCCCTTATTTTAGGGGGATGAAAAATAGATGTTGTCCGACTCTCCCCCCTGACTAATATCCTCGCTAAGGATCACGAAAATCGGTCGAGCCGTTTCGGAGGAGTTCGATTACGTACACCGTGACAGAAGAATTTTATATATTAGATGAAATGCGCTGCTCAATTTAACATTTTTGGACTTTTTACTATGTGTTGGTCTCGGAGAAATTCGATGGTAGTTATACCTAGAATTCACAACTCTATTTTTGAGCGATCATTCCTTATTAAAACTGCAAGAATATGGAATAACTTACCTAATGACTTAAAATATTCCGTCACTCCTTATCTGCTTTTAAAAAAATTTATCTCCACTATTTACGTTCTAGATCGTGATCTAAATTATTTTGTATTCTTTACTTATTATTTACTGCAATTGGGCCTTTAGATCTTATTCAACGTGACGTATTTTAAAAATTACATCTTGGGGTTTTTTTTTGCAAATTGAGTTAGTAGATTTATATTTTATTATTAATAAAAATGTTTGTAATATAATTTGTATTAATAGGTTAAATGAAATGTTGAACTTTATTTTTTACTCTTGTAAATCTGTATAATCAATTTTGGCCTTTATTGGCTTTGGATTATAATTTAAATGAAATAAATAAATAAATAAAGTCACTTTGTATGGGAGGTAGGCGTGGTTTTCACTCGATTTCGTTGAATTTTATACTCTTATTTATATATATATAAAGCTTATTTGTAAAAATTTAAATTTCAAGTCGATATATTAATTTTTGTGGAATTAAAAAAGATTTTACCTTTTTGGTAAAGTCACTTTATATGGGAGGTAGACGTAGTTTTTATTCGATTTGGTTGAATTTTTTACACGGAGTTGTAACAGTGACGGGAACATTTTTATACCCCCACGTTTAGAAAATGTAAAAGGGCTATATTTATTTTGTCACTCGTTTTTTAATGCCCATAAGGAGGCATAAGTATGTACATATATATTCTTTATCAGCATCACCACACGAGTCGATTTAGCCATGTCCGTCTGTCTGTCTGTATGCCCATCTGTCTGTCTGTCAATCTGTCTGTCTATCCATCTGTCTGTCGGTCCATCTGTCTGTCTGTTTGTCTGATCACGATTACAGCCATAATTTTCAAGCTATAATTCGATAATCAGCTTGTATCTAAAAAATAAAGATCAAGTTCGAAATATTTATTTTAAATATTACATATTTATTTTAAATATTACATATTTATTTTAAATATTGCATATTTATTTTAAATATTACATATTTATTTTAAATATTACATATTTATTTTAAATATTACATATTTATTTTAAATGTTACATATTTATTTTAAATATTACACATTTATTTTTAATATTACAAATTTATTTTAAATATTACATATTTATTTTACTACATGCCCTAACTCTAAACACTTTTTAATATATAACACATGGTCCAATAAGTCCCGAGACTAAGTAATAAAAAAACTTTTTTTGCAAATATTTTTCTTTATTCATCAACATAGGTTCCTTCAAGAGCAATACATTCATTCCACCGCTGTTCTAACTTTTCATTACCGGTTTTATATACGCTTCAGTATCAGCCATCATCTCTTCATTGGAGCCAAATCTCTTGCCAGCAAGCATTTTTTTTTTTGAGGTCAGCAAAGAACCAGTAGTCTCTGGGGGCGAAATCTGGCGAATACGGTGGATGAGGAAGCAATTCAAAGCCCAATTGGTGGATTTTCGCCATAGTTTTCATCGATTTGCGACACGATGCATTGTCTTGGTATAAAAAAGAATATTTTTTTCATCTTCAAATGGGGCCGATTTTTCGCGATTTCATCCTGCAAATGCTCCAACAACGCTATATAATAATCGCTGTTGATTGCTTTTCCGTTTTCGAGATAGTCGATGAACAAAATTCCATGCGCATCCCAAAATACAGATGCCATAACCTTTCCAGCCGACTGTTGTGTTTTTGGTCGCTTTAGCCTGCTTTCATTGGTTGCTCTCCACTCAGCTGACGACCGTTTTGATTCCGGTGTGTAATGGTAATCCATGTTTTATCCATTGTCACATACCGACACAAAAATTCATGTTTATTCTTTGTAAACAGTGCCAAACAGCTCTCCGAATTATCGACACGTTGTTGCTTTTGGTCTAGTGTGAGAAAACGCGAAACGGTCGGCCAATACCATTTTGTGTACTTTTTTTATGTTTTGTGAAACAACTGCCTCATTTATGCGTCCTGAACGTTCAGCATCATTTGTGTTTGTACGACCAAGTTTAAACTCAGCATACCATCGGCAAATGGTTGCTTTTGACGGAGCAGAGTCCGAATAACACTTTCGAAGCCATTGCTCAGCTTGAACGGTATTTTTTCCCATAAAAAAACAGCGATAAATAAACATACAGAATTGCTTTTAATTCATTATTTTGAAAATATCAACAGAAGCGTCACTTAATCACTGCAACTTCTGAACTAAACGTTAGATTGTCATGAACATGGTAGAATTACAAGGTAGGGCCGAGTCGCTCAGTGCCCTCACGCGTCAACGAAGAGTGGAAACTAAAACGGTTGGTCATGGTGTAATAATAATAAGGTGTTAGTGAATTTTTGACAACACCAAGAATAGCTTTCTTTCTGTCAAAAAATTGAGAGCGAAAGAAAGGAGCCGTTGATAGTTGTCAAATTTTGTTATTTGCTTGAGTTGCTAGATGATGATGTGTTATAGTTTTTAAAGGTTATTGTGCGAATCAAGTTTAAATAAATATTTAATTTAATTATTTGTGCCGTGTTGTGTTGACAAAAAGTTATTGCAGTTGTCTTCTCCCATTTGCCAAGTTCGCCATTGAATGGTTTTGTCATTTTATCAAAAAAGTGCGCTGGAAGGTGCCACAGACATGAAGCTTCGGCCAGCATGCAAATTGTCTTGAATTCACATCGACTGCTTCAAGAAAATATCGAATGCATTGAAAGAATGTTCAATACCTCAACTGGTAATAGCCATCAAAAGAAGTGGACATGGCATTGAGCTTCGACCGGCTGCACGTTAGCTGATTTATTTTTATTCCAATTCACCATCAGCTGTTTTTGACAGGAGCGGGGCGAAAAAACTTATCATTTTGAGAGAGAAGTGTCAAATTCACTAACACCTTATTATTATTACACCATGAGGTTGGTTAATTGTCAAAATGGCGAAGTTCGTAGAAACCTCAAATGAAATAAAAGTATTATGCTTTCAAATTGTAAAAAGTGCGGACACGTGTGTTAAGTTTGTGTTAATTTGACTGGAAATATTGTAAAAACATTGTAAATAAATCTATAAAATGCCGAGGAAGTGTTAAAATTGCAGAAATGCTTGTAAAAAGTTTAACATAAAATCAACTGCGAAAAATGAACATAAAGAAACTAGAGATGAACAGCTGATTTTGACAACTAGCCCGCTTTTCTCTGCTTTCTACTCCATTCTTCTCCGAGTCGGCCCTACCTTATAATTGTACTATGGTCATGAAATTTTTACACGTATTGTTTGAAGGTTGGAACTATCGATATGTTATATCGATATTTTGTCAGAGGTGCCACCTATTAGTTAGTCTCGGGACTTATTGGACCATGTGTTACATTTAAGATAATAAACTTAACGAGATCTGTTACGAGACATTTCTTTCTGGGTTTTTTAATTGAATTCATAAAATTGAATTCATAAAACTAGGCAAAAGATATAAGATGTACTTATAGTGTTCTTCCAAGTATTTACTTATATCAATAGACTTAGATGGATTAGCTAAACAGTATTTTTATCAGGAATATCAGTTTCATTTATCAGTTTTAATTAGAGTAAAAAGAAAAATTTCCCTCGCATTTTATGTGTCTTCATGTACATGCACTCTTTGAAGGTTGGCTAAGCTTAAAAGATTTTTCCCATCGACTTTTCTATCGACAAACTGTCATGCCTATGTTTCTTTACAAAAATCTTAAATATATAATCACCTGCTAATATTAACAATTATTAAAAACTCGAAAAATGTTGCAATTATTTTTATCTCAAGTAAATTTAGTCTTAAAAATACTGGCTCTTATAATCGTGGGGATTTTTCCTGAAGTTTTGTTGTAATATTAAATGTCCCCACTAGTGAGACTTTATTTCATTAATAGTGGGGCTTTATTTTGTCGCGTTGTGGCTTTATTTCGTGGTTTGTTATTTCATCAAGAAATAAAGCCCCATTTATGGCTCCTTATTTCGTTTTGCATTCAAACCACCCACAAAGGTTTGTCCGGCCAAAATTAAATTAATAATTATCAATTGAATCAATGATATTTATTAAATTCACACTATAACTAAATGAACGGAGGAAATCTCACCGTTCGAAAAACAACTTTCGCCTTCATGTTTTTTTTTATATTTTTGCTTCTTATTTGTTTATGTTTCCTAATCCTACTTTTAAATTCATACCAACACAGAATAAATCTGGTTTAATATACAACTATGACAAAGAAGAATCAAATTAGCGCATCCAGTTTTTTTTTAAATACCGGCTTTAAAAAGCAAAAGATATTTTTGCGTCTTTTTTTATTTTCTGTTTTAGACAAACATTTGAGCGTCATCAAAATATTAAATAATTGCAAAAATAAACACGATATGTACCTTATTGTAAGGAATTTTTAATGCTAATCATATGTTTAGTTAAACCATAAATATGCTATGTTAGTTTGTTGTTTAAATTGAGAAAAGAAGGAAATATATAAAATCAATATTGCTTTAATCTCAAGGAAGCATCCTATTTCTATTGATTTTTTGTTCATATCCCTTTACTCCTAAAATTATTGTCAAACAACGGACGGTCTTCCCGTTTCAAATATAAATTTCACAAAATTTAGGTGAAAAATAAGTGGGAATGTTTTTCGTTTTTAGACTGAAAAAATGTATCCTTATAGAAGACCAATATTGGTTTACTTCGAAAAAATTAGGATTATTGTTGTTCAAGAAACAACCTTCCAGGTACGAATATAGACTATATCTAGGTACGAAGACTGACTTGACTTGGTTTTGGTCTAGGAAATGGGGAGAAATTCCCAAATTATAAAACTTCGTTATTCTTGGTATTTGATAGTTTTCCTTTCCAGTTTCTATAGGAATGTTAAGTCCAATTAATTTCAAGGAATATGAACGACTGCCCTGTAAATTTTAACAAAAATTAAGTTGAAATTCGTAATTAAGCAGAAATTTCGTTCAGTCAAAAATAACTTAAAACTTCATTGAGTAATAGAACAATAATAAATTTTAACAATGGCCAAATGTTTTGTGTGTTTTGTGTGTGTCATAAAATAATTGTACATAAATGTTCAAAATCTTGACTTACATGATTTACGCCATGTTCATGTACGTAGGTTGACTTTTAAGTCTTGAGATACGGCAACACTAATGTGAATATGTCAAATTTGAAATTGACATCGTAAAGTTTAACATTTTTAATGGTGAATGTACGCAGAACTTTTTGTCTTATGAATACTATTTGTGTTGTTTACACGTACTTGGAACATTCATCTTGATAAAAAGTGGAGCGCTGGAGCGTCGTTTTCCATTCGCTCAACATGACCTAGCCAGCGGAGCCGCTCGATTTTAATGCGCTTAACTATGTCGATGTCAGCGTACAGCTCATACAGCTCGTGGTTCCATCGAATTCGGTACTCGCCATTGACGCAGATTGGACCGAAGATTTTACGAAGGATCTTTCTCTCGAAGGCTCCCAGAGTCTTTTCATCAGAACTGCTCAACGTCCAGGTTTGTGCTGCATATAATAGGACGGGCATGATTAGTGACTTATAGAGCGTGAGTTTTGTTCGTCGAGAGAGGGCTCTGATTCTCAATTGCCTACTTAGCCCAAAGTAACACCTGTTGGCAAGAGTTATCCTTCGCTTTATCTCAATACTGACATCGTTGAAAGAGTTTACGCTGGATCCCAGGTAGACGAAGTTCTTAACAACCTCGAAGAAGATGTCAACAGTGACGTGGTTTCCAAGACGCTGGGACTGTTTATTTGTTGACACTAGGTATTTCGTCTTATCTGCGTTCACTACAAGACCCATTCGACTCGACTCTTTCGCTAACCTGGAGAATGCTGCGCTGACTTCGCGCGTATTATGGCCAATGATATCGATATCATCAGCATACGCCAGCAGCATAATACTTTTGTAGAATATCGTGCCGCTGCGTCTCAAATCAGCAGCTCGGATGATCTTCTCCATCATTAGGTTGAAAAAGTCGCACGATAAGGAATCACCTTGGCTGAAACCTCGTTTGGTATCGAACGGAGGAGTGAGACCCTTCCCGATCTTAACTGTGCTGCTGGTGTTGCTCAGTGTCATTCTGCAAAGACGGATGAGCTTTGCAGGAATACCAAATTCAGACATGGTGGAGTATAGATAATTCCTTATAGGACTGTCGAAGGCGGCTTTATAATCGACAAAAAGATGGTGTGTGTCGATCTGTTTTTCTAGGGTCTTCTCCAAGATTTGTCGTAGCGTAAATATCTGGTCTGTGGTGGATTTACCAGGTCTGAAGCCACACTGATAAGGTCCAATCAGCAGGTCTACGATGGGCTTCAGTCTTTCACATAGCACGCTCGACAGGACCTTATATGCGATATTAAGAAGGCTTATCCCACGGTAGTTGGCGCAAATTGTGGGATCGCCTTTCTTGTGGATTGGGCAGAGCACGCTGAGGTTCCAATCGTTTGGAATGCATTCTTCCGACCATATTCTGCTCCATAGAAGCTCATGAATGCATTTAAATAGAGCTTCGCCTCCATTCTTGAAGAGCTCAGCCGGTAAGCCATCGGCTCCTGCGGCTTTGTTGTTTTTAAGCCGAGCTATAGCTTTCAAGACTTCACTATGGTCGGGCACCGGAACTTCAACGCTGTCGTCCACAATTGGGGTTTCCGGGATATCATCTCTATTGGCGGGATTGTTGTCGTCACCATTCAGAAGCCTAGAGAAGTATTCCCTCCACATCATCAGTGTATTCTGGATATCTGTCACTAGATTCCCATTTTCATCCTTGCAGGAAGAGGCCCCGGTCTTGAAACCATCGGCCAGGCGTCTTATTTTTTCGAAAAATTTTCGGACCTCATTCCTGTCACCATGCATCTCAATTTTCTCGCACTCACGCATTTCTTCTTCCCTTTTCTTTCGCCTGAAAATGCATCGCTCTTTAGCAGCACGCGTTACAACCGACTGCAGGGTGGCTTTGTAGGCGGCGTCTTTTTCTGAGGTGGCGTCGCGACACTCCTGGTCGTGCCACTGGTTTCGGTGAGGGCGGTGATAGCCTATCACCTCTTCGGCAGCCGTAAGCATAGAGTGGGAACCAACAGCAGTGTTTAATCCGCACTTCGGTACAAGCCGAATTTCGTGAAGGTCGTCCAAAATCTGTAGTTGTCCCACAAAATTGATAAAGCTTAATGGTCATGTGACCTACCGTGAGATAGAGGCATCTTCGGGGATTAGTGGGGCAGGCATACATTCAATATTGCAAAAATATTTGGCGATGCTTCAAAACATGTCTATGACATCATAACAGGTGACGAATCATGGATTTATGCATATGAGCCCGAAACTCAACAACGATCGACCGTATGGGTCTTTCAAGACGAGTCACATGCAACAAAAGTTCGCACACGAAGCACTTCTAAACAAATGGTCGTCTGTTTTTTCGGAATAACTGGACATGTCGCCACCGTTTTATTAGAGCAACGTAGAACGGTCAATTCTGAATGGTACACAACCATTTGTTTGGCAGAAGTGTTCGGAAAAACCAGGGAAACCAATCGCCGTAGACGTAGCATTCTCCACCACGTCGATGCAAGCTCTCACACATCAGCTCAAACAAAAACGTTTTTGAGCATTCAAAACAAAGAATTGATAGGTCATTCGCCATACAGTCCTGACTTGGCACCTAATGATTCCTTCTTATTCGAGCAGATCAAAAATAAATTGCGAGTTCAACGTTTGTTCGACGACTGAACAAGAGGTTGATGCGTTCAAATCACATGTTTTGGAGCTACCTCAATCGGAATGGAAAAAGTACTTCGAAAATTGGTTCAAGCGCATGCAAAAGTCTATCGAACTTCATGAAGATTATTTTGAAAAAGAATAAAGCAATTTTCGATTGTAAATATTTGTTTTTATTTGTCTATCTCAAGACTTAAAAGTCAATCCTCGTACTCAAGAAGCTTTACAATGCAGTGTTTACTCTCTGAAATTTGCCATTGTCTGCAAATAGGTGAAGGCCAATCTGAAAAATTTATATCTGTGGCCATGGTCATACAAATGCCCAGTTTTCAATAATACTATAAAGCCTAGTTTATTTAAAAATTTTCTTTAAAATGTGTGGTTTGAAAGCTTCAGAAAAACAAAACAAAAAACTTAAGTAATTATCCTCTATTTTGTTTCTTTTCTATATCTCAGCCTACGGAGGTACGTTCCTGGTTAACCACAGAAATAGTACATTGTGAAGATCCGTTAAAACTGAAAACAATTATTTTAAAAATTCTCTATATCTTGTACAAAGTTACCATTTCAACATTAGGTAGCATGACAACGAGTTGCTTATTAAGATTCTTTTTATTACTTACCTACCAAAAGTATGAACATATATTAATAAATTTTCGAGCCGATCTTAATTCTGGCCGAATTTTTATTGTTCCAAATATATTCTATAATACTTAAATTGGAACATTGACATTGTGAGTTGAGAACCTTAAACAATTTCCTTACAATTCCGATTAGTGACCCAACTCCACGCCATGAATATGAGCCCCATACCACGAATTTACACTTATTCGCAAAGTGACGTTGGTGTAAAGAATGTTGTGAGAAAAAAGGCAGTTTCTTTGAAAATTAAAAATATCACATTTCGATTTTATGAAGATTTTTCTTAGTCCCGCTTTTAGGTGCCTTTGTCTATTAAAGGATTAAATTATACTGATAGTAACTTCTTTTTAAACCTCTCATAATCCCAACGAAAAAATGATTGTGAATATCTGACTGAATTCCATTTTTTTTTTTCAATATTTTCCTAATATGGTGGTTGCTATTTTTTTTTAATCATATTTGCTTAATTTAACGCCTCAATTGAAAGGCGCCAATGATTAAATGTGTTTTTGTTTTGTCCACACAGCTGATCCTAAGCTTAGCCAACGTGGCTCAGATGATCGTGCATCTTTAGACTCATTAGACATGCTGGTCAAAGATTTAGGTACATAAAAGAAATCATATTCATAAATTAAATAAAATCCAAATTTTAAATTTATAGTTGGTGAACAAAATTCGCAGAAGAAATCATCACAATCGACGAAAACAATTACTAACACATCCATAACCTCAAAAGCGCCATCACAATTTCAAAAAAAGATGTCTACTAGCACACCGTGTTCCTCTTCAGCCATTGGACGTAACGTGCAAAAAGGTATATATTCTATCTTTATATTTAAAATATGTATGTAAAATGAAATAAATATTTTTTTTCTCACAAAATAGCTCCCACATCATCATCTTCGTCATCATCATTACTCAAAAATCGACCTTCTAGTGGCTCCCTTACAAAGCTACCAATGCCCAGATCTTCTTTAGGATATCAAAAACGTTCTGGATCTAACGCTTCTTCGGATACATCAGCAATGATGAGTAGTAGTTCCCAAAAACAAAAGCCTACATTTTCGCATAGCTCACGAATGGATATGCAGCATAAATTTGATAAATCTAAGTCTGTAGCTACGGTACGACCGACGGTGCAACAAAAGCAACAACAACATCAGCATCAACAGCGACGATTTCCTCCTAGTGTAAGTTGAATGTTCTTTATTTTTTCATATTTGATAAATTATTTTAATATTTCCGTTTTCTGCTAATGGCTCTTTTAGGGTCTTAACCGCCATCCACAATCTTCGTCTGCTTCGAGTTCAAGATCGAGTAGCGGTCTTGTCACTTTATCGGCGCGAAAAAACATGTCTATGCCATCAAATAGAGGAGGCCCATCCCCAAGAGGCGGTCCAACAACTAGAGGTGGCATAATACCGAGACATGCTCAGCGTCCTCAGACAACAATTATAAAACCTGAAAAGCGAGAGATAAAAGATCCTTCTGAAGATCCATTAAGTAATTTGAAATTTTCCGATTGCAATTCTCCCTGAGAAAATATACATAGAATATTGTTTTTATCTGAAAATTATTTTATTTTTACTAAGCAGGTTTGGATGATATCGCTGAGGCACTTCTAGACTCTGACTCGGATTCATTCTCACTTTCCGATATTTCCGATGAATCAATGGATTCAATGAGCGATTTAGAGGAGGATTCACATAACGTCATAGATATATCTAATGACTCCAGCATTGACACTAAAAACAATCACAAAGATTTAGGTAAGCCACATCTCTAATTGTTTTTGTAAATGTTGTAAATTTTTTTTCTTAACAAAATTTTTTTTTTGTCATTTTAGAAAATATACGTAGAGATACACCTTCACCCACTGTATCTGATGTAGAAAAAGATGATGATTCGCTAACATCACCACAGTCGAAGTCTAAATCAAATAATGTTGAAATTTCAAAACATCCGAACAAGCCAGTCTCCAAACCGCACGAAGATAAACAAGGTGTGGCTTCATTACTTGATGATGATAAAACATTGGTTCCTAAGAAACCATCTGCCGAAAAGGTAACAATTATTAGCGATACTTTGCTGACACGCATTGATAGCGCTCTTTTGGATACGGCGCTGATGGATAAAAAAAATCGTACCGATAATGAATATTGCAATCAAACAAATGAAGATGTCGTTGCAGCCTTAGAAAGGGAACTAATGCCTTTCTTGAAAAAGAAAAACTCGACAGATTCCGTGGAAGAAGGTAAGATAACTAAAAAAAAATGTTTTCTACTATCCAATTTTTGAAGATGCCAGCCGTATTAATCGTCGATATTCCTTTCAAAATCGTCCAATTCCTAAAATAAGATTGCTTTTTGTAAAAATAGTTTTGTATTTAACTCATATATACAAGGTGGCGCAAAAATAACCTTCCGATGTTTTTTGGCTGTAATTTAAAAAAAAAATTAAAAACTTTGATTCTTGTGGATTATTTTTATTTGGGCTTTTCATTTTTTTTACATCAAGTCGAGAATATGATGTCATGTAAATGGCCGCCGCCACAGTTGATTGTCATTTGAGCCCTTTTTATGGCATTTTCCATCACTTCGGCCAAAACTTCCGGCGATAGGTCCTCACATTCTTGACGGATATGTCTTTAAGAGCTGCAAGAGTCTGAGGCTTGTTGACATAAACCCGCGACTTCAAAAAGCCCCACAAAAAGAAGTCTGGAGCGGTCAAATCAGGCGATCTTGCTGGCCAGTGCAAATCGCCAAATCGGGAGATTAGGCGCCCGGGAAATGTATCCTTCAGCATATCGGTTGTGGCACGTGCAGTGTGTGCCGTTGCACCGTCCTGTTGGAACCACATGTTTTCCAATCCCAATTCATCAAGTTGCGGCAAAAAGAACTCGTTGATCATTGTTCTGTAGCGCTCACCATTCACAGTAACCGTCTTCGAAGAAAAAAGGTCCGATGACTCCTCCAGCGAAAACAGCACACCATACAGTGACTTTGAGCGGGTGTAATGGCTCTTCGTGGGTTACACGCGGATTTTCAGTGCCCCAGAAGCGTAAATTTTGCTTATTTACGTACCCGCTAAGATGGAAATGGGCCTCATCACTCATGATTATTTTTGATGAAAAATCATCTTCCTCTTGGTGGTGATTAATTCCGCGTTCTGGAGCAGTGTAGCGTAACATTGTTTATTAACGTGTATTTCGCATGTGTTTACTACACAAATGTCAAAACAGAACTGACATTAGGGGCCAATCGCAAAATTTATAGCATTTTCTGATAGGAGGATTACTTTTGCGCCACCTTGTATTAAAGTTTAGAATTAAATTTAAATTTAAAATTTAGAATTCATTGTATTTAATAATGAAATAACGAGAGTAGGTTTTCGAATCATATCCATCAGAAAAACAAGAAAATTAAGTTCTTGAATTTTTGATGTAGCCGCTAGGTGAAGAAAACGAAGTCTTGCCAACAGGAATTTCTATGAACTCAGAAACTTACTGAGAGGCAGAATCCTTTAACGAACGGTTGAAGGATATGGTTCGGTGAAAGAATATCCTTCACACGAACTGAGTTCCAAGCCACGTCAATGTTGAATACCGAATACGATGGAGTAAAATAGCGAATGAACGACGATACTGTACCGAATAAAATATTAAAATCAATCTAGTGTTCATTTAGGCTTTATCCTTTCATTGCCCTATTTAGTATTGCATGTGTAAGAGTAAATGGAACATAATTATATCACAGTCAGATTTTAAGAAAATCACAATTTTAAGATTATGTTTCAATACTCCCCTCAAAATCCGCTAAAGAATTTGAAAGCGAAATAGATAATTTTTGGATTTTCACCTTTACTTTGGATTATGTAATAGTCAATATGAGAGGTAAATAATTAATATATATATTCCATTCCGCCTTTGGTTTGGGGCCTTTCAAGTGTCTGTCTGTTGAGAACTAACGAAGTTAACTTTAATGTCTAGGGAAATGCAAAGGAGTGGATAATGTACTACTTGTTGCAAGAAAGATAAATACAAAAAATATAGTAATGTACCATGAAATGCTAACAGTCACAATAATTGCATTCCACATAAAAATTTTGTGAGACATATTGTAATTATGTAAAGTAAATTTTATTAAAATAAAACCAAACGAAACTTTTTTGCAAAATGTTGCTTTTATTAATGGTCTTAAAGAAAACTTTCAATATTCGAATTATGAAGGCTGAAGAATCCTCGCCTTGCATCATTTCGCTACATGCATTCTACATGCTTAGACCCAATTAACTTCTCCACTGTTTGATAATATTGTTATGACATGGTTGAGCGAAAGATCCAGAAAGTCATCCAGTCAAGATAGTTAGCTATGATTTCTACGCCTTGATTGGTTTTAACCAAAGAGATTTTTTTTTTAATTTAACAATATAGATTTTAATGTTTGTGCGCGATTTTCTTTGAGGCCTTGACATTATTTTCCCCCGTTTGATTTTCATCTAAAAATGGGATGAAATGGGGGCCCTGAAAGTATTTTCACTGATTTAACATAAAAAACTGAGTTGTAATCCTCAAAGTTTATTACGAATTTCAATTAATTGTTCCTGTCTATATCAGATCTTGTAAGATTTAATAGGCATATCTCTGAAGTTGCATTAAATACCACATTGGAAAAGCGTATTTAAATCATTGTGTTTGATTTTTTAAGAGCTTAATTTTTTTTCGAAACTTGCTTTGACTTTTTCACAATATTTTTTAGTTTTTTTCACTTTGAAGCTTATGTCAATGAATCTGAAAAATAAAAACAAATAATTTTTTTTTGTAGAATTGGTGCCAAAGCCGAACGAAGAATCGAGTATACCAGCAGATGCAACAAACTCAAAAAATATACTTGATGAATTGGCCGAAGCTGTTTTTGGAATGGACAATGATATAGAGGATAAATCTAATGAAAATCTAGATAAGCGACACGCACAACTTAATCGTGCGGACAGCAATGGAAGTAATTTGGAAGCTGAAGCATTAAATTCGGGCACAGAAAATACAGATAATCTGAATAATGAAAATATACAAGTACCACCCGGACAGAGTATTGAAAGCAATACCGGAGAAGAAGTAGAGGACTCCACAATAAATGAAAACAATGATATAATCGAAGAATCACAAGTTGAATATGATGACTTTAATGATCAATTAGATAATGAAGTAGCTATGGAAGTTGAAGTTGAAACAATTAAGGATGCAGAAACGGAAAATGCCGATGAAAATTTCGATATGGATCGGAATAATACTGGTGCACTGGCAACAAATGAACAGCAATCGCAAGATCATGAAGCCGATGACGAAGGCACAACTGAGGAGAATGATCAAGGATTTGTTGAATTTGAATTACCAACTATCGAAACAAGTGAAAATGTCAAGGATGCACAAACTGTTCCTGACACTTCCAACACAGATGAAATAAATAAAATTTCTTATGAAAAAGAAGATGCTGCATCGGCTTCCTCAAATGAAAAATTGGAAGATGAAAATATTTCATTATCACCTTCGACGCGTAAAACACGCAAGCGCTGTGCTACCTCCGAATCGTCATCATCTGAAAAATCTGTATCAACAAAAACATCAGGTTAGTGTTGCTTATTCCTAAGAATGTTTTGTTGGTGTTGTAAATATTGTTTTTTTTTTCTTATAGATTCGGTTAAGAAAGTTTTCAAGGAACCTGTCAATCCTTGCAGCAGTCCAGTTTCAAGGGAATCATCAAATGCTGCATCAACTTCGTTTAGAAAACGTCATTTAAGGTCACCAGCATTAAATGAAAAATCAAGTAAGTTTACATCCATTTGCAGAAGAGCATAAATAAAAGCTATAAATGCTTTTAATTAAAAGATGAAAATTATAAAAACTGTGTAATTGGCTGTGTCTTTAACACAGTCCTAGGTATTTTAACGTGTCAGCGTCTATGTAACTGAATGAATTCCTTCTAAAACCTGAATGTTTTATTTCGCTCATTTTATTCTTTCATGACTTCCTAATAAAATATCTTGCCCCGCCGTCCATTCTTGCATTTTTTTTTTTAAGATCTATGAAGCAGATCAAAATTTGAATCGAACGGTTCGCGCACGTTTGCGCGTATTTGAGCGCGTTTTGAAAATTGGAGCAAAAATCCACCGAATGCAGTCATTTTATTGCTCTCACTGAAACTTCATTCAATTCAATTTTCACGCATCTATAACGGATAGAATCTCTAAATAATTCCTTTCGAAAATTTAAAAAAAAAATATGATTTTGTTCAAAAGGCCAAATTTATGTGTCGTTTCATAAGAATTAAAATAATATGAACATTTTTTAAATACTGAGTTAAATAAATAATTTTATGATTGTTCTGTAAAATAAATAAATAAATAACTGGCCATTTCAACCCTTGAAAGGACTTTGAGCTAGCTTCTTATGATCAATTGTTCTGTATTCTGATTAAATATTGGCATCGTAACATTTCACCCTTTTCAATCTTGCGGCAAAACAATAACAGAAATATATTTTTGTGTACAGATTCCACGATTCTTTGTGAAATCCCGTTATTTTTGAAACATTTTTGGTCCTGACTCCATCCATATCTATGCCAAATGTCATAACGAATCAATCTTTTGAGATATATATTGTTCTGAACTTCAGCATGTTTAGCAAAACCTGCACCACTTCTATATTCTTTGATCCTTTCAGCTAATCTATTTACCTACTCTGCTAACCTATTGTCATTGGTTAAACTTTCCATACATTGACTGCATTTTTCTTGTCCTATCTTATGGAACTTTGCGTGGCCTTATGACGTCACATTTTTTTTATGAGGGCAAGAACCGACTTTTACTTAATAAACATTCATATTTACTAGAGCTTTTTTCGTTGCATTACTTTTTGTGCATCATGCACAATAAAGTGCTATAAAAAAACTTATGATTTTTTCACATTGTAGGAGACGCTTCACCTGCACCACCCTCTAAGAAATATAAGCCCGATACAGAAAACAAATCAGGTACGCTTTTACTCTAAGTTCTTGTTCATAAAATTAACTTAGTATCCAAACTCGATTTAATCAATAAACCATTTTTAATCCTAAGAACGCTCAAGTCGAAGTACTGATACCAGTGAAAATGAATTAGAAGCCATTGAGTCCAAAGTATCAAAGCCCGCAACAAAAACAGATAGCAATGAAGAGAAAATGGCTAAAAATGCAGAAAATATCGGCTCTCAAAATCCAAAAACTGAAAAACCAAATAAGCAAGAATCACAAATTTCAGAGTCCGAAAAAGTTTGTAATCAAGAGCAAAAGGAAAAAGATACTGACAATCAAACAAAAGATAAAATTAGTACCAGCTCTAGAGAATCATCAACGAAAAAGGATGACGATGTCGATAATAAGTGTGATATTCCGCATGAAAGTTCTAAGGAGAGATGCAAGACTCTTGATAATAGATCTAAGCCAATTAAACAAGGAGTGACAAAAGAAATTGATTCTAACACCAACAAACCATCGGGCACTGACAAATCAAAAACGGACCTAACTAAAAAACCATCAACAGAAAAAGAAGGAACTCCAGCAAAATTCACAAAAGTGGATAGAACCCAAAAGCAGCTTAAGGTTATGTTAACCAAGCAGCCTGTGCAGTCAACGACGAAGAACGCATCTACTAATAAAGATAAAATAAATAAACAACCAGCGGAAATAACAAAAGAAACAATCGTTACAACTTATAAAGATGACTCTTCAAAGTCAGAAGAAAGTCAACAACCCAGTGATAAGGATGACGCCCAGGATGCGATGCGCATAGCAAGAAAGCTTAAACTCAAACGTTTTACAAATAGTACCGAAAAAGACTTGGACAAAATAAGAAAAGATTCAGAGAAAAGTTCGGCTGATGAGAGCGCCGATACACAGCATAGAGCCCAAGAATCTCAAAAGGCAACAACAAAAAGTACCGTCGAAGCAGAAAACAGAACTAAAGCAGTAGATAAAGAAGTGCAAAAAACAGTTGAGAAGAGAACTGAAACACCAACAAATAAATTGGCATCAACCAGAACCAAAACAGAAGAAGTCCAAGGTAAAAACACTAAAGAACAAACTGCAGAAACATCGCGCAAGACAAGTCAACAAAAAGAGCCAGTAGTGAAGGAACAACACGTGACAAAACCATTGAGAGAAGAAAGTACTGAAAGAACTGCTGCAGCTCAAAAAAATTTACAAAATGCAACAAGGACACCACAAAACAAGGAATCCCATGAATCGAACACTCAAGCGAAAACGAATGAAACTCAAAAAGCAGCACAAGAAGAAGGAAAAGTAAACGTCGTGCAGAGCACGCCCAAAACTGGTCGAACGAAACCAACAGAAGAAATAACGACAACGTCAACAAAAGATGTGCTAAAGAGTGAGAAGCAACAACACGAAGAAGAGAGCAAGAAGAACATCGAAAAACAGCCTGAAAACAAACGAAGCGAAAAATCACAAACCGAAACCGCTGCTACTGCTGTCGAAACTCGAAACAAAGAAAGCAATAATAGTTTCACTTCCCAGAAGGTAACAGCAAATGTTGTAAAAAGACGAGTTGTTGGAAAACACATTAAAACAGCTGAAAATCCTGCAATTAAAGCAAGCCAGCAGCAACCCAGGCAGCAGGTAAAAAAAGTTGAGACCGTTGAACCGCAAAAGGAAGTAGTAGAAACCGGTTGTAAAAAAGCTGATGATTCTGCAAAGACAGCGTCTACTAATGAGAAAACTATAATTACTGTTACAAAGGCTGCAAGCGTTGTAACATCACAAAAAAATACCAGCAGCTTAAAGAACACTCAAACTGCGCAGCAATCGAAGTTAAAAGAAGATCAGGAACGCAAAGAAGCCGGATCAAACCATAAGAAGTCTGAAACAACAAAACAGCCCTTGTCCAGTACAAAGGATTCTAAAAGTGCGTTATCATCGAAAGCTGGAGTGATACAGAAAAAGCCACAAACATCAGTACCTAAGGATCAGTCTGGGCGAAAGCAACCTCAAGCAACGCAGTCAATCGGCAGTTCAAAGGTAACTAAAATTGTGCCTTCTCCAAAAACTAAAGAGGGACAAGAACCGAAACAGCCTGCAGCTAGCCAAAAGAAGCCAACAACATCACAGCCAGAAACCAGTATAAAGGAAGCTAAGGATCAGCAATTGAAACAAGCTTCAGCTGCTGTTCAAAATAAGCCGGCAGCAACACAGCAATCAAAACAAGCGCCAGCAGTTGGTCAAAAGCAGCCAGCAGCAACACAGCCCATCAGCGGCGCAAAGGAAGCTAAAAGTGGTGTGGCTCAAAAATCAACATCTACTCAAAAGAATCCGCAAGCAGAAAAGCATAGAAGCAGTGTAAAGGAAGATAAAACCTCTATACCTACCAAGGATAAGGAAGAAGGGGAACTGAATAAAGTTGCAGAAAAGCAGAAGCCTGAAACAACACAACCAGTCAGCAGTGCAAAGGCAGCTAAAGAACAGGAAGTAAAACAAATTTCAGATAACCAAAAGAAGAAGCCACAAACAACACAACAAACCAGCAGCTTGACGGAGTCAAAGATTGAGGTGCCTCCAAAGGTTAGCGTTGAAGAAAATGCCGAGCCAACAAAGACTGCAACAACACAGAAGAGAACACTAAGTTCACAACCAGTTAGCAGAGCAAAGGAAGTTAAGGATCCAGAACTGCAGCAGATACCAGACGCATCTCAGAATTCAGAACCAATACAACAAATCAACAGTGCAAAGGAAGAATTGCCCCCAAAAAGTATAGAGCAAGAGGAACTGGGAAGAGCTGAAGCAGCAAGTGAGGAGGAGCCAAAAGAAACAAAAGAAAGCAGTATTGTAAAGGAAACTAAAATATCAGAGCCGCCAAAAGCTCCGGAGAAGACACAGGAGCCGGAACAGACACCTTCGCCGAATAACCAAGAACACAAACCACAAGAAAAACAAGAGAATTTACAAGAATCAGCCGATGAAAAACATAAAGAAAGTGTGGTAGAGAAGAAATCTACAACTGAGGGTTCAGTGTTCACTAGAAAGTCACTAAGAAGTAAAGTATTAGCAGAAAAAGAGGATGTTAAGCCAATAGCTGAAGCAACAAAAACAACAGAAACTCCAGCAAAAACAACTGAAACAACACTGAAAACAACAGAAACTCTAGCAACAGCACTAACACCAGCAGAAACATCAACAACACCAACGACTGAAAAGATCATACATTCACATGGTACAAGAAAAGCTAGTAAATTAAGAGTAGCTGAAACACCCCCACCGCATGCTCCAACGCCGACTCTACCAACCACAACACATGCAACAACACCAACATCAGCACCACCACAACACATACATGGTACACGTAAGGCTACCAAAGCTAAGCTAGTGCATGAGCATCAAACTTCATCACCCGCAAACAAACCAGCTCCAACAGTTACTGCACAAAATACTGCTGCTCCAGGAACACCAACAACTACGCAGCAAAAAGATTTACCTGCCGAGCAAACAACAAAAGAAATTGAGCCCAAGAAGCACGAGATCACGCCAGCAGTAACAAGAAGAAGCTTTAAATTGCAGGCTGCAAAATCGCCTGAAAAGCAACCAGAAATTGTTGCGAGTGTACGGACCTACTTAGGTAGAAGCACAGAAGCCGCAAGAAAAATGTTAATACAAACTTCGCCACAAACTGCGAAATCCAAATCAACAGGTAGTTTGAGCTTTAAGGAGTGGAAGGAAACCCAAAGAAAAAATCAATTTCAAAGCAATACCAATCAAGTAGTAGAGTCTAAAACAAAAACAAATGAAACAGCCAATGAGCAGGAAATGGACTCATCGGTGGAGCTGGTGTTAGACGTTGCGGTTCATAAGTTGACGACTGCAACAAATGAAGCAGAAGCTCTAAACCTTGACACAGCTTCGAAAGTTTCCAAAGAATTAAACATAGATCTAGATTTGTCTGAAGACAATAAACGCCAAACACAGATAACACCGGAGCACATTAGTGAAATGGTTGAAAACCTTGACAACTCTGTGTCTACAAAATTAAACGACTTTAAAGCGTCGACAAATGTATTGCGTACTACAGCTACTGTGACACCCGGTAGCAAAGTAGAAAATGAAATAGAAAACAAAAAAGAAGTCTCCAATGAAACTGAGAGTTTTAAAGCTATTGAAGAAAATGTGCAGCAAATTCTTGAAAAACATTTAGACACGAAATCTGTTGAAGATACAAAAATCGAAATAAGCATTGAAACGAACGCTCCAGCTGCTGAAATGCAGGAAAAAATAACCTCAAACTCTGAGGCAAATAGTCCAGCCGCTAAGGATGCCAAAGGCAACGAAGCATCTCGAACTTCTCAATCTTTGCCTAAGAAGAAGCGCCCAAAATCTGAAGTGGAATCTCTTATGGAATCGTTGCCGAAATTCCTAGATTCTTCAATTTATTTTACAAAGCGTAGAAGGCGTGATGTGAATAGCTTATCACCAACACGAACAAGTCCAAAAGCAAATAGTTCGCTGTTTAAGACACCAACTGCACCGCTTGCCGCAAAAATATCATCCACAACAAGAATAGAGCCAGCGATAAATCCTTTCAGTGGCGCTGGTGCTATTGCTCCTGTTAAACCAACTGTAACAAGGACGGAAACTAGATCAGCGCTGACTTTAAATGTATGTATGCTTGTTTTATATTGAATTGTGCTTTGTATTTTTTTTTTTTCAAGTATTATTAAAACTAAGTTGAACTATTTATGTTTAAAATGTTACGAGTCAGAACTTAGAAACTAAAATGAGAATTATAGGTTTCAATATATCGCTCATTCTAAAAAAAGTCTAGCACACATTCGCTAAATCATTACAATTCAATTATTTTGAAAATAACCAATAGCCAACTGGTCAAAATGGATGCCAGATTCGTGCTCAGCGGGTGAAAATACATGGAAATATGTGGGTTTACCTTCTCACACTCAAACTTTTTTTATGTGGCGGTTTAATATGAAATTATTCATGAAAAAACGAAAAAGTACCAATGCCTTAGAATTATTTGTTCCGATGCCATACGAGATCAATAGGAGATATTTTTTTCATTGAACTGACCTATAAGGATTATAAAGCTATATTATGAAGGGTTAATGCTTTACACAAAATTCGTGGAAAAACTTTTATTTGTAAATGTATCCAAAAACGCAGAGATTCGTGTGCGACAAAATATCATCTCACAAAAAAAAAAAGAAAAAATTATCAGTGTCCCGATGCCTGATTTTTTTTTGAATGCATAACTTTAAAAAAACTCTTGCACATTTAGTATTAATATACATATTTTTGGTAAGAACATAAGTAGTTCTATTGTAGAATAAAATTGAAAAAAATATTCCAGAAAGATTTCTGAACTTAAATGTATTTCCATTTGCAAAATATGTATGTACTCCTAAATGTCCCAATGCCTTATTTGGAATCAGCGATATGCAGTACTGCCCAAGACATTTGCAACTAATTTTACTTTTTAATTAATTTTTACACATTTAGCAGGAACTTAGTGCAAAATAAAAATTCTAAGCTATAAAAATTTCATCAGGAACTGTTAATCGTAAAACAAGATTTGTTTGCATATGTTTTGGCCATATTATTTAAATTAAATAAAAGTTAATGTTTTCTATGTTGTTTATAACATGTTTGCTTGGATTGTATTTAGGGATCATATTGTAAATTCTACAATTTCTAAGAGAGGCTTGTAGAATTAAGAATACTGTAAATTACCCAAGACCATAGCATTTCCATGAGATAAACTGGTATCGATTCAAAAGAAAATAATTTCAAATTATATGTTTATTATGCAAAACGTGTGATTTGTTTAAAACTCGAGACTCAAAAATGATAATTAAAGGTTAAGAAATTGTTTCCACTTCCAACTAAAAAATTTAAACTTATTGTTTTAAATTGTATTGTTTTTTCTTATGACAATTAGATCTTAGAAGTTGATAGATGGATTATAAATAAAATTAAAAATTCTTTTTATTGTTTTCAGAAATCGTATCCACTAAAGGTACTTGATATGTCGCCTGTTAATACAAATCCATTTGCAACTGCAACTGTTACTGCAGCAGAAGTTAAAAAAGCTGAGCCAATAAAAATGCTCCTTGAAAATGTATGTTGATTTTTTCAATATTTTATAGTTTTCGAAATAAAATAATTACTTTACTTTATTCCTATAGAAACTGAAAGCAGATAAAATCCCTGAAAAGCTTCGCAAATGCCGTAAGGTATGCGTGCGAATAAATCGTTCTATTTTCCGGAAGTATCAACGTTCTTTGCTGCTGAAACTTAGATCGAGACCAATAAAGCCAGCGCAAACACATTTACAAGAAACAGGTAGAAATATAAAATAATATATTCTAAACACTCCAGTATTCAATCCTAATGAAACAAATTTTCTTTTAAACTATGCCTTTTAATTTTAAAGGTGATCTTCATACTACGAATATTTTATACAGAGTTTATCAATTATTCTCTTTTTTCTAGCTTCAATATTATCCGTTAAATCTGATGATATTCTACCATCTGCTGATATTGCAGCAGAAGAGCAAATCGACAATTCCTTGTTAAAATTATGCCATACATTAAATGCTCTATCGGGCCCTGTCAGCACTATGCGCGCTCCTTCACCCACACCATCTGCCTCCTCCTCTCTGGCTTTGAACAAAAATCTTTCGGAAGTTGTTACAACTGCAGAAGATTGTGCAAACTCAAGAACTGCCATCATTGATAACGAGAGTGGACACAATTTACGTTCATGTTCGGTGGTAATGAATGACCTTGCAAAGTCACCACAAAGACATCCAAAATCCGGCGATGTCTGCGGACCCGAAAAATTACAAGAACACCAAAACAGCAGTGAAACAATTTCGGCACATGAAGGTAAACATTCAATAATTAATACCAAAAAGGTTAAAATTCGAGTGCTTTTATATAAAAATACTTTTATATAATAATACTATAAAATACCTATTTTAATGTCCTAAATTAATATATATTACTATATATTGATTATCGGCTTATAACTTTAGAGCGAAAGAATTAAACCGATTTAAACACATGCACAGTCTTACCAAAAGGGTAATAGTTATAGGGTTATAAAATAAAACAAATAAGCAGAGAACTAACAAAATTATGGTCAATTTAAGTTTTAGTTATACTCCGAAAAGCTAATGTGCTTCACATGACATTATATTCTCTCTGAGGTTAGGTTTTGTCTGCAAAGTTGTGATAATATGCTGAAAAGAGACCTTATCAGATCAAAGGGACAGGCCATGCATACCAAAAGAACATTTCTCAATAGTTATAAAGTAAAACAAAACTAATTGGCGTAAAACTTCCAGCTAGCCTTCTTCCAGAAGGTGTCAATCCCAGAAAATAGAAGTAACATAATGGAAAAAACACCCAAAATAAGAAATAAAAAAAAAACAAAAAACCACATTAAGACAAACATTGTTATACATATATCCTCTAAGGATAATGAGGAGTTTTCAAACATAGTTTGTATAAAAAAATTTAAAAAAAGTTGAAAAAATTAAAAAAAATTGAAATTGTGTTTTCATACACGCCATTATTCAAAGATCATCCATTATTATCCATCATTATTTGACGCCATTTTAAAAATAAATAAATAACTGGCCATTTCAGCCCTTGAAAGGAATTTGACCTAGCTTCTTATGATCAATTGTGTTGTGCGTGTTATTAAGTTTGTACACAATTGACCGAGAAATGGACCTACAGGCTTAACGCCGACTCCGAACGGCGATGAACGGAATGTTCTTATTCTCAAGAAGCTTTACATGGCATTTTGATTACTCTCTGAGAGGTGGCGGCCGTACAGAAAAATTATTTTAATTCAAATAATTTTCTGTCGCTGCTGGGGTTTGAACCTGGGTCTCCAGGTTCGTTGAAGTAGCGGCCACGCACTTGAACCAACTACGCCACGGACGCCATTTTAGGCAAAGATAATATTTTCGAAATTTTTATTTAAGCTTTTTTTTACTTTTTAGTACTTGCTAAAAAAGTTATTGTTTTGGGCAAAAGAACGTTTGCCGAGCCAGGTAGTACACAAATAAATATTGACCGAGAAATGGACCTACAGGCTTAATTCCGACTCCGAACGGCGATGAACGGAATGTTCTTATCCTCAAGAAGCTTTACATGGCATTTTTATTACTCTCTGAGGTTTGCCATTGTCTGCAGAGAGGTGGCGGCCGTACAGAAAAATTATTTTAATTCAAATAATTTTCTGTCGCTGGCTGGGGTTCGAACCTGGGTCTCCAAGGTTCTTTGACATAGCGGCCACGCACTTTAACTAACTACGCCACGGACGCCACAATTTAGACAAAATAAAAAACATAAAATAATAAAAATTCAAAAATAAGTTTTTAAAAAAATAGCAACAAAAATTAAATATAAAAAAATAACACAAAATGAAGAAATACAGAACGCTGAAATAAAAAAGAAACAAAAAAAAATAAAAATAATAAAAAATAGAAACAAAATAAAAAAAAAAATAAAAAAAAAACAAAATAAAAAAAAAACAAAATAAAAAAAAACAAAATAAAAAAAAAATAAAAAAAAACAAAAAAAAAAAAACAAAATAAAAAAGCAAAGTAAAAAAAATTATATAAAAAACAAATGATACAAAATTTTAACAAAATTAACAAATCAAATGATATAAATAAAAAAAAATAAATCAAAAAGAATATATCATATTTATATATGTATATAAAAAATAAAATGCAATAAACAAAAACAAAATAAATTATATTAAATTAAACTAAAATAAGACGAGGAATTAAAACAAGCTAAGCACAAAATTAAGAAAAACCCATTATAATGAATAATAAAAAAGAAACAGAAGTTAAACGTAACCTATAACACGATGGAATATATTTAAAAATTACAAAGAATAAATTAAAAAAAAATCTAGAACTTATATATTCTTTAAATTATTATTTTTGACATTGTATTTAGAAATATGGCTAAAAGCACTTTTTTTATATTTTCAGAAGATATTGATCGCGTTTCACCAAACAGTCAGATGTTGCATGGTGATGATTCCTTGCTGACACCTCTTAAATCTAGCACTCAAGCATCAGCAATGGTTCGCCAACAGCAGCAGCAGCAACAACAGCAGCAACAAAAGCGAAGTGCTCGCCTCCAACAACAAAGCACTTTGAAACAACAAACACAAACAGCAACGCTGCAAACACAACCACAACAAATATTGACGAAACCAACATCAACGCAGCAACACAAACAGCAGCATCAACATGAACAATCAATATTTACACCTATTGTACCAAAGAAAGAGTTCGATGAGGAACCACAAACTCCTGCAGTACATGCAACAACGGCATCCGCTAATTTATCAACAGCACCAGCAGCATCATCTTTGTTAAGTGGTGGCGTACCAGCTGCTATTGTAGATAATAGTGGTACACGTCTATATTCCTTCCTTCACCCATCAAAATACAATCGCAGTCATGGTGCAGTACTTTTAGATTATTGCTGTCCAAATCTAGATGGACCAATGCCCGCTATTGATCCCACACGTGAACATGCGCAGCTTCAGTCGCTAGTGCGTGAGCTGCCGGCCTACATTGTAATGACCACAAAAGTTGTGACTCGCGCAGATCTCGAAGCAAAGAACAATTCGATTCCAGCATCTATAAGAAAAAAAATGGAAAAACTTACATCAGTTGCAGGCGCAGCATCGACAGCGGCAGCAACAGCAGCAGCAAAAAATCGAACACCTACGTTGCAAGCACTCATCGCAAAAGGACCGCAAGCACCGCCGCCACCTACACATCCAATTGCTGCCACTGCTGTGCCAACAATTACAACACAGATTGCAACACCGGCACCTATTTACACGTCCACCTTATCAGCACTGCAAAAACAATTGCCAGCGACTACAACCTTAACACCAAAAATGCCACCGATGGCTTTGCACGAAAGTCTTCCGCCATTGACACCTTTCAGTGCCCTCTCATCAGCAGGGCATGGCGGTGGAGCTGTAGCGAGTGCTTCGCGACCCCCACTTAAACCAGAATTCATGCGTGCTGTTCTGCGCGCTAATCTTCGTCGTTTCGATACAATGCTACAGAAGTATAGTCCACGTATTAGCGAACTCACCTATGTGGATCGCCAACGCATCATTGATGGTATTGTGCACCAGACAACGTTAAATTCTCAAGATGTGGAGCAAGCTACGCGGCTACTCGATGAATACTGTCAGCTTGCTAATGGCATACCAATAGCAAAACCTTCCATTACCATTGCAAACACACCGACTATAAACACAGCAACACCAACAACGGTATCAACGACACCTACCGCTTATGCTGCTACATCCGCCAATCTAAGTACATCGCTAACGCCCAGCCAAGCAGTAGCTGCTCAACAGCTTGAACAAATTCATGCGAATGCAGTGCAGAAGGTACGCACCGCTGGTTCCACTTCTTTGCAAGCGAAACGCCAAGTGCCTATATATGATAAGGATCGTAATATTATTGGTTATCAAATGCATAACGTTCCATCTTCGGCGGTTTCCTCCACAAACTCAACACTGTCGACGCGTGTTGGTATAATGTCATCAACAAGGCAGCGCTTATCGAATCCTACGAGTGGTACACCCACATCGACTTTAAAACAACCTCCTCAAGAGTCACCACGTATTTTTTACACAAAACCAATGCAAACATCGACACCAATTGCCAACAATAACAACTCATCGGCCTCCGCTGCATATGAGGCTGCGTCGAGATTGAGCCGTAGTGTTACAATACGACAGGTGAGTAAGGATATTAAAAAGGATAAAGTAAAAAAATTGACGAAGGCAGCACAGCTTTGATTTATAATTTAATAAAAATTATATTTACTAAGAGTTTCATATGTAATAGAAGTAAACCCTGCATTTATGTTTTTTCAACAACTCTGAAAGTGTGCTGGAATGTGCTCGTGTGTGTTGCAATATTTCGAAAAGAGTTATAGAAAAATCTCGTAAATGTTACGCTCCTCAATGTTTCAATATAAATTTCAATGCAAATTCTTTTTCGAATGTATTAAAGAACTTGAGGATCCGCTCTCAATTCAAAAGAACTTTCGAACTCGGTTTTAATATGCGTTCGATTGCTAATAAAGCCTGCTTTTTATGGCACATGGTACAATTTCTAAGCTTTTTATTCAAAATTAGAAGACATACGTTTTTAATTGACTATAAGTAAGACTTGCATTTTAAAAAAATCTACAAAAAATCTAAAAAAGCATTTCTTGCGTCGACACAGCGGGTAGATTAACGAACAATAGTTTTTAGTTATCTGGTAAAGCAAAAAGTGTACGGTGGATACATGCAAATACAGTAAAAAATAATCTTTAAGTAAAACTTGCCTACCCATTTAAGCAAACTGCATTAAAATAATTTTTAGAATCCTATAAAAATTCTGGAAAGCTTTTTTGTTTCATTAAACTTAGTTATATACGCCAACCTTAGTAAAGTAAAACTAAAATTTTAAACCACTACCACTTAAATAATATATTTTTTAATAATATGTTACTTTAACTGTCTCTCCCTCTCTCGCTGACATGAAGGTTCCCATAAAAGTCACACCACAACTGAACAATAGCTCACCGCGTATGCCTACATTGTCCAAAATGCCCAACATGGCTGGAAAACCAAACATCTCAAGCGGCAATCCAAGAATAGCGACTTTACCAACGTCGAACCCTACGACACCAAATTCGGTAACAACAAAGTCTAATGTAACGATGTCATCGTCCACACTAGCCCCCACAATAACAAAGCGAATAACACGCCACACCGCCACAACAAGAGAAGGACAAATTCTCATCATTACTAAGGACAAGGATGGAAATGTTGCCACCGGAACGCCAGCCAATGATGCTGAATCCATATTGCCCGATGAAGAACGCAGTGCAGCAGAATTAAAGGATATAAAGCGAGAGAAGGATGATGATGGCTTCATTGGCGCTAGTTAGGTTAATAAATAAGGTTAATATAATGGATAAAATATCCAAAAAGATCTTGTTTATCAAATTGGATAAAGTTGAAGTTAATTAATTTGGAAAAATTCTGATTTATTATCTTTAACTGTACAAGTTATGTTTAAACTTTTTCTGTTTACCTCGCAATTTCTGTTGCGAGTGTTCAAAAGCTGAACGTTATCGCAGCCTGCAAAAAGCTTTCAGCATATTTTACTATCTTTTTTTAAGTATAATAAGTTATTATTTAGATAATAAATATTCATTAAAATTCGCAAATTTTATTAAATTTTATGTTATTAGAAAGAATAATCAATCAATTTGATTATTTTTTCATATTTACCTTTTTATTTTTGTTCAAAACCCACACATTATTAAATACATACATATATTGACGCTGTAAAATAAAAAAAAAAAACTTTAAAAAATGTTTGCTTGATATCGTCTGTAATCAAATCTATTTAAACACAATTAAGGCTTAGTTTTAAATTAAATTCTGAATATGTATCATTACGAAAACTGTTTTCGATTTGATCATATAATCGAAATAAATGTGTGTTTCAGAAGCCCTTACATAATATTTTTATGGAAATACAATTTCTCAAATAAAGTGAAAAAAAATATATTTCTTACTTTTTTTTATAGTAAATTTTCGCCGCGGCAAAATACACGGTTTTGAAAAAATAAAAGCTTCGAATTAAAAGAATTCGAAAAGAATTCGATTGATTTGAAAATCCTGCTAAACGAGAAAGCTTACAACTTTAATGTTTCACCTTATATCAATCGACACCCTAATAAAACAGATGGCTGAAAATACGACCATCCGACTAGGAGCTACCTGTCAATTGGTAAGGAGGTACAAATTCTTTCTTGATAAACGTAATTCCAGAACCATAGAGTACATCACACAAAAGCTTTCCCTTTCATACGAAGTTTGATGTATCAATTCCCTCCCGAAAGAATGGTAGTTTGAAAACCTTCCACCAAATAATCGCATTAAAATCTATACTGATGGATAAAAATTAGGTGGCAAAGTTGAGGGAGGTAAACGATAAACATCAACCTTGCCTTTAAACTCCCCGACCATTGCAGTGTCTTCCAAGGGGAAGTTGCCGCAATACAAGAAGCCATAAATTGGCTTAAGATTAATTGAATATCATCTACAGATATTTACATACTGACAGTTAAGTCGCTTTAAAAGCCCTGGAATCTGTTGAAATAACACCTTTGACAGTCATTGGCTCCGTAGATCTCGAAATGAGATGGCAGAGGAACTAAAACTGTATCTATGTTGGATTCCCGGAAAGCCCCAGGAAACTACAAATCAGCTGAATTCTCTTGCCCCGGTCCTACCACATAATTGTTAACAGTCAAGAGGACGATGGGCATATTTCCCAATAAGTTATCCCCTAAAAGCACCACCAATAATGGTTAAAAGGTTGCTCACGTCACAGGTTTTCCTACGGATATCTTCCTACCAAACGCGTTCAACGTTGACACGAGACGACGGTTAAACCAAAATCGGACAATTGTTAATAGCACATTTGAAGCAATTACCATTGAGGGCTTGTGTAGCCATATAATTCGCATACAGTTCATACGAAATCATGAACTTATGTAACATAAAGTTTCACAAAAAATGTAAAATTCATTTGACAAATTCAGCTGAAATATAAGTGAGTTCAATTTGCGAACTGGCCATTTTAGCCCTTAAAGGGCCTTGACCAAGCATCTTTAAAATTATAATTTTAAAATTCATGTCGCAGGAAAGGGTTTTACCCGAAACCCAAGAATGATAGAAACAAGATTATGCACTCCGCAGTCCCGTTATCTAATGCTCTTTCTCAATTGACTATGACGTCACGCAGTGCTTCTGCATAACAAAATTAATGCCACTGTGCGATCACTTAGGCGAAATTGACGAAATTGAAAATAAATTCTTGCGGAAAAATAAACTAAAAAGAACTACTCTTCTGTATAAAAACATGAATATTTAAGTGCACGAAAAAATATAAATTTTTCAAACTTTCACGATTTTTATCTCCTAAACTATTTGAAAAATTTAATTACACCAATGGGTTTAGGAAGTCCATATACATATTATAAAAATAAGAAACAAAATTATACATAAATAGTATATAAATGCATGCAGTTAATGTAAACGAAAGCGCTGGGTGACGTCATGTTCTCTCTCTCATTTGCGGAACACGTAATCTTGTTTCTATCATTCTTGCTCAAAACCAAGTTTATGCTTTTCGGTTCCTCTAAACCACCCTTTCTTAGGCCCTTATGATCGAATACGGAGTTTCAGAATATGCTACATGTCCACTGACATGTGCGATGTGTGAAAGCTAAACCTACATGTCTATTAAGGTGGGTCACCAAAAAAAATATCAAAAGACCGCCCCTCATTTGAAAGCTTATGTTAAGGGGATTTTAGTAGCATACAAATTTTTTTTTTTAGGTGGACCCGAAATCTGCCCCAAATGGTCTTTTTTGTATAACTTCATCAGTTTTTATCCGATCGTAAAAAACAGTATGTCGTTGGATAGATCTCAACAAGGACTATAATTCGTTTTGATAACATTTTTACCTCCGATTCCATCTTTGACCAAATATTTCAACTTTTCGTCTTATTTCCTCAGTAACCCCAAAACTTCCATTTTTGTTTTTAAGAAAATAAAAGTTCGTAAAAAATCATTACACTTTTGTGAAGAAACTTTTTGATTTCATTCGTAGGAAAAAAAGTTACAGCGAATTTAATTTTCGGTCAAGTTTGGCTTCGTTTTTAGGATTTATCTTTCGGTTCATCTTCGTTTTCCTTCGTTCATCTCCGTGTTTGTTCGTTAGTCTTCGGTTCAGCTTCATTTGGTTTCGTTTTTAATACAAAGTTTCTTTAAAATCGGTCCAGTCGATCAGGCACTATAGAGTCATATATATATTATTACTTGAAGCGCCCTCTATCGAAAGTTTTTGAAACTTCTCATAGCCTATCTTTTAATCTTGACTCAGGAGAATCTTTATACTAAATGCCAACAAAATTGCTCCTGCCGTTTAGTCTGCAATTTGTTATTGCATATAAAAACAAATCAACAAGCAAAACAGCAACGAGAGGAAAACCACACAACCTCACACACAAGCAAACAAAATATTCCTGCTAGTGCTTGGTCAGGAGTATTGTCATTCTTTATTTCATCAAAATCGTTCTAACGGTTATATTGTAATTTAACTGTTTTTTACTGCCGCTCTATTGAGCGAATATGAGAATAAAATAAATTAAGGCCCTGTTTCAATTTTTTGAGTAAAAAAACGGGCTTGTTTGAATGCCTGTATTTTTTATTTTATTTAACATCAATACAATTTTTTTTTCAGTCTTAGATTAACAATTTTTTTTTTTTGTATTTTTTTTGTTTTTTTTGCAGCCATATTTACGGTTATACAGCGCGTAAAAGTTGAGGTCACGAACATGAGGCCTCTTGCGGCTTGCACGATATCACCTCTTCAGGCGATTTGATGAAAAAAAAAAACCAAAAACCAAAATTTTATAACACTTTTGTCTTGTGCGTGAACCAACAAAAAATGTAAAATTAAAAAAAAAATAAAAAATGCCGCATAAAAGAAAAAAAAAAATCTATTTTTCATACACGAAATTGGACCTTATAAATGAAATAAAAAGCAGAAAAAATATTTTTTATTTCATTTTGTTGGTTCACGCACTGCCTATTCAATTATTTTACAAAATGAAAAAAGATTTAAGTTAATCGGACATTTACTTTTCGAGTTAGAGTGCAAGCCGTTTCAAAAAATGTCATTTCGAGAAAAACGAAATCAAATAGTAATGAGAGCCAATAATCAAGCTGTCTTTTAGAACTGCAACAAGGAGTATGTTTTAAATGGCTTTGAATTTTATTCTGACATTTTTTTAAACATTATTAGGATGTTTTTGAAAATTATAAAAAAAAAAAAATTCGAAAATTTTTAAAAAAAAATTGAAACTGGGCCTTAATGCAAATCATGGCGTGAATCAAGAATCGAACCCAAGATTCAAAAAATTTGCAAAGTATATTAAATTTTATTTATATTTTTTATATTCACTTTACTTATTGAACAGACTGCAGCAGCGAATGCAATGCCGATTGCTTGAAAAAGACAGCGGGAAGCAGCTATAGATTACATTAGAATAAGTCATTGAATGCTGGATACAGGCTTATGTACAAAGTTTATCTTATGAAAAGCAAACCATCTGTTTTAAAGCATAATTTTTATATAAAAAACTAAGTGCAGGGCGATAAGAGAAAAAAAAAATCGAAATATACATATAATGAAAAATAAAATTTGCACTGAAACTTTCATTCGTTGTAACTTTTTTCTAAATGAATGAAATAAAATCCTTTCTTGCTAAAAGTTTAGGGATTTTTCTTGTAAAGTTTCATTTTCATTAAAAAAAATGATCAAAGTATACGTATTTAATAAAACTTTTAATTTGGAATATAATGGCTTAAACAATTTTGTTGAAATAAAGAATGACAATTCTCCTGACCAAGGTATAGCAGATAGTTTGTTTTTAGAATTGAAAATATTTTGTTTACTTGTGTGTGAGATTGTGTGGTTTTCCTCTTGTTGCTGTTTTGCTTGTTGATTTGTTTTTATATACAATAATAAATTGCAGGCTAAAAGGCTGGAGCAATTTTGTTGGCATTTAGTATAAAGATTCTCCTGACTCAAGATTAAAAGATAGGCTATGAGAAGTTTCAAAAACTTTCGATAGAGGGCGCTTCAAGTAATAATATATATATGACTCTATAGTGCCTGATCGACTGGACCGATTTTAAAGAAACTTTGTATTAAAAACAAAACCAAATGAAGCTGAACCGAAGACTAACGAACAAACACGGATATGAACGAAGGAAAACGAAGATGAACCGAAAGATAAATCCTAAAAACGAAGCCAAACTTGACCGAAAATTAAATTCGCTGTAACTTTTTTTCCTACGAATGAAATCAAAAAGTTTCTTCACAAAAGTGTAATGATTTTTTACGAACTTTTATTTTCTTAAAAACAAAAATGGAAGTTTTGGGGTTACTGAGGAAATAAGACGAAAAGTTGAAATATCTGGTCAAAGATGGAATCGGAGGTAAAAATGTTATCAAAACGAATTATAGTCCTTGTTGAGATCTATCCAACGACATACTGTTTTTTACGATCGGATAAAAACTGATGAAGTTATACAAAAAAGACCATTTGGGGCAGATTTCGGGTCCACCTAAAAAAAAAATTTGTATGCTACTAAAATCCCCTTAACATAAGCTTTCAAATGAGGGGCGGTCTTTTGAAAAATTTTTTTTTCTCATATGGGGTGACCCACCTTAATGTCTATCCAACATGTAGTAAGAAAATCAAATGATTTTGATTTTTCTGTCGGTCCATTCGATTTGTAGTATTGTTTGGACGCTTGTTTATCGGACTCTGCATTTTTCGTTCTGCAAAAATTGTCGAGGAGTGAATAGCTACGTAATAAAACAAAGCTTAAAATAAGAGATGACAAGTGAACATATCTGATAATCAGGAAAAGTTTGAGAGTTAGTACACTCTTTAGGATCTTAAGCCACCAACCAGACAGAGATTGGTGCGAAGTGAAGAAAGCATAGCCGTCGTAGTGTCGTAGAAGACCCACAAATATCGATTTGGCACCGATCAGCTAAATTGGGCATCGCCAGAAGGTCAACCAGACTTGTGTTGCTGTTGGATTTGGGCCAACACTCATATAAAATTGTGCTGACGCAAGAATTGAAACATAATTAATTAGGGTTCGCTAATTAGGGTGCTAGAAATGTTGGCCGCAGATCTGAACTTTGGTCAAAAATTATCTTCTCAGAAGAGGCATATTTTTAGCTCAGCAGCTTTGCCAACAAGCAAAATTGCCGTTATTAATGAGCGACCATAATCCACAACTGTTCGACCAAGCGTCAATGCATTCACAAAGGTTGACTGTTTAGTGTGGTTTTAGGCGCCTCGGTAGTCGAGTTGTTAGCGTGCTCGACTGCCACCCCAGAGGTCCCGGGTTCGATTCCCGGCCAGGCCATGGTCCTTCGCTTTCAAAAAAACTTTCTAAATTTTCTCTCCTCATTTCTAATCAACTGAAATTTAAAATTCATCAATATTTACGACTTGAAGTTGTAGTTGATGGTAGAGAAGTTTGTGGATGAGATTGCCTTATAACTTGAATTGACTGAGGTAAAGGTAAACACTTACCTCTGATTCAAATTCACATGTTTCTTTGGCTTTCCACCACGCTTAGAACATTCTACACATGTTTCACTTGATTGCCCTTTCCTTCCCACTAAACTATCACCCTATTTCGAACCAAGGCAGACTTGACTGAATCGTAAAATTGAAGTCGTTGGGCACAAAAGATGAGCTCGTGAAGCGATAAGAAGAAAATGCTGTCGAAGAAATTTGTAACGAAAGAACCCTTTGAATTATTTAGAAATGCCGTATCTGAGTATTCTATGTTTATTCCATTGGGAAGGAAAAAAGACAGACCAGGGAAAGTGTCTTTGGTGAAAAGGTAGCTCTGGCAGACAAATCGAATGCTTCGGATGATTTGAGAAAAAAAATAGTAAATTCAAGGACACAGCACAATAAACCATGCCAACACATATTTGCAAGATTGTTGTTTACATGAAACGACATTTCGGAGAAGCCAAATAGTCAGATTCAGGCTCACACGCAAACACAATCGTTCAATTGTTGTGTCCATAGTAAAGTTCTGAGTCGAAACTGTCAAAATCCATGGCATAATAAATAAGATTGCAGCTGAAAATCCTCTTGCGCTCTCAGTAGAAAGCTCAACAACGCCCATGGTATAATAATATAAGGTAGTATTGACAGTTGCTTGGGCAACGACCATCTGTCAAAAAAAATGTCTAGAAAGAGAGCGTTCAATTATTTCTTATGTTTTCGCCATTGTTTATGTTTCAGCGCTTGCAAATAACCAAACATTTTCTTACAAAATATTGCCTATTTTATTTAATCAATAGTGAATTATTATTACTACAACGAAGATAACTTGTGAACTTTGTGTTATTAAGTGCAAACATAAGAAAAAATGTTGAAAACGTTCAAATGTAGCAACCTCAGCAGCTGCAGATGCATATGGACGAAATTAAAGAAGTTTCCAATTATTAATAAAACACCACGGCTGGAAAACGTTAAACACATATCACACATAATTTTTTCACAACTTTCATTATTATAATTGTGTATTTAACGCACATATTTTGCGGAATTTATTTATTTTTACATTCGTTTAATTCTTGTTGCACGAACAACTGTTTTTGACAGATGGTCGTTGCCTTGTTGCTGACATGGTTGAATAAATAAGGTTGTCGCATGGGTGAGAGCGAGTTCCCATAAATGTCAAATCGAAGTTGACATCTCATACAAAATCTGAAAACGAAAATTAATAACATAAAAAGCCGTTGAAGTTGTTGTTGTTGCTTTTCATTGATTTTGACAATTATGGGTACTGAAAAGAGAGTACGATCAGCCACGAGACAACCTTATTTATTCAACTATGGTTGCTGAGAAAATCTATACTTGTCAATGCTACCTGTATAATTGTATCATGAACAACGCCTAGCAGTTTTGCTTTGACCCAAAAAGACGAAAATATCTACGATATAGAGTTTCTTAGAGTTTGACGAGGATTTTAATATTTTAATATAGGAGGACGTCCTTCTTGAGAAAGATGCCTTTTGCCGTGATGGAGTTCTATTAATTATCGAAGGTGTTGATTGTTGGGTGGAGAAAGAGGTTGGCTAGATGTCAAAATCAACTGTTGATTTTGCTAATAGTTCTTGTTGCCGTTGTTGTCTGACGTTTGTGGCATTTACACCTTTGTTGTTTTAAAATTTCACATTTGAGTAGCCATTTTAAAATGAGCCTATCTTGTTATTGTATCATGGGTTGGATAGAGGAAATAGCGAACATCGTCACTAATAAAGATTTAAACCACCAAGAACTTCAGCAACGACGTGTACTTTCGCTGTTGTTTTGCTGCAAAGACTTCCGAGCTGGGAAGTTGCTCAGTAAAAAAGATGGAGCTTAGACTACATGCGAAGGTTTCAGTGAATACAAAACCGTACCGCCTAGCTTTTGCCAGACGTCCAATAGTCAAACAAGTTGTCAACGAGCTGCTTGATAATGCTGGACGTCATCCATCCTTGGGAGTCAGTATATTCATATCCAGTGCGGTTGTTCTGTTATAAGAATGGTGAATACAGGCCTTGTGTCGATTTTAGATTTTCTTATTTTATAACCTAAGAATTCCATTACCTATGCCATTATGAATACTCTTGGGCTAGTCAATACTCAACCTGTATTCCAGAGGGTCATGAATGAAAATAGAAATTGGATGATATCATCATTTCAAGTAAAACTACCAATAAAGGACTATGTCGTCTTCCCAAGGAAATCTTCAGAATTCTGAAACAAAACGAAGTAACGATTTTAATGCATATCACAACGCATGCTATCGTTGTTGGTTAAGATGGTGTCTCGTTGCATTCAATCAACAGTTAAAATTGAAGATTCGTCTTCTTCTAAAGCCAAATACACCACAGTTATAAATTGGAAATTTTGAAACTAGTCGAGTCTATGGATCGTTTCAATGTTTATTTGTTAGGAGAACCTTTCTAGCAAGTTATGAATTTTTTTGCTACCGCGAAAGTGAAAAACAACAAAGAATATCGAAAATCGCTCGATGGTGGATCGGCATTTTGGACTACGACTGTGGATTTACTAATCACCAAAATGCACGCATGACTCAGGTTGATGCTCTTAGTCGCACACCTGAGTTACCACCAAAGCCTTTGGAAGCCGTTGTGGGCTCATTTATAATGATTAGTGATTTGCAATTACAAGATCCTGTTTTGTTGAACATCATTGTCCTTAATTTTCAAAAGACAAAAAAAAAAAGATACAATAGTTTCGACTATGTCGTAACACAAGACGTAGACTTATTCAATTCGCTTTTGATGACATCTTTTTTAAAAAATATTTAGCAAAATATTTATTCCATACACCTGAGCATATGACCTTTAAAAGAGTGCCGGAGAGGGTTAATATGTATGACCGACCCCCATTACTTTTGCGAAAGGAACATTTTTGCCTTTGACACCTATTCCCTCCGACCACTCCTTAGGGGGGCTCCCATACAAATTTTATGGTTTTGTCGATAAAACCGGAAACTGTCGATAAATAGGTAGCAAACAAAAACATCAAATGTTGGCTTTATATTTCATGTAATTGTGTAAAATTTATACAAGTTAGAGAGTTCAAACATGAATTTTTCTCTCAGTGAGGATCAAGCAGACCAACAAGTGCTAACATCAACATTGTACAATCAGTACTTTAGGCACACCAAAGGCTCAAATTGTGATATAAATACCGACACCTGATCACTATTAACCACCCTACTTACCTCCGAGAATGACGTATTCTACGTCAAAACGGGACCAGGAAAATCAGCTGAAATAGCAAAGTACAGTAAAAAACAAAATCGTCTCCATCGTATAATGGGAAACACATGTTGTTCCAAATCACTTCGCTGGCGAATAGTCAAAGATAAAGTTTGGTTCCAGAAAATCCGGAAATACAAAAGACTACATAGCTGTGTGCATCCAATTCTAAAGAAGATGCAGTATATCCAAGCTGAAGGTAGGATGTACTGCAGCAAACCCGAACCTATACCATTTTGTCATGTACGAATAGTTCACTTAAGTCCGCAATTTATCAAACGTGTTTATAAAATATTTAGTAATGAAAGTTGTAAAAATCACCAAAACCAGTGTTCGGAGGACATGTCCAGCTATTTCGGACTACCAAGAGCTGTCCGAACTATAATAGAATAGGCTTTAGTAATCTGTAACTCGCTTGGTATAAGTGCGATCGGGTAACGCTTGATGGCCTTAGAAAGATAAGATTTCGTACTAAAAAACGGGCAGTTTTGTTTGAGCGCGCGTCAAGGATGGACACTAGCAAAGAGAAAATATGCCATATTTTACAGTTTTTCTTCGATAAAGGCGAAAACGCAAGGCAGGTGGCTGAAAATGTGAATAATGTGTATGGTCATCGATTCAGTTCTGATAATTTGGATGTCAAAGATGCACCACGCTCTGGAAGGCCAATTGTCGAAAATGTCGATCAAATCATGGAAATCATCAAGTCCGAGCGCACGGTTTCGATTGCCCAGGAGCTAAACATTGCACAAAAAACCGTTTGGAACCACTTGAATAAGGCTGGATATAAAAAGAAGCTTGATGTATGGGTACCACACGAGCTAATGCAAAAAAACCTCATGGACCGAATTTCCATCTGCGGCTCCACCCATTTGTGAAGCGGATTGTGAATGGTGATGAACACTTACGACAACGTCAAGTGAAAACGGTCCTGGTCCAATCACGGACAGCCGGTGCAAACGGTGGCCAAGGCCGGATTGACGACCAGGAAAGTTTTGCTGTGTCTTTGGTCGGATTGGCAGGGAGTCATCTACTATGAGCTACTCCTTTATGGCCAAACTCTTGATTCGGACCTGTACTGTCAACAATTGGACCATCTGAAGGAAGCAATCACCCAGAAGCGGCCAGCTTTGGCCAATAGGAGAGGAATTGAGGAATTGTGTTCCAACAGGACAATGCCAGGTCACACACATCGATATTGACTCGCCAGAAGCTAAGAGAGCTTGGTTAAGAGGTTCTTCTGCATCCACCTTATAGTCCGGACCTGCCACCAAGTGATTACCACCTGTTCCGGTCTATGGCGAATAATTTTGCTGGTGAGAACTTCACCTCAAGGGAAGCATGTGAAAATCGATTCTCCCAGTTCTTTGCCAATAGGGAAGAGGGTTTTTATGAGAGAGGCATAATGAAATTAATTTCAAAATGGGAACAAGTTGTCGATATAAACGGTGCATATTTAACTAAAATTTGATCATTATAACTATGATAAATAAAGCCTTCAACTTCATGCAAAAATAATGGATTTCATTCTACTACACCTGATATAATCATATTTGAAAATTTTTGAGACTATTGTCATACACAGCACATTCAAACTGCTACCACGAGCAGATAAATTTAGGAAACTTGAACCAAAATATCGTGGACCTTGCATTAAACCAATGGTTTTTGGAAATTATAGATATATAATCAAACACGTTCCTGGAATGCGGGTTTCTACTCATATATATTCTTCTCTTTCCTTCTTTGATAAGATGAATCCTAGGTGAATAAATGTCCCAGATCTTGAAAAATTCATGACACTCAGAGGAAAATTTGTCTAATAAATGGAATTTCAACACAGAGATAGGGAAACGTACCAAAAACAAAAAAAAAACCTATATACTTGGAAAATTTTTTTATCCCGTAGAAGTATACGGTATGTAAAAACTGACCAAGAAACTTTTTAATTAACGAAAACGTCAGGAGTTCTCTTCAAGACAAAACAATGCTATAACAATAATAATAGATTGTCAACACTTAATAGCCTAGAGAAGCGTTTCCTCCACAGAATCAGTGCACTATTGATATATGTCACTAGATTACCATTTTCATCTGTGAAGGAAGAAGCATTGTTAGATACATCAGAGTGGTGGTTTATAGATTCCCATTTTCATCTGTGCTGGAAGAAGCACTATTAGATTCATTTTCGGCCCTTCTTCCTGTCGACATGCATCTCTCTGGTTTGCACTCATGAAAAAGTGTGTATCTACCCTTATCTTCCGTTTTTTTATTTTTTTTTTTTTAGCTTTGAACCAAGGATTTCCGGTGACCTATTCAGGCAAGTCTGTCTTGGGTTGAAATGGGGTGATATATTAATGGGAAGGAGGGAGCAATCAAGCGGAACTTGTTAAGGATGGATGATAGACGTGGAGGAAAGCCGTTGAAGCATGTGAATTTGAATCTGAGTCAAGTGTTATGCTTTTACCTCAGTCAATTCAAGTTATAAGGCAATCTCATCCACGAACTTCTCTTCCACCAACTACAGCTCCAAGTCGTTAAAGTTAATGAGTTTACAATTTCAATTGATTAGAAATGAGGAAAGAAATGCAGACAAGTTAAAGCGTAGCACTATAGCCAGGCTGAGGTTCGCACCCGGGACCTTAGGTGGCAGTCATCAAGCACACTAGCTACTCGACTACCAAATCGGTAAAAATTTTGAAGCCTTGAAGACTATTCTGGCTAGTCTTTCTGACATAGTTGGATAGAAGTTCTTTCTCAATTAAGAGTTTGGACATGACAGGTATATACCATAAATCATGAATTACGATAGTCATATTTGAATTCAGGATAATTTTTTAATGGTTTTAATGTTGATTGCTTTTAACCTAATAACCCTTTATAACAGGTGGCTAGGATTAGCTTTCAAACTTACAGTTCATAGTTATAGGGGACATCACGGCAAGGTGACGATATCAACATGGATTATGCTGGCCGCAACATCTTTTATTATAAACCTATATTTCGGCTTTCCCATTCATGCCACACGAAGGGCATAGTGGAATATCCAAAATTTGCTCATACCTATAACAGCCAGTGTGGTGCCAATTTGATAAAGATTTGTGTGCACTACGCAATAGCAATCAAATTTAAGGTGTGGGCACTAATTTCCATTCCGCTGGAATCCAACGAAATTATCTCCTCCATTTCGCCTAGGTTTCTATAATAGCATTTAATGACTAATGTGATTAACTTATTTAAGAGCATAAGAAGAAGACTATGGAAGTCAAAATATGGTGATTGGAGGTAGCTGCTCATTGCTCACGGAATATTTCACAAAGGTGTCACAATATAATGTGTCTCTCTTTTATGAAGAGCGAGGGGCTATCTAAGAATTTTACCAATTTCAGAAGTTCTTACACAACTCATTGTCAAGCACAAAGCTCACGTCCCGCGTTCAGGTGTCTGTCGACCCGTGGTACCACAAAACAAAATCTCTGATTAGGTTTTGCAGCCGAGCTACAACTATTTGAGCCCAATCCAACTTCCAGCAAGTGAAAAATTAAAGAATTCCATTACTCAGTTTGGAATGCAGGTATGATATCGATTCACAAGGCAAAACATCGCATGTAATGGTTAAGGATACTGATGCTTATGAGATCGTAGCCGAACCAAACACAAGACGGATCAACTCTCATTTAATGGCCTCCTTAAGGGCCCATTTCACCCCTCGAAAGGACTTAGCTTATTATGATCAAATTATGTTGTTCGTCTTATTAATTGTTTGTACACAAATTATCTTGAGCTGGACCTACTAGTTTTATGCGGATTCCAAACGGCTTATGTGCATGTTCTCAATGAGTATTATTTATTCTCTGAGGTGTGACATTGTATGCAAAGAGTCTAGTCCATGGTATAATAATACAAGGTAGCATTGACAGTTGCTTGGGAAAACATCTCCTGTCAAAAAATATACTCACAAAAAGAGCGCTCACAATCCGCCATTGAAAACACAAACAATGTTGTAAACGTTGAAGTGAAAAAAAACAACAACCACAGCAGCTGCAGATGCATTTCCACAAAAAGCTGTTTTTGACAGGAGATGTTTTCTTGTAGAAGAGAAAATAAGCAGTTGTCAATGCTACCTTGTATTATTATACCATGGTCTAGTCTGCTGCTGATTGTAGTCTGAATCAGGGACGGAAAATAAAGGGCTGCACAAATGCATTTAAATCGCTTTACAAATCATTTGTGTGGTGCGCAATTACTTTCGCTCTTTTACTCTCAATTGCGGATAGCGTTGGCGTGAGCGCAAATACTTGCTAGTGTGCTGAAATAAAAAACTAGTTGAAGGCAAAACAAATGAGTTATTGACTCTCACTCAATATTTTTGTAAATAAAAAGAACTTGCAAGAGGAGTACAAGTAAGCAAGTAGTATAAGTATTTGAGTATTTTAGAAGATAAATTTTCATTGCATGTGTGGTTATAAAGGAGGGCAGGAGAGGGTTAATATGTATGACCAACCCCCTTTTCCTTTTTCCTTTTGGGACCCTGTTCCCCCCCTTTTGGGACCCTGTTCAAGTGTAAGTGTAGGGTATAAATATACAAAAATCATAAAATTTGTATGGGAACCCACCTAAGTAGGGGTCGGAGTGGATAGGTCCCAAAGGGAAAAATGTTCCTATTAATAAAAGTAATGGGGGTCGGTCATACATAACCCTCTCCGACCCCCCATTTAAGCTGAAAATACTGATAATTGTAACTGGTTAAGCACACTGAAAATGCCTTTTGATTTTAACATACGCAAGTATTTGGAGTACAAGGTAGAACTATATAGTTATTTTTTCATTTGCCCTGATAGCGGACGATAACTTTTATAATTGACGAGAGCAAGTTGCGTATGCATTTGATCCGAGAGAGAGTGAGTTAAAATATTAATTGTTCTCTGAGCAACAAGTAACGCGCTTACGCTATCTCTTTGCTGAATTATTCTACAAGTGATGTGCTTTACTTAAAGTACTTGGTGTAATCAAAGAAGCAAATGCATTTGTGCAGCCCTTTAACGGAAAATAACGATTATTTTTTAATTTTTAGATCAAAAGATCACATATGAAAAGATGTTGAAAAATAATTTTAAATGTATCAATATGAAGCTTGTAAGTCAGGGATTCCGTTTTTGACATGATTTTTAATATAGAAATCAACTTATAGTAAACCAGTTATTTCTGATCGATTCTTTTTTCGATCATATATTGTAAACGGTTCTTTTTGGTCGTTATTTTTTCGATCAGAAATAAAAATTATTTTTTAAATGTTATTTTTTCAATCAGAAATAAAAGTTATTTGGTCGTTTTTTCTTTCGATCAGAAATAAAAGTTATTTTTTAATTTTTCTATAAGCCTGGAATAATTTGATTCAAAAGTTATATTGTGTCGACAAACACTGCAATAACATCTCTTCCCATTGAAAGGGTTATACAGTGGTTATATCATTAAATAGGTCTCTATATCGCGAAATGGGATTTATACGCGATTATCTGGGCTTGCTAAGGAATTTTTCCTTTATTTTTTTTATGCTTCAATTTTATAACATAAAAATAATAAATGTTTTTAGCGATCAGAAAGACTACGTCAATTGTACGTTGCGTTATTATTTTCTTCAGCACTATCTCTCGATAGTTTCTCATCGCTATTTAACAGATGTTCTGAAAGATACAATTTTTCTCCCAAACAACAATAAACTTAATTTATCGCATGCGATATTTTTAAAAATTTTTCATACCCACTTTGCACAATGAGTTCATGGCATCGTGACTGACCCACCAAGCAACGTTTTTCAATATCGAATTTGTTGTTTTATTTTTGTTTTCATTTATTGGCCGCAAGCATTTTTTATCTCGGTCCCACCTCTTGCAACCATACGATGCTTCAAGTCATGCGCATCGCTTTCAAAATATCACGCCACCAGCCGAAAGTGACAGTTCGCCTGTATAAAAAACAAATACTTTTTTTATCCATTCTTCACAGAGAGCGAAAGATATAAGATTGCTCTCTGTAAATTTGTTCGAAGATTTGAGGGGAAATGAGTTCGATGGCACACAGAAAGCTGCTGCTATGAATTGAAAGAGTTGGAAAATAAAATAGTAGAGATGATTGTTTTATCGATTTTAAATGATTCTGGACTAGAATAGTTTGGCTATTCGGTTCGATACATGTATCGATTTACACAAAAAGTGAAATTTATTAAAAAAATTGAACAAACTTTAAATAATTTAGTGACCATTAACTTAATTTAACTTGATTTAAGTATTGTTGGATGTATTAATAAAAAAGTTCAATATATTAAGACTGTGTGTGCAACAAAGCCACCCTGATATGCAAGACCTACCAATCAGTCTTCATTAGTAGTTTCGTTTGTAAAAATTTTTATCCAAGTTGAATATTTAAATGAGTGTTACCAATCATGTTGGAATAATTCGGAAAAAAATAAGTCAACAGATCGGTAGAATAATTATTTTTCAAGAAAAATTGTTTTGACTTAATATGAAAATTTAAAAATAAATTTATAAAATTAAAACAACTAGTCAATTAAAAATAGTCTTTGAGAACTTGTATTTTATTGAATAATATTTTCATGACATTGGGCAGGAGTCATAATTTAACTATTTCAAAATGCATCTATGTAATTTTTCCAAAAAATTTCAAAGTTGGCATCTCGAAAAAATGGTCCAGATGCATTTTGAAAAAGTCAAAATAAATTTTCGAAGCAAATTTTATTCAAAATAGCCCACTAGCTGTAGAGTATGTTCTTTATCCATAATGGTTTATTAAGCCACTCCAAATATCATTACTTTTAATTGGAAAATTATTTTTCAAGCACATACAATTTTGACGTATTCGGACAAAAAGCATTTATCATATTTTATCTTTTTATGTCTACAAAAATCGAAATTACGCAACCAGGTAGCAATAACTCGATTGCTTCGAAACTTGTATGGCACTTAAAACCATCCTGTTGAAAGGAGAGGTCGTTTGAGTCCGTATACTTCTTTTACGACCACAAAATTGTATAGCACATCCCTGTAGAGCACTTCATTGACTGTTACGGCTCTTTCGTCATAATTTTCGAAAAAGTACAGCCCTATGCAACCTCCGGCCAACAATGTGCACCAAACATTTACTCATTGTGAGTTTGTTGGAATATCCTGACCCACTTGCGGGTTTCGAGTCCCCAACCAACTAAAAATTTTACTTCGCATTTCCGTATTTGAGAAATAATTTAATAATATACCTTTGTGTAACTCTTCATAATGGAAAAATCTCGTCATATAGTGTTAGTTGATATAATAAACGCCAAGAATATTCTCTGAATTAATAAGGGAATATTTATAGAGAAATCTCTTCCAGATATTTTTCTAGAATCATTTTATAAAGATTTTTAAGCTTGTATAAAAAACCCTACAATGGTTATTGCAGACTTGTCATTTTCAAATATTCGAAAGCAAAATCAATCAAAGCATAATTTTTAGTGCAATTTTTACATAATTTTAAAAGCCTAAATTGGGTCTGTTTCGATATTTTTTTTTATTAAGATGCAGGAAATCGTGCTGGCTGTAGTGCGGTCAGTAAAGTCAACAATTATTTTGTGTCGCTTTATAACCTCATACGATGATCATACAAAGATTTAATCTTGAAATTTTGAAAAGAAAATTTTCTCAAAACTATTATAGAAGGAAAACTGCTAGTAAGGCAATTACTTATTAACGAAATCGTCGGTATAAAAATAAGCTTCTACAGAAAATAATTTTTTTGTTTTTTTTGCAAAAATCACTTCCACTTTTCACCTTTTCCAAGACACAATCCGAGAACGTACTGCGCTATTGGTGATCCGCCGGCTTCAGTTCTTGAATCAATTCGACTTTGTTCTCATGCTGCGCCACATCGAATTGAGATTCTTGGGCAATTTTCAACACTCTCCTTCACTGCCTCACTAATCGAACGTCCGTGACAAAGACTTTCTTAATTTCTCTGTATTCACATCTTGTACTGAGTCAGTCTCTTGGATGTTTTTTTATTATGATGCGCACACGTCTCAGAAGTCAAATGTTAACGACAAAAATTTCTTAAATTTTGCGTATCGTAACACAATAGAACGTATTAACGTAATAAAATTCAATGAATTATTTTCTTTAGTTCTGTATTGCGTAGCATTCTATGGTATATTTTCTACGCTCATTAATAAAAAATGTCAAAAACTCTATTGTTGAAACACCCTTTATTTTGCCTTGAGAAAGTTTTTAAAATACGTGTAACGATCTCCATTTTGAGGACTCCATTAAAACAAGGTTTTTATATATCGCTTAATATAGAAAAGTCGCAACTCGATTTTTTGTTACTTTACAGAAAAATAAAGAACTGAATAAAATCTGGAAAACTGTGGATATAAAAACTTTTTTAATGCAGTTTTTATTTAAAATAGGTAACAACCACAACAAGAAAAAGCACATTGATTTTTTCGGGAGGTAGAAAATGAGTTTTAAATTTTCAAAAGTTTTCGACTATCTAACGGGTGTTTTTTAGCTACATGAGAAGTTTCGATAGTTGTTGTCTATGGTTTGACAGTTGAAAAAGTCAAACTGTGTTGACCTTTCTGTTCAGTAAGGTTTCGAAATTCATCATAAATCGTTTAACGCCAGAACGCTTCCAAATTGTGGAAACTTACTTTGAAAAAAAAAATGAATCTGTTCGCGAAGTTCATAGAGCACTTCGTCCATTTTACGGTCAACATAATCGGCCTAGTGAGCAAGCTAAATAGCTTTGCCAATAAGCAAAATTGCCGTATATGGAGCGAAGACATTCCTCAAGCTATTAACGAATCACCATTACATACATTAAAATTGACTGTTCGGTGCGGCTTACACGCTGGCGGCATCATCGGCCCTTATTTCTTTCGAAATGAGGAAGGAGCTGCCATTACGGTGAATGGCGAGTGCTATCGAGCAATGCTGACTGATTTTTTGTTTCAAAAAATTGTTGAGTTTTTGTTTGAACTTTATTTCTAGAAGTGGTCCTGTTAACAGGCCCTCTCGTAAGTGCGACTTAGCGCGTCTGGATTACTTTTGGGGCTATGTTAAGTTATTGGTTTATACCGACAAACTAGCAACTCTTGAAGTATTTGAAACCATTCAAGCCGCCATTGACGCCATGCGGCCAGATTTATTGGAATAAGTAGTGAAAATTGGACTTACCTGGACTATGTAACTCGTAGCCGCGGAGGATATATGCCGGAAATCATATATAAAAAATAAATGTCATGATTATCTACTTGATTATAATAATAAAAAATTCAATCCAACAATATTTCTGTCTTGCATTATTATTTAAAGTTCTCAAGCTCTTATATCATGTTTCCACGGCACCCTGAACAACGTAATTCGAGGCTGAACTATGTTCCGAATTAACTAATTCGCCATACAACATTTGACAAGCTGAATTACCTCATTCGAAGTTGATTCAGTTTGAACTAACATCCGAATCAAGTACAAATCGGTTTTATATCTAATTTTTATCGAAAATTAATCGAAAACAGCAATGGAAGAAAGACAAAGACAACAAAAAGTCAAAGACCGCTGTCAAAGTGAGTATTGCTTTCAGCTCTACATAGTTTCAGCTGTCAAACTGAATTAAGATTTCTTCATGAGGCTATTGCACATTCTTAATTTGCAAGCCAAAATACTTGATTCAGAGTGCCGTGGAAACATGCTATTATAAAAACACCTTAAATAACAAAATTGTAGTTTCCGAAGACGGACAAAAACGATTAATGAAACGCAATTTCCAACTAATGATTCAGTAATCGATTAATGTTAATTGAACATTTCTAATACCTGTACTGCCATAAATATATAAAGATTTAATTTTAAATAATAATAAATTTAACTTTTTTGACAGATGTTTGGTAAATTACTTTTAATTTTGAAAAAAATTGTTAATATAATTCATAAAAAATATCTTACGCTGTAATTCATAAACTTAAAAACTAAGTTCAACTTCACGAACAAGAGAACGCAAAGAGTGCAAATTCGCAAGCAGTAAAAGCGGAGAAACATGTTTGTTCCCCTACTTCAAAGAGCAGCAAACAAATGACAGCCGCACACATAATAAAAAAGAAATAGCACAAAAAAAAAACAACAATTTTAAAGCTGAGCCGAATTCGATTGAGGAGAAACACATTCAGAGACAATCTAACGTGTTATAAAGGCACACGTCTTCACTGGGCTGTTTATGAAATCGATGCGGTCGCAATTATAAAATAAAATTTATTACAAGCAATAAAGCAAATAAGGAGATTAATAAACAAACCAAAAAAATTTGCAATACATTTGAAAAATAGCAGAGAAATCAAAGGCAAAAAAATAAAGTGAGTGTGTCGTTAAGTGAAAAGAAAAAAAGAAAGTTTGTTATATTTTTCTTAAATTTGCATTTCGCAAATTCCTATTTGAAAAAATCTGAAAAGAAAATGTCAAAAAGTTGTTAGCTCTTAAACAATCAAATAGAGAAAAAAAAAATTAAAAATTCTTAGTCAAAAGTTTAAAAGAGTGACGTGCTTTAATCTTGGGTCGTGGCTGAATCTACAAAATTAATTATCTAGTTGCAACGCCTTTTTTTCGCAGTGAAAATTATTTGAAAAGTTTTCCCATTCACATGACAAGTGGGTTGGGAAAAACGCGGCTCCCCTTTTTTCAGTTTTTAAAACATGCACTCAAATTGTGTGCTTGTGTGAATGTGTTGAAATTTCTTGCAATAAATTGAAAAAAAATGTTAAAGATTACAGCACTGCTGCTAAACATAACCTCAACTTCATGCAATTTTTCTCAACTTCTCGATGCAATTTTCTTAAATTAATTTTTTGTTTTTATTTTTGTTTTATACTTTTCCAAACTTGGATAACAACGCTAAATAATTTTAATTGCTACAACATCAACAACAATAACTACGTCTTCAGCTATAGACAACTTTTTCTAATTAGCAGGTAAGTCTCTCAGTCTGTGAAATTATTTGCATAAAAATCTCATGCAATGTTTTTAAGCGTGATATAAATCGATGATATTAAATTTTTCTTTCATGCGTGTTTCGAAACAACAAATCTTAGTGCGTTTAGTTTTTGTACTTGCATTTTAGTTTTGTCACTTAAATTCCTCAAAATTTGTTTTAATTAGCCACTTTGCATATGTCAACCCCACATCTTCTGCCCCAACCAATTTTTTATTTATTTCTTTTAATGCACTAACGTGCTACATATTGCATATATAAAAAATTCCCTCATGCCAGTTTTCGCCGCCGGTTAACTTTTTCTCTCTCTCTCATCATCATGCCATAACAAATATTTGTCTACTTTTGTTGTTGCTGCATTTTGTCTCTTGCAGCTCATTGTTCTTGAATTTATTTCACATGCACTCGGCGCGTTTTTTTCTAGGATTGTTTTATATTTTATTTTATTTTTTTTTTTAATATTGTAAATGGGCGGATGTGGGCCAGTTTCGAAGCCAAGCATTGTTACATTCGTCTATTGTGTTCACAGTAATTTTGAGTGTCATGCAAGTTTTTTGTTGCATGCTGCGTTTTAACCTCTTATCAGTGATGACGCTCTGCACTGCAAGGTTGCCATCATATCTAATTTTATTTAATTTTAGAAAAAATTTAAAATTGGTACCAGTTAAAAAAATATTAATTTGTATTAATTTGGGAATTCACATTATTGTATAAAAAATGTTTAATATGCAAGGTAAAAATTAAAAAATTAAAAATCCTTTTTGTGATTGTACGACTGCTTACTTTGTCAAATGGAAAAATAGTATATGTCGATGGGTAAACCCTTTGCGACTGACGTTCTCTATTTTTCATAATTCTACTGACGTGCTAGTTTACTAGGGAACATTTTGCCAACATACATTTTCAAAATTCGCTTTATATTATAATAGTTATATACTTTTAACTGCTATATTTTGAAGTGAAGGGTGCTATTTTTTTTTTTAAATTAAAGATTTTTTAATTAAAAGTTTAGAAAAATGTTACTTAAAGTCTATAGTTACTTTTGCTTTAAGACATGTGTACTTTTTTTTTTAAAAAAATTAAGCATTTTAAGATCGTTATTTTTGACTGTTTTTCTCAAAAAACACTTTGTACTTGCTTGAGAGGAAGATATCCTTTCTTTTCCCTATTTTTTTTTTGTGCTTTTCCCTAAATTTATTGTGTTTTTTTTTATATTTATTTTAGGCCTGTGCGAGTACTTCGAACGGCGAGTAATTCGTTGCGGTTCGAGTCCGAATAGATCGACTCGAAACTCGAATTGAAAATCTCGTATTTTCGAGTAACTCGAGTTTCAAAATTTCGAGCTTCTCCGAATAATTTTTCAAACAAATTTTCAAATACATATGTATTTCAAAACATAAAAACTCGAAACTCGAAAAATACCACGAGTTGTTTGTAAACTCGAGGCTATCGAAAATGCGAATTATTTGAGTCGAGTTCGAGTCAAGATTCACTATTCGACTAGACTCGTAAACGATGCTATTCGCTCAGGCCTAATTTATTATTTTTTTTTTTTGTTTTAATTTCTTCTTTTTTTTTCTTAAATATATCATAATTTCAGAATTTCTACTCAATACCAACAAACTCACATGTCTTGAATATTTGTGTTTCAAAATATTTACCAATCTCATCGAAAATGGTCAAATATGAACAAAAATACTTGATTCCCCTTTCACCTCCCTCCCCACCATTTCCTATTTAATGAATTAGCACTAAACCGCCCTCCGTTATTGCTAAAATATAAACAAACATTGTACAAGGTTGTTTTTGTTGTTGTTGTTGTGGTTGCCTTTGCTAGCTTCTCTTAATGTAAATACGATACAAAAAAATTTTCGCCATACATTTTGAAATGTAAATATTGTCTATTTGTTTTAATTATAAATACATATACATTTAATTTTCGAATATGAACTCTCGATTGTTTTCTCATTTTATATAGCGAAAAATTGTTACTGTATTGGTGCATTTTATTGTGTATATGTTGATTGCGGCTTATTTCATTCATGTGGATTTTATTGTGGCAAAATTTACAACCTAGGGTTAATGAGAAATTTTTTTTTTTAATTTTTCGTTTGATTTTTTACTTTTCTCCCATGCAAAAAACTTTAAATATTGATTTTTTTTTTCTATCCCATTGCCCTCAATTTTTAAGTTCAAAGTAAAAGCTTAATAATGTCTTTTGTTTTGTTTCCAAAAACACAATTCTAGAAATTAAACATGTGTTTGCTTGAAAACATGAATTTTCTTAAACTAAGTAGAACTGAGAACATTTCACAAAGTTTCAGAACAATACCTTGCGAAAAATTGTTTCCTTTAAAAGATTGTATTTAAAATATTTTATTATTTTAATTCAAATTCCATCAAAACAAATTCTGATGGTATGGTATTATTATACAAAAGGCTCTGTCGGTTTTTTTTGATATATTCTATCGGTTACATGATACAATAAGAAGGTAGGGTAAGGAGCTTTGACAAGACCTAACGCTAATGTCAAAATCACAAAATACTGTGCTGCCATATCTTAAGAAAAAGTCCTATAACAAATCCTATGACAAATCCATGTTTCATGTTTTCAGTTGGTAAGCGTTTTATATGATATGCATTGCTGAAAATAATGATAAACGCGGAACTTTAAAAAACAAATTTGATTTATGTTCAACAGTTCCACTGTCAGAAGACTTTATTTATTTATTTTATTTATTTATTATTTCGTCAAATCGAGTACAAACTCTTACATTCACTTAACTAACTTAACTAATTATATACATTTAATCATTCGCGATTACATCGAAAAAAATTTTTAAGGGTACAAACCAAAACTAACATGAATACAAAATAGTAAACAGATAACACATATCAGATACTGTGGGGCTGGCTTAGAACTGGAGTAAGTCGAATATGGTAAAGCGTTTTATTAAAAATAGATGCAGTGAGAACCTCAATACTAACAGTTAGGTCCTTATCAATTAAAATTAGGCCTAGTAGTCTACCCACATCATTTACATATTGTTAATTTGAACCAAGTCATATTGACTAAAAAATTCTGCAAGTGATTATTTAATATCATTGTTGACATTCAAAGGAATAATATAATTTCATCGCAATCGAACTTCCTTAAAATGTTCGCAAAATTAAAGTTTCCGGTGAATGTAACATGTTGAAAAGTGGTTAAATTATCAAGTAGAGAGCGACAGTTTTCTAAATGAGTGTTATAAGGTTCTAAGGAGCTCTTCGGTGGTATAAACCTAACGATAACAAATAAGTCAAACTCTATTGAAAAGATATCTAATAAAAGACAAGGAGATGAAGTGCATTGTACAGATGTTGAGCGCCAATTCATCCGAAAAATTAAGAAATGAAGACAAAACAAAGCGAGAAATTTCCGAGTTATTGAAGGGTTCAAAGAAAAAAGAGTATTTTGCTTTTTATTTTGAACCAAGGAGGAAAAACGTGACTGAAAACGAACAACCAACCTCCGCAAAGTTTGACGTATTGTTGGGTCAACAAACTAAAAAAAATCCATTTCTTTCATTATAAGAACTAAAAAATTAGTTAAATGCGCCAGTAACTAGTCGCACAATACGGAATAGATGCAACGGAAATGATTTGAAAGAACATTCTGCAAGAAAGCTTGGCTTTGCTTTGCTTTTGCGAGAAAGCATCTGATATGAAAAAATTGGAAAAACGTGTTGAGGTCGGACGAAACAAAGGTAAATTTGTCCGGATCCGATGGGAAGCCTCTTGTAAGACGCCCAAAAAATACTGCACATAACCCGAAGCACACAATTAAAATGATTAAACATGGTGGTGGTAGCATAAGGCCGGGAGTAGAATGATTGCGTATGCGTTTTTCATCCGTTTACTCGCTGGTGTTATAAAATAGAAGTATGTGAAAGCTTATGGGAGCGAGTTCAATGGTTGTGAACGTTACGCTGGCAAAACGTTAGTTACGCAAGAAAATTGAAAATACTTCAACTTTTCTAGCGTAACTAGCGTTTTTTGACAGCTCGTTACTTATAACGAACATATAGAAGAAATAAAAGAAACGAGTCAGAAACTCATTATTTTTAGGGATGGCTCTTGTGAATAAATCTTAAGAATTAAGAATGTCTATAATTTTTTCATTATTAATTATTCAAAAGAACTTTTTTATACTCAGGATTTAAGATTATAAATGAAGACAATTTAAGTATTTTTGTGTAAATACAATAAAAACTCAACATTAAGAACATACCAAATGTTTTATAATTTTGTAGCCCTGCTTAATCTGAACGTAAAACGCAATCATTGAACTCTACCATCATTTTCTTGCGTAAATTGCTCTAGCGAGTAAACGGATGAAAAACGCATACGCAACCATTCTACTCCCGGCTTAATGCTATGGGCAGTTTTTCCTCATCGAGTGTAGGTCCAATATATTAGATTAAAAAGAAATTCCGTTAAAATGGTTAAAATGGGAGTTTAAGCAAGATAACGATCCCAAACACTCCTCGCAACAGGCAAAATATGGTTCCGGGACAATGACCTTCCCGTCACATTCGGAACAGAAATCTCAAGTTATCAACGCCACCTAGTTTCAACCATTTAGTTTTATTTCGAAACATTTTCATTCGTTAAAATATCCCCAAGACTTGAATCCATATTACATCCATAATTGTTTTTCAGTAGATGCATCCCTTTCTGTCTGTCCATGAAAACTACTTCGCTTTGCCTCTCACTTGGTGGTTCTTATTAGATGAAAATCGTTTTATAGTATGTTGATCTTTTTCTATTCAACCGCCGTTAATTACTGTATAAGTTCTCTATTTTCATGGTTGAAGCAATTCACATTCCGTAATTTAGAAGTTATTACTTTGTTATGGCAAGCCTTTATTCAACTCTGTGGTGTGCTGCATTTACACCATGTTCAAGGTACACATGCAGCTTGTTGCATTGTATAACTCTGCAAAGGTTAATCTAAAAATGTTTGATAAAACATACGCGCACTTTTACCAAACATAAACACATACGATTTGTATGTACCTATGTATAAACATTCATACTTGTATGTATAAACATTCTTGCTTGCTGTGATGACATTATCGATTTTTTTTGCACTTGAAGGTGTGTCCGATAAGAATCCTATAAAAAATCACGCGATTTTAATAAACTCCCGAAGAGAGTAAATTTTGCCAAATATAATAAAAATCAAACCATAGACGCTCGCATCATTTTCTCATGCGAATAAGTGAAAAGCAGAACAGAACAGAACGAGATTATCAACAACAGAGAACTTGTGAATGAAAACGACCTTCACACATCGTTGCGATTCATTGTTATTGTAATTGCTGCGTTTGCCAACATGTACAAACATAGGCAAGCAGTTTGGAAAAGAGCTTTGATTCATAATTTGAGCAGATATTATAACACCCACGTTTGCAATGCAACGCTTTTACATACGCAACGAAAAGGGTGTTTCGATGGGGAAAAAAGAGTAAATACAAGCGCTGCCTTTTTAGTCTTGCGCTTCGGCAACACTAAGTATTGCCAGATGAATTTTGACAGTTCCATTCCCTTTTCAATTTTACATTATCTAGCATAAACGTAATCACAACATTTTGGTGTATGTGCGCTAATTGTATTGCATAAAGTGGTTTGAAAAATATATCAGCAAAAACTGGAATTAACACCTGAACATTTTCGGGTGATGATTTTTTACTATTTTCGACGTGGATTGATCTGAAAAGAATGTATCGATCAACATTGTTCGTCTTTTGGTGATGAAGCACTACACCCAGCGACTGTAAAACGTTAGTTTAATAAGTTCTAGTGTGGTCGTCATTCTCTCCAAGCCGAATTTCGTGAAGGTTGTCCAAAAACCGCTGTTGTGGCAGAAAACATCGATGTTGTGAGTGAAATGTTGGAAGCAGACAGGCATGTGACATACCGTGAGATGAAATCATCCTTAGTCATAAGTGGGACATTCATACATTCGATTTTACATAAGCATTTAGACGTCAGGAAGATTTGTTCCCGTTGGATACTCCATAATTTCTCGGTTGCTCACAAAAAAAAAAAAGCTCGTGTCGATTGGTGCAAGGAAATGTTGAAAATATGATGCGAAGCGGAGGCCGTTCGAAACACGTCTACGATATAACCACAGATGACGAATCATGAATCTAGGCTTATGAGGCCGAAAAAAGCAAAGTTTGGGTCTTTCAAAGTGAGTCAAACCCGACAACAGTTGTCCACGAACGCAGCACATCCAAGCAAATCATCGCCAGTTTATCTCAGAAAAACCGGATGTGTCGCAATTGCACCACTTGAGCAACATAGAACTTTTAATGCTGCTTGGTACGCAACCAATTGTTTGCCGGAAGTCTTCGTAGAATTGAGGAAAACGAACCACCGAAGGAAGATCATCGTCCATCACGACAATGTGAGTTCCCACATATCAGCTCAAACAAAAAAGTTTCCAAAACGTGGAATTGATGGGTTATCCATTTTGCACTCCTAACTTGTCACCCAATGACTTCTTGTTCCCTCACATTACCGAAAAGTGACCTCAGGAACATTACCTCATAAACGGCCCAAAAAGGCCGTTGAGGCCTTCAAACACCTGGTTTCGGAGGCAACAACTTATCTTGGTTGGAAATCACTCATGTGTCATTATCAATCATTCAGCCCAAAACTGAATTCAAGTCCCTAAATCAACATTTTCAGTTGTATGATAAAAAAAAAAAATTAAAAACTTTTGATTCATTCTTCTATTTTGTAATTATAAACTTAGGAAACATGTTTTAAAACGTTATAAACTTCAATAAGAGAAAACATGAGTAAATAATTAAATACTATGATAGAGGAAACGTTTTAAAGAAATATGTGATGTTTACAGGAAAAGAGAGCTTTTCTTCCTGGAATAAAAGTCCGTTTTTTTGCATTTCCTAAAATTAAATAATATTTTTAACAAAAAGACACCTCAATCGCCAAATATTTTAAAAAATTTGCTTACTTATAGCATTTTGAAGTTATAGCATGAAAGTTTCGAGTTTTGAGATATTAAGGTTCAAAGTTTGACAGTAAAAAGAGACCTTCGTTTCCCCATTTAAAATACATGGTGGAAGGTAGGGTTTTATAGTTTTTTGAGAAGGTAGAGGTTGGGGAAAGTCTCTTTTTTTGTATTTCTGATTAAGTAATCGACTTAACACCGATTGTAAAATGCGCAGAAAAACTTCTATTTTTAGTTCTCCTGAAAAATTTGGTCTGGGAAGATGAAGTCCCTTTTCCTGTGAAATATCACAAATGTTTTTAAACGAGCATTGGCTACATTCAGCAATCACAACTGTTGTGCAACTGTTGAGTGCTTGCCAACTGAACGCATAAGTATCAATTTCTGATCAGCTCAACGTGTTGTGAGAACTGGCAGTTTTTGGTATAATTTTATTTTTCTGATACATTTACTCAACATGTTGAGCACAACAGTTGTGATTGCTGAACGTAGCCATTATTCAATTTGACTGTTTCTACTCTATTCTTTTCTTCTATTTTTGTTGAATCACTGTCCGCCGCAGATTTTTGATCAGCGATCCCAATAATCATAAAAACGGTATTTTCAATCATAAAGATTTTTTCGAACGAATCACTGTCCGCCATATTGAATTTGTCATGTTCAATTTCAATATTCTGATAACAAATCCTTGATCAGCGATCCCAAAAACTCGAGTATATTATTTTTTGTAGTAGTTGGATGAGTAGGAAATAATAAATTGTAAAAATACAAAGGTGTTAGTATACTTACCACCATGCATGCCGCAAGGCGTTAACACACAAAAATTTATGATATTCTTATAGCAATTTTATTTTTACACTTTATAGAAAACTCCTAATACAAATAGAAAAATTTCGATATATATTTTTTATAATTAAGTGTTAACCCTGCTCACGTGTTACGCCAGATGTATCGTTGCTACATGCTCTGTTTACGAAGGCGTCATTGGAAAATATTTAAAATCTCACCTGGACAGAGTTGCCAGTTTCTCTATTGAACTGCAATTAGAAATAGCATCGCGCACGTGCTACCACGAGTTTTTTTTTTTGGCTTGGAAAAATTACAGTCAATACACACCAACAATAAACGCCACTTTCTTATACCAACACAAAATCATGCGAGTCACAACATTTTCTTGTTCTCGTTTTTGCTGCTTGCTCTTCTTCTTCTTGTTTTTCCTTTTCTCCTACTGACATTGGCCAACAACTGGTTTTTATTTTATTATTTACTCCATTTTCATTTTGTGCTCATTTATGTTTCACTTCGAACTTTTGCCGGTCTCTGTTGGCAATTGCAACAAAGCAACAACAACAACAACAACAGCAACAACGGCAAGTACATTATTATTAGCAGCAAGCAGTGTTTTACTTTTTCATGTTCCACCTCTTTACCACCCAATTTTTTATTTTGTCTACATCCAACTCACTGTTGAATTCCCTCTGTTTTACTGTTGATTTTAAGTCAAAAGTTATAATAAAAATTTCCCCTGAATCTCATACGATTTTTGGGCTATGCTATGTCGTTGCTCTCTCTTTGTAAACACACGTATTTACTTCGTTTTCCACCCTTCGTTTTACCTTGTCCTGTTTTTGTTATTGCTGCTGCTGTCGGTATGTCTGCGAATTACAACTCTTCGCTGCTTCGTTTCCCCTAAACGGCAGATGACACAAATAGACATACGTCAGACCCGCACCGTGGAGCAATTATTTCAAATCCATTAACTTAAAACACATTTGATTTATATTTAGTATTGGCTGTCATTTTTAGCTCCTCATGTCATGTCAAAAAAGTTAATATTAGTATGATAACATTTTTATGGACATCTATGACAGGGCTGTGGTCTTGTAGTTGGAGAGATTTTTATTAAGAGTAAAAGTATGATACTACTGTGTCTTTAGCTTTAAAATCTTTCACAGATATCTCGCTTATAAATTTCAGATCATAATGGGTCCATTTTCTTCAATTGAGAACTTCCATAACTGTGTTACCTTGGAAATTTCTGGAGATTTTGCTGTTATTGTTGGATTATAATTGGTCTGTTTGCGTATTTCTCGATGTCCAGCAAAATGTCCAGCAGCAACTTGCAAGAGAGGAACGCACAATTCTCTCTCAAATAGAAAAATATCTAAAAAAATACACGAACACATGGTATAATAATACAAGGTAGCATTGACAGTTGCTTGGGAAATCATCTACTGTCAAAAAATATACTAAAAAAGAGAGAGAGAGAGAAACAATCCGCCATTAAAAACACAAGCAATGTTGAAAACGTTGAAGTGAAAAAAAAAACAACAACCACAGCAGCTGCTGATGTATTTCCACAAAAAGCTGTTTTTGACAGCAGATGTTTTCTTGCAGAAGAGAAAATAAGCAGTTGTCAAAGCTACCTTGTATTATTATACCATGACACGAACTCAAAATCTGCAAAAACTTGCAAGCTTCGATAAAAGCTGATTAAAGCGCTGATTATAATAGACGGAACGGAACGATGTCAAGTGTCACGTAACGCAACAGAAAAATTAAAAATCTATAGATCTCAACGTCACGCTCCGTTCCGTCTTATTATAATCACACATATAAAGCGGGAAGTTCATTCACTGCATATGAATGTCTACTTGCTGAAAGCAATGCAATAGAAATATGTGAAAGCTTACAGATGAAAGTTCATTTACTGCATTTGCATATGCGTCCGTTTACACGCTACGCAAGCAAAGTCGAAAATATTTCAACTTTTCTTGCGTAATTTGCGTTTTTTGACAGCTCGTTACTTATAACGAACAGAGAGAAGAAATAAAAGAAACGAGTCATAAGCTCATTACTTTTAGGGATGGCTCTTGTAAACAAATCTTAAAAATTAAAAATTTCTGTAATTTTTTCATTGTTAATTTCTTAAAAGAATTTTTTTATACTCAGGATTTAAGATTTTTTGTCAATTATAAATGAAGACATTTTAAGTATTTTTGTGTAAATACGACAAAAACTCAATTTTAAGAACATACAAAATGTTTTATAATTTTGTAGCCCTGCTAACTCTGAACGTAAAACGCAATCATTGAACTCTTCCATAATTTTCTTGCGTAAATTACGCCCGTAAGTAGCTTCCAGCTTAATAAACTCATGTAATAGATTGCAAAGTGACATTTCCCAACGTTCTTTTCTGTCTATTATAACCAGCGCTTAACGTCTTGCTTACATTTCAAGTGGAATGGAAAACAAAAGGAAATTGGACGTGAAGTGTTCTCCTGGAACATTTCGCAAGGTTGAAAGCGGTAAATTTGAACAAAGATTTTCAACACAAAGAAATCTGAGAAGTTATAAATACCCAGTGGCAATGTTTTCTACAAAAATTGAAGATTGTCCGGTTTGTGACATAAATTTTACTAAATTTGTTTGATTGTTCAAATTGCAACTGTCTCAAATCTAGCTGTTTTCTAGCTTGCAAATTTTCTACAGTATAAATTTTTCCAGCAGGAATTTGCAACTTCCCTTCTAAGTCAACTGTCACTTTGCGCTCTCAATATCTCTTATTTTGTAAATTTTTTGCGTACTTCTTGCAAAGTACGAATTAAACTTTGGATATGAATTTTACAAAGTACAATGCGAATTTAACTTAAATTGACCTTAATCACTGTGACATCGACTTGGAGACAAAAAAAGTTGAAAATTTTTTTAAAAATTAAAAAAAAAGTTTATTATTAAATTAAAAAATTCAAAGATCATGATTTAACTTCAGAAATTCATCATCAGAAATTATTGAAATGCAGTGAAGTGTTGTAGGTCAGTGGAACTTAGTTTGAATGAAAATAATCATACTATCCTAAATACAAACTTGGAATTTTATGCATACAACTGGACAAGTGGATCAACTACCTATCAACATTGCATGCATCTTATACCAAGTCTGTTTTTCAGATAAGGATTTTGAAATTGAAAAGTACCATGAACCTAACATTTACTACTTTTCAAAAATTTCCAATCTCCAAAATCCTAACTGTGCCATAATGAGTCATAAAACGTTAAAAAAGTGCATCAATTACCTGTCTAGTGGTAATCATAACATTCCAAATTTGCATTTCGAATATTTAAATTTTTTCATTCAGGGTTAGTACAGTGTACCTACAACACTTTACAACATTTCAAGAATTTCTGATGATGAATTTCCCAAGTTTAAGCATGAAATAAATGCATTAAATTTTTTTAAATTTAATAAAAAAAAATTTTAATTTGCAAAAAGTACGAATTTAACTTCGTACGGATAAAAAATGTTGGTTTGTGTCTTTGCTAAATTATCTTCGGATGTACGAATTTAACTTCACGCAGTTTCTTTCAATGATAAAATCCATTTAGAAATCATTTAGTGTTCTTTGTTTAGGGTATCTTGGGAATTTCTTCTTTCCACATATCCCATGCACTGCCATCAACTTTTAAGTATCAGTGTTAAAAAAAGTGTTAAAACTATTTTCCGAACTCTACACTTACTACAATTTTTTCTTTTTCAAGTTTTATTTTCATGTATTTCAAATTTCTTTAAATTGTTTTTAATTACGGCATATTTGCATAACTTAATATAAAAAAAAAAAAACTTTAATGGTCGATGAGCACATTAAAAAGTTGTTCGCTTTTAGCCATTTTTATTCTAAAGAAAGTCTATTTATTTCTTTTTACCTTCTCTTAAACTCAAAAGCAACAGAGCATAACATTTATTGAACGTAAGGTCGTAGAACCGGTCTGAAAAGTCGATCGGCCGACTTTGTTTGTTGGATGTGCAAACATGCAGTCGTCAAACAAGTTTAAAAAAAAAATAAAAAAATTACAAAAAAATAAAAAACACTTGACGAAGCTAATCAGTAATATAAGGAAAATTCATTAACAGCAATCGTAGTTAGCTTTAAGCTAAAATTTCACTAGTAGGCAAGCTTCGTAGAGTTGTTGTTATTGTTACAACAAGTGTATACCATATAATTGTATACCATATTGTATTGTATACCATATAATTAAATTTTGCGCTTTTTTAATATGTGTGCAGTTTGCATTTTGATTGATACATGACTCGGGATGTACTTACACTGGGCTGGAAATAATTAATTTAAGTATGGTTTATATAAGAGCTGTTAAAGAGGCTGAGAGTTAAATAAAAACTATCACTGACTGACATTAAAGTTAAATGAAAATGAGTTCTATATTGAAAAGATGGAGTGACAGTATTGGAATACTCTCTTTGGAAATGCTTTTAAAACTAAATCTTAGGCTAAAAATAGAGGACTTTCAAGGAAAATACCAAAAAAACTGACCATTTAATTGCCGTGGAGGCGAAAAAGATCCTTTCGTGCCTTCAAAAAAATTCTCAATGCAGTCGCAGCCAACGTGAGTTCAAGGGCAGAAAGAAGAAGGTTGGTAGAGTACAAGCTCACATCAAGGTCACCAAGAAAGGTCCCGTTGGTAAGCAACAAAAAAAATATAAAGCAAATGAAAGACTGCCCTAAAATATAAAAATTGGTTCGTTGAAGAAGTAATGTAAAATGGCGAAACATACTCTGGAGCGACGAATGTAAGTTAAATTTATTCGGATCAGATAGCAGACACAATGTTAGACGGCCACCCAACATAGAATTTATTCCGAGATATTAAAAAAAGACGGCAAAACATGGCGCTGAGAACATAATGGTTTGGGCAAGTTTTTCATGGTACGGAGTTGGATCAATTCAGCTCGTGGAAGGAATTATGACTAAAGATAACTATGACTAAAGATGACTAAAGAAGCTACATTACTGTTTTGGAAAATGTTATGATGCCTTTTGCTAGTGAAAATATGCCCATAATTTGGACCTATCAGCAGGATAATGATCTAAAACACACGGCAAACTGTACCAAAGAGTAGTTTCGAAATAAAAATGATAAGCTATTGGATTGGCCGGCTCAACCGCCGGAACTCAGTCTTATAGAAAACCTTTGGAAACAAGTTTAAGACATTGGCGGTCTACAAAATTCTAAGAACAAGCAGGTGTTGTTTCAAAATATACAGGCATCGTGGATTCTTTAAGTATTATTAAATGTCAGCAATTAGTAGACTCTATGCCAAAAAGGTTGCAATAAGTTTTAAAAAACAAAAGCCATGCCACTAAATATAAACCGAGTTTTAATATTATTAAAAATTTCTTTAAAAATAACAAAAATAAAGTGGAGTTTTTTAAAACTGTATTTATTTTTTTGTCTACATAAAAACTGAATTATATTACAAATGGTAAAATAAAAGAGAAGCGAAATAAATGAGGAACTTAAAAATATTTTTTATCGTATGTACAATATAGAGTAGGTATGTCCTCACAAAAATAATTTAAAAATATGAGCCAGTTTTTTGGAATAACTATAACTTAGTTCATCTTGACAAGTGTATTTATTTTTTTTGTCCATAATTGTGCGTACCAAATTATTCAGAGTTTATTGGAAAATGTGTTGATTTCTGTATAATCATTCTATACTTATTGAGTAAAATCACTTTGGTGTAAGTAAAATCATTTTCTAGGAGTGAGAGTGAAAGTAAAAGTAGTAAAAGGAGTGAAAGTAATGAATAATACTTGTATAAGCAACTTTTGAATGCTTCCGTTCTTTCTTACTATACAGATTTCTTAGAAAGAACAAAGATAGATTTCAGCGACTTAACAGGATTTAATTGAATTCAAATGAGTTCATTGACTTCATACAATTTCATTGACTTCAAATGATTTTACTCACTTCAAATGATTTCATTGAATTTAAATGATTTCATTGAATTCAAATGATTTTATTGACTTCAAATGATTTAATTGACTTCAATTGATTTCATTGACTTCAGATGATTTTATTGAATTCAAATGATTTCATTGAATTTAAATGATTTTATTGACTTCAAATGATTTCATTGACTCTAAAACGATTTCATTGAATTCAAATGATTTCATTGACTTAAAATGAGTTTATTGTTTTCAAATGATTTCATTGACTTAATATGATTTAATTGAATTCAAATGATTTCATTGACTTCAAATGAATTGATTAACATTAAATGATGTCATCGACTTCAAATGATTTTATTGATTCAAATGATTTAGTTTTCTTAAAAATGAATTCATTGACTTCAAATAATTTCGCTGACTTCAAATGATTTCATTGATTCAAATGATTTCATTGTCTTTAAAATCAATTCATTGACTTCAAATGATTTTATTAACTACATATGATTTCATTGACTTCAAATAATTTTATTGACTTCAATGATAAAAATTTAATGAAATAAAGGTCTCAAAAGGCCTCCATTTAAATCAAAGCATCCTTTATTCATGTCTTAGGGGAGTCCACTTTTGTTTTTTTAGACTAAACCACCGCTGATTTAGACTACTCGGAAGAAGGCTGATTGAGTTGGACATTACTTTTCATATAAAAAAGTTTAGAAACCAAGATTTATGATAAACAAAATTTCTATCTTCATAGTTTTATCCATTTGTTTTTTTGCAGATGACCAAAAATGTTTGACTTAAAGTTTGCTTATAAATGGGTTTTACTATCTACCTCGGATAGTCAGAGTATCTTGATTTCATCAGTTGCATCAAGTTGTTTGAGTAAAAAACTATTAATCAATCACAAATAATAAAATATTATTATTATGAGATCATATGTTTATGTTAAAGTGATTGAGAATAAAAAATTTTGTTGGCAATCAAATACGCGGTATTTTGCGTTTGAACTTTGTTTGGCTCGAGCTCTTAAGTTAAGTGAGCTCCTCTTAAGTTAAGTGAAAAAACGTGAATACCGTGAAATTTAAAATAAACAAAATATGGAAAATTGATTTGAAAGACTTTTTCGCGTGTCTGCTAATTCTCCACTTAAGACATATGACAAACTTAAAAATGTCGAACATTTTTCTTTAATAATCGCAAAGTTCAAAGTCGGCAAAGAAGCAAAAAATAAGTAGCGAATGCGTTTTATAATGCAATGCTATGGTTTAATTTATTATTTCTAAATACAAAATTAACGAAATACAATTCATTAAAGTAAATAACCACATTAATATAATTTAGTGATCTTTAATCATAGATATACCATATGTTTATTTTGCAATTCCAATTTGTACCGTAGGTAGAACCACTTGCATTAAACCGTCTCTATAATTAAGGGCAAAAATACACAAAATAAAAAAAAAAAAAAATTCAAATAATAAAATAATTAAAATAATAAAATAATTAAAATAATTTTTAAATAATTAAAAATACTTTAAAATATTTCCTAACGGTGCGTCACACTCACCATATTAATCCTAATGAACAATTGACATTAATTTCAACATTTGATAAGAGGAAGTAAGGTATTGGTCCAAGGTCTATGCTTGGTGTACAAGATTTATATAACCTGGAAGGACATGCTTATTTTTTATACATTCGACGACAACATGTTTTAAAATGGCCCTACTGATTTCCTATCCGACAAAATCTTTAAAAATCACTTGTTCTTGATTTTTTAGTTTATTAAGAGTAAAGGAAAAATGCAATGTATTTTATTTTTAAAAGTTTTTAATACAAAATTAATTTTCACAGTTTGAGTTTTTTGTCTTGTTTTACAAAAAGTAAAAAATGCGTCGTCGATTCGACGAAGCATGTCCTTCCAGGGTTAAACAAAAGAAAAAAATGAAAAACCAAAATTGAACAAATAAATAAATAAAAGCTATAAAAAAATTAAATAAAAATACAGTAAAATTAATTGAAAAATAAAATTACTAAACAAATAAACAAAATAATTAAACAAATAAATAAAAAAAAAATTAATAAAATATAAATTAAAAAAAAAACATGATAATAACATAAAAATTTAAATATAAAAAAATAAATAAACAAAATAAAGCAATAAATGAAATACATAACAAATATAATAAAATAATAAATTAAACAAAGAATAAACAAAATAAATAAATAAAAAATAAATCACCAGCGAAATAAATAAAATAAAAATAAAAAATTTTTGAAATAAAAATATAACAAAAATAAACATAAAAAATAAAAAAAAAAAACAAAAAATAAATGTAAAATAAAATGATAATAAAAAAGGGCAAAATAAAAATAATATGAAATTAAAAATATAAAATAAAAAGTTAAAAACTTATGTAAAAATATAAAAATAAAAAATAGAAAAGTACAAAAATTTAAAAATGGAAAAATAGAAAAAATGGAAAAATAGAAAAAATGGAAAAATAGAAAAATGCAATAATAAATAAAAAAGGAAAAAACCAAATTCGAAAAATACAAAAATGAAAAAATATAAAAATATAAAAATATAAAAATATAAAAATATAAAAATAAAAAAATAGAAAAAGAAAAAAATTAAAAATAAAAAAGTGGAAAATAGAAGAGTAAAATAAAAAGAGTTTAAAAGAAAAGAAAAAAAGGAAAAAGAAAATTTTAAAATAAAAACAACTAAGAAACAAATTAAAATTAAACAAAAAATATTTGTTAAAATTAAAATAAAAAGAATAAACCGCACAAATCTGAAAAAAATTAAAAATTAAAAACATATCGCATCTTTATGTATTCCGAAAAGTGCTGTCTCGTTCGTGAAAGAAACGAGCAAAAATAGGTTTTGATATGAAAAAAATGTATTGCTTATTGTGTCTTACACGAACGATAGTCCTCTTTTCGGAATACATAAAGTGGCGGATAATGTTAACAAATAAAAATAATTTCAAATTGAAATTAAAAATAATAAAATAAAAGAAATTCTATAAGAATAAAAGAAAGAAATTCTATAAGATAAAATAAATTCAACACATAAAACAAAAATTAAATGAAAAAAGCGAAATGAAGAGAATTTTGAAATAAATTAAAAATAAACAAAAAATTGAAATAAACAGTAAAAAATGAAAATGAAAACTCAAAAGTGAAAAATAAAAAGTTATAAATAAAAAGTAATAAATAAAAAATAAAAAAAAAAAATTAAAAAAAAAAAAGAACATAAAAAAAGAAATATAAAATAAGAATATCAAAAATTTATAAAAATAAAAATAAACTGCAAGAAAAAATGTATTTAATTTTTCAGAAATTAAATACATTTTTACACAAAATTAGTCAAATTAAAACGTAATAAACATAAACAAAAAAAGCGTAATATTTTTATAAAATTTAAAAAATTCATGTTAAAAAGAAATAAAATTTCAAAAAAAAAAATTATATCAATAAAAATAAATAAATAAAAATAAATAAATAAAAATAAATAAATAAATAAAAATAAATAAAAATAAAAAAAAACGAAAAAACCAATTGAAAAAATTATAATTAAAAAAATTCTAAAATAGAATTGAATTAAAAATTAAGAAATTAGAGGAATGAAAAAATTAAATTAATAAGAAAAAGACTTAAAAATCTTCGCAAATAAGAAAATTTAATAATTAAATTTAAAAAATATATAAAATTATATTTAAAAATTAAATAAAAATATACAAAATAAAAAAGAAATTAAAAAAAAAACTTAAAAAATAAAAACTTAAATAAATAAAAAAATAAACAAAATAAAAAAAATAAAAAAAATAAAAAAATAAAAAAAAAAATAAAAAAAAAATGAAGAAATAAAAAAAAAAAAAAAATTAATAATTAAAAAAAAAATAATATACAAAAATTTTTTTTTTTTTAAAATTTATTTATTTGCAATCTGTCAAAACTAACAATAAGAAAATGTATTTACATTTAAATAATATAACAGTATAGTAACACTCCAATGAGTATAACTATATAAACAAAAGATAGTTTTACATCTTCAGTTAGTTACTTCAGGACATTATATAATACATTATGTACGTATGTAATATTAACAGATTATTTTTATTTGAATATGTGTATTACTTAATTAACGATGAGGTAAATCCAAGACATGGTAACGTTTCAGTCTTCTTGTTGATAAACTATTATCTAAAAGAGCTATAGCTAATGTGTTAATATGACTTTCGAGCCGGTTAATGTATCCTTCACTAAACCTTTTAATTTCAGACTTTACAAAAGGAATGCTTAAGTCATTATGGATTTGATCATTACGTACAAACCATGATGCATTAACAATGCTTCTCAATGTTTTCGATTGGTAGCGTTGCAGAATCTCGATATTTGAGTTGCTTGCTGTACCCCATAATTGAATACCGTAGGTCCAAACTGGTTTTAAAATTACTTTATACAGCAAAACCTTATTCTCTAAGCTTAACTGCGAGTTTTTACCAAGGATCCAATACATTTTTTTTGTTTTGATATCAAGTTGTTGTTGTTTAAAATTAAAAAAAAAAAATAAAATAAAAAATAAAATAAAAAAAAAAAAATAAAAAATAAAAATAAAATAAAAAACCTGGCTAAAATTTAAAATTTAAAAACCTTTCAAAATAAAAAAAAAAATTTTTCAAAAGATTTAAAAAATTCATCTCTACGATGGTTGCCTATTAAGCCTTGCGCCTAACAATAAAAAAACAATGGCGTATCAGTGAAAAGTCTTTTATTGTTTTTCCAAGTCTTTTTCCATCTTAGACTAGATACACTTTTGCAATCGTTTGAATCGATTTTCGAATCAGTTTTGCCACTCTGAAGTTGGTACTTCCTCAACGGCCTGTTCGGGCATAGGAAAACGATCGCCACGCATTTTTTCCTAATGTGAGGGAACAAGAAGAAGTCATTGGGTGCCAAGTCGGAACTGTACGGCGGATGACCCATCAATTTCATGTTTTGAGTGCTTAAAATCTCTTTTGCTTGAGCCGATGTGTGATGGAGGATGATCTTCCTTTGGTGGTTGGTTTTCCATCAATTCTCCGAAAACTTCCTTCAAATAAATAGTTGTGTAGTAAATAGTTGTCCGTTGCTCAAGTGAGACAGTTGCAACATGACCCGTTTTTGTCGGATTTTGCTCATTTTGAAGACCCAAACAGTGGATTGTTGCTACCAATAAGGTAGGGTTAAATTTGAAGGGCTGAAAAGGTTTTGTTCTAATTTATTATTTCACTTTGAAAAAATTAAACAAAAAATTCAATCTAAGTATATTTTTAACGATTTCTCCATACCTCGATTTAGTGAAATACACGCCATTACCTAGCAACGTAACGGAAATCCGCCTTAATTACCCAAATTAACCTTAAGAGCACAAAGCTTCCCTCTTCAGTTGTGTCACAATATCGTCAAAAATAAAATTTGTGACATTATTTTGTCTTGAAGAACTTAAGTTTTATTCATGCCTGCCTACCATAAGAATTAAGCGAACCAAAACAGTTTCGCACACATTTGCCCCAGACTATTTCCGCTGATTTACTCCCGACCCCACCACTGCTTACTTACAACAAAAACAACGCAATTTACCATGAACATCATGATGATTCATATAATCAACAAAACACGCCATCATTCCACGACACGACGCAACGCAACTTTCTTTACTTTACTACGCGGCTTGCCTACAAACTACCCTTCTAACACCCTGCTCTAATGTACACACTCCACATACCATACTCCGCCGCCGCTACTCATAAACATAAAAAAGAGCTCAAAGCGCAAATTCAAAAATTAACGTTAATACGCAGCAGACGTAGAGAGCTACGTGGGCTATTAGTATGATTCTGCTACACGTCATACGTAATTGAAAACGACTGAGCAAAAACGTATAAAAAAAAATTCGAATCATTTACTCAAACACACACGCACATAAAAAGTTCCCGTCATTCTTGCTTCCCTTTGTTTATTAGGGAAAACTATACAAGTAAATTTACACAAATTTATTTACGTCTGCGAAAATGAAATCGAACGCAAAAAAAAAATTCCATTTGAATCCCATGGTTTTTTTTAAAATGATTACATAATTAAAAGTAACGTGGAAATCAGCTGTTTTGAGCGTTTGAAGTTCAAGTCGTTGAATTTGTTGTCAACGCAGAAATGCTTGAATAATGCAAGCGAGTAATCGTGAATAGTGTGCTCATTTTATAATTCAGGTTGTACTCACCGATATAGAGTGGAACCCCTCTCCACATAAGTGAGGGCTCAAAATTCTGAAAACTTTTTGAATCTCTTTGTGTCTTTGGGAACTTTCTGTAATTGTTGAAAAAAGTACCATAGACTCACCTTTGCAACTCTTGATCTTGAAATTCAAACATGGAACAAAGAGCGGTCATTAAATTCCACGCAAGACTTGGTAAAAATACATCAGAAACATTTCGATTTATGCAACAAGTGTACGGTGATGATTGTGTAAGTAGAGCAGTTATTTTTGAGTTGCATAATCTTTTCTTTTGTCGGCAGAGATACACTGGAGGATGATAAACACACAGGAAGGCCAATTTCAGTTCTGACGCCTGAAATGATCCAAAAAAGTATGTGATTTTGTTGCAGAAGACCGCAATGCTTTAGTAAGAATTAAGGAAGAGGCCTTAACCCTTTCAAACCAATGATGACAAATCGTTATAACTTCGCTAGAAATTATTTTTTTCTTTGTGCGTCCTTCAAATTATTATTCAAAATGTCAATTAATATAATTTCCCATTTCAGGCTTCACATTGAACAAAACAATACATACCACATAACTCACTCAGAAAATAACTTTGAAATCACATCTCACAATCGCTTAACTTGGGTCTGAAAGGGTTAAATATCAGCAAAGAGACTATTCGAATAATTCTTCGCGAGTATTTTGACAAAGCAAAGGTCTGTGCAAAATTTGTTCCACGCACATTGAATGATGATTAGAAAGTGATGAAAGGCCGCCTTCCAGAAACGTCGTTGCGGCCTCAAGTAATAATGCACACTCCATGAAAGCAATTGTTACCGGTGATGAAACGTGGTGTTTCCAATACGATCCACAAAATCAAGCGTCAAAGTGCAGAATGGAAGTAAAAAAATTCACAACAAGCAAAAAAAAAAACGAAAAGTTCCTTTCAAAGTCAAGACAATGCTCATTACTAGGGCTCGGAATCTCATGCAAATGCATGTTTTTACTGCGCATCTTAAAATGGAAATAGTTAAGTTATCTTTACGAATCATGAAATTACCTTTAAATTAAATCCTTTAAAATGACATTCAATCGTTAGTGCATATTTTTGCATATTTTGCAATAAATGCATGGTTTTGCATATTTTACAAAAAACTCTTGTTTTTGCATATATATTACGCCTATTTTTGTATATTTTACAATAAATGTGGTTTTTGCATATTTTTAATTTTTTCGTTTACAACCATTTAAATTTAGTTTGACAACAATCATGGTGTAATCAACTGTACAAAATTGAGCTGTAAAAAAAATCGTAGCTATCTTGCCGAACGTTCTTTACACAACATTGTTACTGCCTGCTTGATTAACTAGGTTCAAAACTTTCTGTTTAAAACTTCTGTTTATTTTATTCAAAACACCTTTTGTACAATGCTGAAAATCAAAGCAACTTCATCTTCAAACCTAAATAAATATCTGTCTAAGCATCCGAGTGTGTTTCCGATGGAGCCGTACTTTTTTGCAAAGTTTGCAATAAGCGAGTGGTCTGCGAAAGGAAATTTCAAGTTGAACTTTTCAGTACTACTTCTGTTTCGCCAGGTCTCATCAAGTTTTCTATGGATTTATGCGAAGCCTATATTTCCGCAGAGATCCCTTTGTATAAGCTTAGTAACCTACAACTAAGAAGTTTTTTGGAAACATATACTCAGATATCAAATATATATACTCGCGTATCAAAGGAAATCAAGAACGCTTTATAGCTAAAACGCAATACTGCGTTAGGTCGGTCGGCCTTTGACCGTACTTTGGTGTGCGTTGTAAAAACTTTACGATATAAGCTGTCAAAACGGACGACCACAAACTTTGCAAAACTCAATTTTGCGTTGACAGATCGTGCGTCTGTCATTTTGGTGATGCCAATAAAAGCAGCTATACTAAAAATCCCACAAAACGTCCTGTTTTCCCGAAATCATGCAATTATAATTTTAATCAATGAAAAATTAAAAGATATTGTCATAAAATCATTAAGAACCATAAACCCTACTTTATAAAGCTAACAAGGAAAGGTTCCCAAGTGTCAGACGCCGATTTGAATGATTTTCGGATATGTGTTAGAGGATGAAATTCCAAGGTTGACTTTGGTTTTTTTACCATAACTCTGCTATTTACCATAAAAACACATACAAATTTGGTATCAAACGAAAGGTATTAAAAAGACGCAAATAACGGCATCCAATTTGTTGATTTAATAGTTATTGCAATTTCGTTGTTGCAATTTTCAACAGTTTTTAGTCGATATCATGGTATCACCTAAACGAAATTATTTCATATTAATTTGTATTTGAGCGCAAACAATTTTAAAAGTTACCCTTTTTTAAATTTTTAAGCTTTTGTAATGGGTTTTTTTTTCTCAAAATGTACTAATAACTTAGCATTTTGTTTGTTTTTACAGATAAAGTACACAATATGGGTATCAAAATTTTTGGTTTTTCACGATCTTTTCGAATATATAGATAAATTATCATAAAAGCTCATAATTAGTAAGGTTTCGATAAAAAATTTGTGCTTTTACTTGTTTGCCCCATGCCACAGTTAAACCCAATTTTTATAAATGAAAAATACTATATATTAACACAATGAGCAAACGCTTTTGCATACATTTACAGAGTTATGGTAAAAAAACCAAATTTTTGCTGATTTTGAAACGCCATTTTGAAACCCTTAACATTCAATTGAGCACATATAAAAAAATACGTCAACCTTAGAATTTCATCCTCTAACACATAATCCGAAAATCATTAAAATCGGCGTCTGACACTTGGGAACCTTTCCTTGTAAGATCTTTTTTTTTAAATTATTTTATCTGCGAAATAATGAAAAATGTCACTTATTAATGTGAAAATTCAGACTAGAAGCTTCAAAATAAATGAACGTTTTCCAATTTAATGATAAAATGTGAAATTAAATTAAAATGAAATTTCTGAAAACACAATTTCCGTTTTTATGGCATATATATATATACATGTATATCGATTTACATATATATATATGTATATCTTTTTTTTTATAAAATGTTATTGCTTGATGTCATTATTTTTCTTGCTTTTGTCAAAATTATTGCCATTTATTATTATTATTATTACTGTTCTTTTATTAAAAAATTTACCCAACTTAGTTCTTGGTGCAGAATTGATATAAACACAAAATTGCTTTTCTTAATTCCCTTTCATATGACACTATATCCATTAGTAAAGGTGGCAACATCTAATATGAACTTATAAATTATTAATTTCTTATTCGTGAGAAAAATTTTTATAAACATGGACTTCGAAACCGTCAAGGATTTAACTCCAAAACTATTTGATACCATAAGTTTGACTTATATGGGCGGTGCCATGCCCCCGTGTCCAATGCTCATTCAATTTTTCCAGTCAAAGGATAAGACTAAATAGTACATTCTTACCGAGTTTCATTGATGTGTGACTAATAGTTCGAAAGTTATACCCACAATTTGGGCAGCCGAAAAAGTGACACGCCCTTTGCCCAACGCCCATAAAATTTTACTAGTGGAATGGCACATGTAAATCGAGGCCGAACACCTAATTCCAATGTTGTGCGACCTATAATTCAAAAGTTATTCGATATTGCAGATTCGAGCTGCCACGCCCCCTTGTACAATGCTCGCTGAATCACTGGTAATTAGTGAGTACTTGGGTACAACTTTACTAAAACAAAATTAACTGCACAAGTGTTCACAGTTAAAAATTTTTTTCAAACACATTCATACACATGTCTAATATTTATCATTTCATTCTTATTATGCTTTTATATATTTATCATTTAACATTTTGTGGGCAATTGCAAATCTTGCTAGCAGCAATAAATTTGCATATACTATTATTTTTTCAAAGTAAAAATACAACATTCCTTTGTGTGTTATATTATTCAAACACTGATATTAAGGGTATTCGTCCTCAACCAACCTCATTAAAATATAAAATTGCCCAATATATAAGTTTGCCATTTTGCATGAATACCCTAATCATATTATTTTTAATATACTAAAAAAGGCATAAATTTGAATAGAATATACAATTGAATAATATTAATATCATGCTAAATTCATCAAAATCATTATTATACTACTTAAGCAGCATGTTAACTTAAACATTTTATCAATTTAAAAAAAAACTCGCAACAAAATATAAATTCCCACGAAAATCCTATGAAAATCTTAGTTTTCCATCGGAATCCAAGAATACCCACATTTTAGCATTTCTCAACGAAAATGCAACCCAGCGTTAATATGGAATGTCAAACGCACGAGCTAGTCGAACATGTCTCTACTCATTGCGTTGATCGTACTTTACAACTACAATAGTTTTTTACGGGATGAGGTCGACGCAAAGTATGAGGTCGAATTTAGTGTTGCTTCATAAGAACCCATTGTTTCTAGTCTAGCTGTCAAAGGCCGACCGACCTAACGCAGTATTGCGTTTTAGCCATTAAAACAGTGGGGCTCAAGAAATTTTAAGCGCGGGCCAATGCTTGAAAAAACAAAACAACAAACACAAAATGTGGCTCATCGTTGCTTTTGACAAAAAATCAAACAAACAAAAAAAAAAAAAAACAATATTTTCTATTACAATAACAATGCTTGCATGAAAAATTACTCGACACACAAGTAACGGGACAATTAGCTTCAGCATCGACATCATCGAGTGTGCGTTTTTTATTATGGCTTTGCATGCATTTGTTTTTGTGAATTTCGCTGGAAAATACGCTGAACACTGAACGAGTGCGGTTTGTGTTGTTGTTTTTTGCAAGAGTTCTTTTCAAGACAAAATCAAGATAGAAAAAAATTTGTATGAAGGGTCACGCGGGCCATACGGGCAACTACGTGGGCATGTTTGCTTTAAAAGATCATTTCTTATGTGTTTCCATACACAAGGCCACCGACATCCAGGGAAGATATGTAGCAAATGTTGTGGGCATTTAACATGTAAATAAAGATACGCGCGACCAAAAATTTATGTTCAACGTCGTGAAATTGGGCAAAACCAACCCTGCGACAATACTTCAACATGCCTTCAACAATTTCCTTCCCTTGCTCGGTGAGGATTTCGACAAAAATAAATTTCTACTGTTTTAACCGATGTAGCGCTTTATACGGTGAAAGCGGGAAGGCGGTTATAAATATTTTATCCAAAGTTGTTGCATGTAACTTGTTTGGCGCATGCTATTCACCGAGAAGATGAAGAAATCAGACTCTCATTTTAGTGAACTGAATTCTCTTATATCAATTGGGAAAAATATATTTTTAAAAGCACCTTCGGGAGTACAGATTTTTAATGATAAAGTTCCTGGCATTCCGTTTCAATTATAACAAAAATGGGGAACATCACTTAATGCGGTCAAATGTTATGCCCAGAACTTGGAAAAATTCGGTGAAGAAGTGAAAGAGCTCGACTATTCCAATTCGACATCCATTAAAAACATAAAAGAACTTTTAAACATGCCTTTTATTAAATCTCAATTGATTTTTATCTATACCAATTATGGGTTTTTATAAGAAATCACAAAATTAGAAGGAAGTAATTCTTTGAAAGATGCAGTTGATTTAGTAAATAACTCCATAAAAAAAATGATGTTAAATGTGGAATTGGGCAAAAAATTATTGAAAAATAAAATTTTGTTCTTCAAAAACAAAGGTTTTCATGAAATAACGATAATTGCAGGTATATTGGAGTTAAATCCACACATAATTCATTCCAAGTGTTCCAACATTTACTGCCGCATATTATCTTGGAGTTTTGAAACGTTTGATGTCCAGAATCTGTCGTATTCGTCAACCCGAATAACGATTTGAATTGAATATCGGATCCAGAGAGTTGGTTCTCTGTTGCACGATAATGCTCCGAGTCATACAGCACTCATTGCTCGTCAATTTTTGACTCGAAATTGAGTGTGTGTGTGTTAAATCATCTTCCTGACGCCTAAATGGTCATGTCAAATCGAATTTATGCCACTAATGCCTAAGGATGACTCCATCTCACGGTATGTGATATGTCAGTCTGCTCCGAAAGTTCACGCACATCAGACTTAAATGGCAGCCCTCCTTTGTCCCATTAGTCTTTAAAGGGTTAAACATTATTTAATTGATAATTATCCACAAATTGAGAAAAACGGAAAAAACCTATTTGAACAAAGAAAATAATCAAAATTTGTATTTTTCGGAAGCAGCGAAATTAAAAGAAAATAAACTTTTTTTATTTAAAAAGTTAGTGTCTCGATTTTGATGTGTAAAAATTACCGTAAATGTATGTAAATATAAGTTAATTGCAATATTTTCTGAACTGCTTTCTTAACAATTCACTTTTCTTGGAAATAATTTTCTCACGTTAATTTTTTTTTTGTTCCAGCTTTCTCTCAATAAAAATGTTTTCCTCTCCACTTTATTCATTAAAAGTTTTTGTTGTATTAAGTAAGAAAAATATCTACTACAAATCAAAAATTAGTTTTTATAAATAAACAGCTATAGAATTGTAAATACGTCCAAAAATAAAAATCTACACTTTGGACTTGTTTTTAGAAAATTTTTAAAATATCTTCAAAAATATAAAAAAAAAAAAACAAATGAATAAAAAAAACAAAAATGAACATTAGAAAATAAACGTAAATAGCGGAAAAATCATTAAATAAAGCCATTCACATCAGACTAGATCACATCAGCTCATCAGAACTTATTGCATGACAAAGACCAAAGTGCTTCAAAATCGTACGATTCTGCCAAAGTCCACTTTTTTTTTCAGGAAATAAAACATTACGTATTCGAACAATCTTTTTCACCCTGATTCACTGGCATGTGTTTGCACTCGCTCTTCCTACCTCTTAGCGCCCTATTTATGACGATCATTAGGCAATTAATAATGATTGTTGCGAAAAAAAATCATTAAAACGAATGTTTTGTGTTTGCGCTCATTAAATATTAATATTTTAATAAAAATTAATGAGTGCAAAACTTTTCACGTTTGCAAAAAAATTTCATGCTTAATTTAAAACTTCACATTTTTTGATCTTATCACATAGCAGTGGCCAAAGCTGTAAGCCTAGAATGTGTCAAATAATTCCTTCTAAGCTGAGCTCATGACGTAAATGACTCAAATATCAAAAAGTGCCAATGGCATGGGAATAAATGGGTTATAAGAGATAATTTGATGAAAGAGGAGTATAAATCACGAAAGAAGTTATTTTTACTACCTTATTTTTAATTTAATTCAACTTTATCCCAGTGTTTCTAATTACGGTATATAACGGAATTATAAATAATGCAGTATTATTGGTATTTTGACACTATAATTTAAATAAATGACAGGTCTTAGTGATATTTCATCCTCATAGGTCCATTATTGGAATTCATTGTTAATATTGAGATCAGGGATTATTTTTATGGAAATGGACTGCATGGCAAGTCCACCTTATTAAACATCTTCAATTAAAATGCACTTTTAATCAAGTGTTTCTAATTACAGACTACAAGGGATGCAACTGATGCAAAAAATTGAGGTATATCGCTGACTGAACTGAAAATATTTTGGTTTGGAGATGTTCATAAATATTGAGAAAATTGGTATTTAAAGAAATGTTTGTAGAAATTGCAGAATATTTGGGAGGAAAGGTACTTTTTCCTAATGCATCTCATAATAAATACTTGCACTGATGTGTTTCTAATTACGTACTAAAACGGAATTTTAACAAGTGAAGCATTAGTGCTACTTTTCCAATAAAATAAATAGAATAATGGACTTCAAGATATTTTTATCACATAGGCATAAGTTCGAGAAACTTACACAGTGGAAAAAAGAACAGAATTCATTAAACTTTTTTTTAAGAAAGTGGTCAGTATTCGACAAAGGGGCGTGTCACTATAAGAAAAACACTGTATTTCAGTTTATATTGACATAAGGGTACTGAAATGTACAGTAAAAATAAAGGGGCAGGCAAAATTATTAAAATTACGGTCAATAAAGTGGGCGTTATTTGACAAAGGGGTGTGGCCATATTAGAAAAACATTGTATCTCGAATAATATTGACACTAGGGTTTCGGAATTAATAAAAAGGGGTGTGGCAATATTATAAAGACACTATCTCAACCAATATTGACATAAAGGTACTGAAATTTTGTAAAAGGGTAGGCACAATTATTAAAACTTAAGGTCAACAAAGTGGGCGTCATTATAAAAAGGAGTGTGGCAATATTATGAAAACACTGTATCTCGAATAATATTGACACTAGGGTACCGGAATCAGTACATGGGTAGGCACAATTATAACAAATTACAGTAAACAAATCATTATAAAAAGTGGTGTGGCAATATTTGAAAAACACTATCTCGAATAATATTGACACTAGGGTTCCGAAATTTTGTACAGGGGAAGGCACAATTATTACAAATTACTGTAAAAAAACTGGGCGTTATTCAACAAAAAGGTGTGGCAATATTAGGAAATTACGGCATCTCAGTTAAGATTGACTGACACTAGGGTTCTAATATTTGGTATGCAGGTACACTAAGGAAAATAACGCATATTAACATTATCCACGCCTGAGTATAAATTTTATTTAAATATTTACGTGGATAAATCAAATATTTTCCTTACAAGTCGTTTTTTTCCCGTATTTAAATTTTATTTATACCACACACCTGTATATATATACATACCTATAAAATCTTATATATATTACGCAAACCCAAATTTTGTCCGGCGTAAGGCTTTTTAAGTACAAGTCCAATTTTAATAAATTTAGTATGGTTTGAAACCTGTAGATGTGCAAACTGGACTTTTTATTTCTTTAAAATTTATATTTTTTAAGTTATAGCTTATTAAAGTTTGCATATAATTGCATATAATTGTTGTTATGTTGGTTTTTCTTTTATTAACAGAGCAGCTGAGAACAACGTTATCAAACTCAGAGCAAAGCTATTCGCTGCTCACATTTCGCTCTCTTCTGTCTCTTTTTAATAGAGCGTCTGTTAACAACAAAATTAAAGTCAGAAAAATTTAAAGCTTTTGCAAGACGCTCACGCTGAACGCTCGCAACCAAGTTACATAGAACGTTTTTTTATTGCAATTTTCTGCTCACATTTCACTTAATTCTGTCTATTCTTTAGAGGTTATGTTATTATAGTTGCTGGGGGCAGCAACGCGCACCGGTGGTCGCTAGTACAGCTGAAATAGCCGACAAGCAGCAACAACATCGCACTCTGTTCCTGCAGTTATCAATGAAGTTTTCAGAATTAAGATTCTTGCTTTCGGTTTCTTATAGTTCTCATTTGGTTTTTGTTATTAATATTATATAGCCAGGATGTTTGGCCAAAATTCTGTGAGAGTGCGATTGGCGATCGCATGATACACTCATGTAAGGTTTTCTCACGAATGTCTTGCACCGGTTGTCATTTGCCTGCATATTTTGCTTTTAATTTTTTTTTCACTTTTTTCTTCTCTAATTTATACTAATTTTGACATTTGGCGCCATAATAACTTTTTGGAGAACGAAAAAGTTAAAGAGAAAATTAAATATACAAGAAAATGGTAGTTGATGGACGCAGCTCGTGGGAAATATTTAAATAAATTGTTTTCAATTTCAATATTTTTATAAAAATTTTCTTTAAATGCGATAGTTTTATTTTCAAATAGTAAATATTTGAAAAATATTTAAAAAATTCGTGCATAATTTTTATATATTTTTTATTAATTCTGTTTAAATATTTTAATATTTTATTTAATTAAAATAGTATTAAAATAAATTTTAAATATTTGCGTAGTCGATTTAAACAAATGAGTTATTGGTGCAAAAATGACACGCTTTTTGGATAAATTAAAAAAGTTTTTGGATAAATATAATATTTTTTCTCTTAGTGTAGGGGGATAGGTAGAATCATTTCAAAAGTGGGCGGGATTATACATAAGGTGTTTCACTTCAAGGAAATTACTGTATATTGGTTAATATTAATATTTGGGAACTGAAATTTGGTACAGGGCTTGGTGAAATCACTATAAAGTACAATCAATCCTCACTTTAGTGACACTTTTAATATAACATTGTAAAGAGATAGAAATTGAAAATAACTAACAAACTTTCAGAAATTAATAAAACAAATTTTTTAAGAACAAAGTAAAATATTACATAAAATTTGTCATACTCTCTAAAAAGGATCTATTATCATAAATATATTAATTCCTTTATAAATATATACATTTCGAATATATAAATAAATTGTCAAATTTTACCAAGAAATTAATAGGAAAAGTAATTTAAAATTATTTTTTTACTTTGTAGTAGGTTTTGTAGATTTTGAAGGTGTTTTTTTTTTGTTAAAAGTTTTTATCAAGGTTTTTTATTATGTACTGTTTTTTAATTTCTTTTGTTATTTCCTACGTTTTAATTGTTTGCCGTTTGCGTATTTTCATATATTTTTTATTTTGATTATTATAAGTAAAATTCGTTTTTCCTTGTGACATAAAAAGTTTCTTACTTTTATTTTTAATTTTAATAATTAATTTAATAAATTTTTTTTTAATTTATATCTTGTGTTTTTAATTTTTGTTTAAAGTTATGATTTGATTTTATTTTTAATTGCTATTTTTATTTTTAATTTTTTATACTTAAAAATACTTAAAAAATGGATCAGTATATCTTTGTTTTAAATCAAATTTAAATCTCTCAAAATATTCCCAAAATAAGCTTTTTTTCTAGTATAAACCTTTTCGTTTTATGTTTGTTTATATTATTTATTTAATTTGCTTTTTTATATGTTGTTTTTTTTTTTGTTTTGTAATTTGTTCAAAGTTTCTAAACTTTTCTTATGTTTTTTTTTTAATTTTGTCTATATTTTTTGTTTGTTTGCGTTTTGTATTAATTTTTATTAACTTTTTATATATTTTTAATGTGTTTTCAAAACTTTCCTATTTATTTTTTGCTTTTTGCATATGTTTATAATTTTTCTTATAGTTTTTTTTTATTCCATCTATTTTATATGTTAACTTTTAATTTATTTTAGTTTTTGTTTTTAATGTTGGTATATTTCTTTTTTTTTTAACTTTTATTTGTTGGTTTCAATATCGTTTTTTTATTAATAATTCTTTGTGTTATTTTGTATTTTTTTATTAGATTGTTTTTTTTTTTTACTTTGTATTTCTTTTTAGTTAATTTCTTTTGAATAATTTTTCGCCGTTACTGTGTTTGTATTTATTTTGTTTTATGTTTAAGTTTTTGTGATATATTTTTTTAATTTTATAACTGTATTTTCTTATAATTTTATAATTGTTATTTATTTCTGTTTCTGTTTTTTATTTGTTTAATTTTTTTTTTTTAAATATTTTTAAATATACATATTTTCACTTTTTTCAAATTGTTTTCACTTTTTTTTCAATTGAAGGGTTCTCATTTTGTTTGTTTACTATTTTAATGACTTTTGTTTTATTTTACCTTATTATATTTGTAATTGTTTATATTTTTATTTTCAATATTTTTGTTTTGATTGTGTATTTGTTTTTTTAATTTTTGTTTTTATTTTTAATCATAATTTTTATGATTTATTTTTTTATTATATGTTCTTTATTTTTTATTGCTTGAAAGATGATTTATTTTTATATAATAAAAATTTCTATGATTTTTTTTTTTATTATATGTTCTTTATTTTTTATTGCTTGAAAGAAAATTGAAGATTTTTTTTGTGTAAATTTTAGAAAACTAAAGATTTATTTTTTACTGTTTTTGTTGTTTATTTATTATTTATTTTTCATTTTTATCTAATTATTTTTGTTTTTTAATTTTAAAATTTTAGTTATTTTTTTCATTTTAACTCTTATAAATATGTTTAAAATGTTGTTTTAATTTTTGTATTTTTATTTTAATTTGTTATTTTTATTTTAATTTGCTATTTTTATTTTAAGTGTTTAAAAATGTATTTTAAATATATTGCTAAGTGTTTTTTTCTGTTTCAGTAACAGCTGTTGTCAATTTTTTTTTTACTTAGATACATTCACTACTGTTTTTTTTATTCCTTCATTTTGCTGTGAAGTCAGCAACTCGTTATCTTCTACATTTTCCACACTTGTGCCGCTAACACGATTTATCGCGTTTAATTGCAGCAACCTCGAACTTGACTTTATACTCTTACATATGTAAATATTTCTATACAAGCACTGAGTTACGTTTTTTTCTTTTTTATTTGCTTATTTTTTATTTTTCATACCTTGTGCAAATTTGAATAGCGGGCAAACCCCATAGATGCTGAGCACATAAAAGCGTTATTTTCTTGAATGGCACCATGAAAAAAAAATGCAAATAAAACGAATAAATATCTATTAATTAGTTCGAATAAAAATAAATTACTTTTTATAAACGACTTGATGTTGAATTGAACACTTTACAGTGTTTCAATACAAACAATTATTATAGATTCTACGATAAGATCTCAGATGTTGTACTTTGGGTCTTTTTCATTAAATTTTATTACGCGATAAAAAATTATTTTTTCTCCCTCTTTATGTTTGTTTATGAAACTGTTCAAAAATTTAAATTATTTTTACTTCAAACACACGACTAAATCACGCCACAACATATCCAAATTGATCAAATTGCGACATATACTAGGTGCATTTGTCTCAATATGCTTTGAATCTACATCGTCCGAGGTGACTGTAATTCTTGTTTCACCAAATCTAAAATGAGATAAATGATAAATTGCTTGCGTTTTAAGCGTAACTTGTTTTTGTTTTTGTTTTTGTCATCCGATTGAACTTTGCTACAAGGCAAAAAACCAATAATAAAAAAAAAAATTTATAAAAAAGTTAGAATAGACGTAAATTAATTTTTTGCAATTTAAAAAATTGTTAAAATCAACAGAAACAAAAACAAAAAACTTGAAAAAAAGCTACTTAACGAGTTCGTTTCCACAAAAATTGCCTGACTTCAAGATTAACACCACGGATTTGTTATTCTAATACCTAGAAATATCTACACACCATCAACGCCATCACCACCATCATCACGCTATCACTACCATCATCATTTTAACTAACGTCATATTCTCATCCATTAAATAGAAAAAATTGTTTGTTACGTGCTGTTGTTTTCTCTCTTACACCACATGTAGATCTCAGATATTCTTTGTACAATAGTTTTAAATTAATTTTGCACTTAATGCTAAACTTATGCTATTAAAGTCTATGTGTCGGTAGTATACCATAAATTTTGACTTAAGTGACCAACACTTTTTTTTCTCAATTGTTCATATCCTGTATGGCGTTCAGACGACAACTTATCACACAGCATCACTGTTGGGTACAATGATCGGGGTTAAGTTGGCATTGAGTGCACTTCCAAATAATATGAGGGTAATTTTCTAAATTTTCATATTAAGCAAGAACATCGATGTGTAAGCAAATAAGAATTCTCTACTGTGGACACATTACGACACTGAGATACCAAAAACTTTTTAAATAGCTTCACGTTAAATAAATATCATCAGAATATCTCTGAGTATATGAGTTTTTTTAATATGTTGTGAAAATATGAGATTTTGTCCACAAGCCTCAAACGACCAATAATCACGTGTTTTTTTTTTGTGAATACCCTACAAATGTAACTTTCCTCTCTTAGGGAAGAAACACTTTTCTTTATGTTTCCATTAAAATAGACAGTATATTATGTGTCCCCGGTGATCATTGTAGTTTTTTTACCCGCATTTATTCGGTCGATTTTGATTATTAACACATTGGGAAGTGAAATGCGTGACCAAGAAATTATATTTTTGAAAAGATATCTACTCTCAAAATTGTTTGTATTATTTATGTTAACGTTACAAAACGTTATAACAAAACATTTTATTTTACTTAATTGTGGTTCATACCATTTTGGATAAGACCACTTTGCCTTTCATGTATGATCAAATTTTACTCTACTCATAATTCGACATAATATTTACGCTGAACTTTTAAATATATTATTTAAATTTGTCATAGTATTTAAATTTATTTGTAAAGTGCTTATATTTATAAAGTGTTTATATGCTTATAAGTTTGTCAGAGTAGATAATACTTCGAATAAATAATCCATAAGTTAATTCAGATACATGCCTATTATTCATGTACATAATTCATTCATTTGTTTAATATTATTCATTTAATATAATTTAATAATTCAGGAGTAAAGTTTTCATATAAATATTTAAATTATTATATAAAACTAAAAATCGAATAAACACAAAAATTGACAAAAATTATCAAAAATTATCAAAATAAAAACAAATTAAGTCTTCTTTTGATTTATAAACAAAACAAAAAAAAAAAATTCAAATACACATAAATTAAAAAAAAAAAAATAAATAAATAAAAAATAAAAAATAAAAAAAATTAAATAAAAATTAAATAATTATGTATTCAATAATTAAGTTTAAAACAATAAAAACTAATTAAAAAAATATATGAATAAAATTTAAATAAAAGAATTAAAAAATAGGGACAAATAAACAAAATTTAAAAATTAATTAAAAAAAAACCAAAAAGAATAAATTAGAGCAATTTTTTTAATAGATATACTTAAATAAATATAATAAAATATATGCAATTTTAATAAAATATGAAAAGCTAAAATACGAAACAATATAATAATAAAATGCAAAAAATAAAAAATAAAATATGAAATTTAAAATATGAAAATAAAAAATAAATGAAATAAAAAAAAAAATCATATAAAACAAAAAATGAAAAAGGAAGTACAGAAATAAAATAACAAGGTTTATATAATTAATTAAATAAAATTAAATACACTGTTGGAAAATTAAAAAAATATAACATTTTTAAATTTATTAATTTCAGAATAATGCTAAATAATTCATACCAAATAATAAAAATTTTGAAAAAAAAATTAAAATGAATTTAAAAAATTTTAAAACTTTAAAAAATAAAAGAATTTCTAATAAATAATAAACTTACATACATAAATCTTTTACTAAATGTGACATTTGAAGTATAAACAAAATATATTAAAGTGTAAACAAAATATTAACAAATAAAAAATATTAGCTGTAGAAAATAAAATAAATATAGTTAGTAAAAAAATCAAAAAATATAAAAATACTTTTATTTAAAATAAAATAATACAAAATTAAACATTAAAAAATTTAAAAAATAGGAAAAAAAAAAACCAACCAATATTACAAATATTAAAAAAAAAACAAAAAAAAAAAATATAAAAAAATGCATAAATAAATTATAAAAAAATCAAGAAAAAATATAAAAATAAGTATAAATTATTATAAAATAAGTATAAGTTCCAAAAAATAAAATGTTTTATTTAAATTTTATTTTATTTAAATAATAGAAATGAGTTTTTATCAGAAGTTAAAAAAATAAAAAATTAAAAAATCTTGAATAAATAAATTTTTACTGAATGTGATGTTATAAGTATAAATAAAATATATTAAAGTTTTAACAATGCAAATAAAAAATATTATATGTAAAAAATAAAAAATATATAGTTAGTAATAAAATAAAAAAAAAATAATATATAAAAATATAAATAAATACTTTTATATAAAATAATAAAAACTTAAATACTAAACAATTCAAACAATAATAAACAAAGAAATAATAAACAAAACAACAAACCAATTTTATAACAACAAAAAAAAAGAAGAAAATAAATAAAAATAAAATAAAAAAATAAAATAAAAAAATAAAATAAAAAAATAAAATAAAGAAATAAAATATAAAAATAAAATATAAAAATAAAATATAAAAATAAAATATAAAAAGAAAATATAAAAAGAAAATATAAATGTAAATATAAAATATACAATAAAATATAAAAAAAGGAAAAATTCAGTACAAAAATAAAATTTAAAAAATAAAAATATAGAAATTAGTATAAACTAAATAGATAAATATTATAAAATTTATAAACAAAATATATTGTTCAATAAGTTAAAAGAAATTTTTAAAATCTTCAAATGCTTCTTTATACAAATAAAAGTTTGTTTCTTAATTTGATATAGTTTTTCTAATCGGGATATCTGACGTCTGTGTTGACAGATCGAAGCATTTGTTTTTGTTTTTTGACGTAGAATTACGTCTTGCAGCTAACTTTGTATGGTCTCATATTAACAAATTTTTTCAAGCGCTTACGTAACGTTTTTGTTAACTCTACACCCCTTAATATTCATCGTAGAAAGATAAGCTAATAATAACAAAGCAATAATAAACAAAACAACAAACCAATGTTATAACAAAAAAAAAAAAAAAAAAAAAAAAATAAAATATAAAAATAAAATATAAAATAAAATATAAATTTAAAATGTAAAAATTAAAATTCATCGTAGAAAGATAAGCTATATGCCAAATTATCAGTCATATGGCGAACTAGGCAACGTCTTCAAATATTGGAATTTTACATCCAAAACCGCTTTACATCCAACCGCTCAGTTAAGAAAATTTTGATATAAATTTGTTTTATTTTTTTTTTGTGAATTTTTATTTTAAAAATGAATCCTTCAGCGAAAGAAAAAACACGCTTTAAATTTAACTTTAACACTTGAGCATTTTTACACTTGAACAATTCAACTTTTTATTTAGTTTTCTAATTTGTAAAAAGTGGATAAATAATATCAAATGTTTAATGAATTTGAAGTGTAGAAGGATTAAATGTTGCAAAAAAAAATAACTATTTTAAAAAATTTAACTAAAAATAAAAAAAAAAAAATAAAAAAAACCAAAGTCAACAAAAACATAAATCAACAAACAAAAAATGAAAAAATCATAAAAAATAAAAATAAAAAAATTAAATAAGAAAAACCAGAACAAAATTAATAAAACAAAATAAAAAAACTTCAAAATAAAAAAAATTTAATTTACAATAAAACATTAAAAATATACAAAAAATACATTAAAAATATACAAAAAATACATTAAAAATATACAAAAAATACATTAAAAATATACAAAAAATACATTAAAAATATACAAAAAATACATAAAAAATTAAAATAAATAAACAAAAAAAAAAAAAAAAAATAGAAAAAAAAATAAAAAATTAGAAACCATAAAAATACATTTAAAATCAAAATATATGCATAAATTAAAATATTTAAAAAATATTTTTTTATATAAAAAACAAAATTGTAAAAATAACTTAGTAAATTAAAAATATAGCAAACAAATACATAGTTAAAATTAAATAAAAATAAAAAAAAAATTAAATAAAAAAAAAAAATTAAATAAAACAAAATATATAACGAACCAAAACCACAGTTAATAAAATCGAATAAAAAATTTTATAAAATTTAAAAAAAAAAAAAAAATGAGAATTAATTAAACAAAAACCAACTAAATAAATATTGATTTTGTTTTGTGCAAAGTTTGAAAGCAAATAAGTGTAATATAAAAATCTGACAAATAAATGAATTGGTTTTAAAATTCATGTTATTTAAAAAAAATATTTAAATAAGAATAGAAGCAAGAATTAATTTATAGTAGGAAGTACAATTATTTTTTTTAAAATAGACTCACCTTTGGCGACCTAGTTGAGAAGTCAAACCCGGGTCGAATTCCGACCAGGTTCCGGCTCGAACCCCAACTGGGTCACGTTTTAGGCTTTTTGTATTTCTCACCTAATTTCGAAACAACCAAAATATATAAGTCATCAATATTTACGACTTGAAGCTGTATTTGGTGGTAGAGAAGTTTGTAGATGAGATTGTCTTATAACGTGAATTGACTGAGGTAAAGTCATTGAGGCATTCTTACCTCAGATTCAAATTCACATTTTTTTACGGCTTTCCACCAGGCCTAGAACATCCTACACATGTTTTTGCTTGATTGCTCCTTATTTCTCACTAATCTATCTTTTCATTTTGAATCAAGTCAGACTTGACTGAATAGGTATGACATTTGAAATCCTTGAATCAAAGTTTAAAAAAAAATTTGAAATTTGAAATTTAATTATAGTAAGCATTGAATTTAAGGTCCAGTTATAAAAAAGGTTAATTGCCCAGCATATTTTTTGAGCAAGTTCTTCCCAAAGCCCCTTAGTCTTTTTTTAATTTTTTTCAGCTAAGCTTACAATAAAAATTATTAAAAAGCTTAAAAATGGTAAATATTTTGACTCTTGACTGCGAGTTTAAATTGTTTCGTTCTCCTCTGTCGTTTTTTAACACCTGGCAGTTCCATTGTGTATTTAGTTCATTGACTTTCTCTGTTTTTACTGCTTCAAAATATGTTAACATAACTAAGGTTTTATTGACTTGCAAATCACGAAATTCTCATTTGTTTTCTTTCTCTAATTTAATCGTCAAAATACTCATAATTTTGCTTAAAATAGAAAATTAAGTCACGACAAATCAATCATAGTTTGGAATAAAAATGAACCTATTAAACACTTAGTTAATTTGATTTACTACCACTTAAAAGTACGACGTACTTTCCTTACGCAATGCTTGTATCTTTTGCTGTTAATGAATATTAATGTCGCAAATTGCTGTTTTTAATTATGTACGCAATAAAGTTTAACCGGTTTAAGTTTTACATAAGTAAGTAATACAAAAAACTCGTGAATATGAATGGCGCTGGGTTAAAATAAAAACGTTAAAATTGATTTTCGTAGGTTTTAGATTTTCTGGAATAGCATAAAACATCTTTTACTCTCATACTTATCTCATGCTAATTATAATGTTTATATTCTTGGAATTCTTAAGTTCAAGAACCGTTACTTACTTGGTTGATATACTAAGAAACGCAAAGCTGAAAGCTGAAGCTTTTTTATTTTTTTTCAGAATTAGTTATTAACTCGGTTTAGTTTAAAAACAGTTTCAAGCTTTTAGGTTATATTATCTCAAAAAGCCCCTTTATACTAGGTTTTTAATTAAAATTGTTATAACAGTCTTGCTAAAGTTTTTTAAAATAATTATTTATAATTGAAGCTTTCATATTACATTAAAACCTAGGCTGTTCAAAAGAAAAATCTTGTAGACCTTGTAATCGCTAAGCAGTTCTTAGAATCTAAAATATTTTAACTTCGACCCATATTTCCGATACTAATTGCGATTAACTTCTAACCAACATTCTCAAATATATTTAAATTTGTTATTTTCTTAACGCGACCTCGTAATAGTAGAGAAGATTTATGGAGAGAATCGCTTTGTGATTTGAATTGACTGCGGGTAAAGGTATAATACTCTCCTTCAGATTCAAATTCACATTTCTCTACGGTTTTCCAACACGCTTAGAACATCCTACAAATGTTATACTTGATAACTTGCCTCCTTCTCACTAATCTGTCACCCCATTTCGAATCAAGGCAGACTTGACTGAATTCATATTACACTTGAAACCCTTGGTTCAAAACAAAAAAAGCTCGAGCTTGAATGAAAGGTATATTTTTAAAAAAAATCAATATCTGACAATCTCTGACCATTCTTTTGTAGTATTCTTTCAAAAAACGCCTTCAGAATCGCTTATATTACATAAAGGTACCCTTAATCTCCGAAACCACTTATCATATCGTGAAAATCTTGGTGCATTTTGTTCGTTTGAGTGTTTTATAAGACAATTCACCACATTTAGACCAAAAAATCACGAAATTAAATTTTTATGTATAAAAAGTACCAAGAAAATGGTCTATTTTTGATATTTTTTAAAAATTTGTGATTTTTTTAGTTTTTTTTAACTAAAATCTCAGAAAAATATTTCTACATTAAATAACCGTAGGATTTTTTTCATCTCGGACTTCTTGTTTCCGAGAATAAGTGTGGGCTGTAAAGTGATGTTTATTTTTTGGAGTCTACTCTAGCAGTACCCTCTAGGATGTACGGATTGTCACATTCGTACCTAATGTGGTCTGGCCAGACCACTATATATTTTCATATCTTTTTATTTCGAGGTTTTTGTTGATGAATTGAACCGAACGTATTAGACATGATGGTATATATTTTAGATTGTTTTTAGGTTTCAATGGCTTAACCAAGTATATGTAATAAAATATGTAAATGTAATTTGTAATTTGTAAATGTAATAACAATTTAAATTTGATTACAAATTATATTTATCCCTAAGGAAAAAATACGTTTTTAGCTTCTTCTGAAAACTTAGATTTGTTTTACTTACCAGGTTCAGTCTGAGACCTGTCGAAATGTAACTTGAATTGAGCCTGAATACTTACGGTTATTGGTCTGCAAAAAACGATTCAATCTCCGACCGGGAAATAATCTGTTTGACAACATGAACATTGTTTATTTGATTCTCGATATTTAGGAGAACCATTGATTTAGATATCGTGGATAAAAAATTTCGTCTTGAGAGTTGTCGAGTATGTCGAGTATGTCGAGTATGTCGATCATATATTATTGGTTTTCATATAAAACATATATGGCTCTGGCTAGACCACATGAGGTACGAAAGTGATGCGTATAACAAAATATCCTTGCAATCATCCTTTTAGGCCATATATCCTTATAATTTTCTCAGAGATAACAGCATACATAATTTTAGGCAAAGTAACGAAATTTCAAGTCGCTAGCTCAATTAGAAGTATTTTTAATTTATAACTTAAATCGTAAAAGGTCTAGCTGGACCCATGCGCCCAACGGAGGGTTAAATAAAAAAACGTTTTTTCTTATTCTTGAAAGGTGTATTAATGTAGTAAAAAATAAAATTACGATAATTATAGTACCTCAGAAAACAAAATATTGTAAAAGTGTAATATTTTCGCCTTATAAAGTGAACACCAAAAAAAAAAAACCAAAGTAAAATCACCTAAGTCGGCTTGGGTGGAAAAAAAACTTATGGACATTAGTATGGACAAAACAAGATACATTTTTTTGTATAAAACAATAATTTACTTTGGTGAATAACCATAAGTTTTTAATTTCCATACAAACTCTTTTCACCCAAGCCCGGCTTAGGTGATTTTACTATTGTTTTTTTTTCGGTGTACACTAGTACCTTAAGATAAACTGCTTTACCGTAGCTTTGGTAAGAAGAACTATAAAATTATTATTATTATTATTTAAATTAAATTATTATTTTTATTTAAAAAAAAATTGTTCAATTGCCTTAAGAAGCTTCACAAAAAGTTTGAAAACTTCGATAATTCTTCTTATAATGATTTATTTAACCCTTTGCAGGCTTAGAAGCAGCAATTTCGTTAATTCGTTTTGCCGAAGCTCTTGCTTCAAATTGAGGCTTCTCATAACTGCGGTTAGCGCATTTTCCTAAGCTGATTATAAACTTTGAACTAAGTCTGCATAAAACATTAGAATAAAATTTCTGAAATACCTTAAATTAGTTTTTATATCAGCTATTTCTTCGTAAGCGCGTAGACTTCTAATTGTTAGCCTTTATAGAAGCCCTATAGAAGCTTAACCTATCGAACACCTTCTGAAATGAAAATAATTTAAATTTTTTAATTTTATTGAAGCCAACGTGCTAGTCAACGTTTCGGAAAACTTTTCGTTTCTGAGTTTACCATCGATATACGAAAAGTTCGCATTTGAAAATAAATGTACTAGGGGTATTCACACTGACTTGGGTAGTTGGGTGTGGTGAGATTGAGTACTTTTGATAATTGCGAGCACCTTAAATTGCAATTGAGTACTTTTGACAAACATTTGTTTGGATTTGTTGATTAATATTCCTCCCAGTTTTCTAGTAGAAGGACATCACCAAGTGGAACTCCATTGTGAGTTTTAATGTTATGCGACTTAATTTACATAGCTATTCGATGTCAAAACTTTGCCATGCATGGGCGGAGCCACACCCCTTGACCAATACCTGTCCAAGTTTTTTAGATAGAAATACATCACCAAATAGTAACTCCATTCTGTGACTTTTACTTCATCAAAAATTTGAATTGTATAGACGGAGGCACATCCTCTTTTACAATGTCCGTCTCAGTTTTTTAGTAAATGAACATTACCAAGTGGCAGCTCTATACTGAGTTATCCATTGTTATGCGGCATTTAGTTCCAAAGCTATTTGATACCATAAATTTGAGTTATATGGGCGGTGCCATGCCGCCTTGTCCAATGCTCACTCATTATTTTCAGTCAAAGGACAGAACTAAATAGTAAGTTCTTACCGAGTTTCATCGATGTGTGACTAATAGTTCGAAAGTTACACCAACAATTTGGGTAGCCGAAAAAGTGCCACGCCCATAAAATTTTAATATTGGAACGAACATGTAAATTGAAGCTGAATAGCTGATTTCTATGCTGTGCGACCTATAGTACCATATCTATTCGATATTGCAGATTTGGGTTATATGGCAGATGCCACGCCCCCTTGTACAATGCTCGCTGTATCACTTGTAATTAGTTTACTTTGTTTTTATTTATTGTCAATTCAATTACTGCCTATTTTTGCAAAAGGTGGTGGCATGAAAAAAGTCAAGGGCGTCCACAGGGGGAGCAGGGAGGGGCACTTCCCCCCTGGACTTGAAAAATTTCATATATTCTTATTTCCTATGTTTATATGTTACATTTTTATATACGTGCACACCAATACATACCTTTGCCCCCTCCACCTTCCCCCTGGAAAAATTCCTGCGGACGCCTATGGAAAAAGTACTCAATTTACCAAACAAGTCAGGGGGTCAGCTAGAGTAGATTGGTAGATGACCACTTGGGTACAACTTTACAAAAACAAAATGTACGGCATTTGCCATTCTACCCAACTACCCAAGTCAGTGTGAATACCCCTAATGTGTAAAAAATAAAAAAAATAAATAACTGGCCATTTCAGCCCTTGAAAGGACTTTGACCTAGCTTCTTATGATTCAATTGTGTTGTTGAATTTCGAATTAACAAAAATTTAGCTGAAAAGTTTAGATATCTATCTATTTATCTATTTATCTATTTATCTAAGTTGAAGTAACTAGCAAGAGGCTTAAAGTTTTCATAGAGCTTTCTAGAGAGCACTACTCTTGAGCTTAACTCAAAACAGTACAGCTGTTCAACTTAATGTGAGTACGTCCCAGCTTAGGGTGGGCTGCGACGGGTTAATCCCTGCCATCAACATGCAGCATGTTTAACACCATTTTTGCTTTTTGCTTTGCCCTTTTTATTGATTAAATAAGCAACTGTTACAAGGCCAACGGAAAATAAGTTGCTTGTCCTGGTTCCATGCTGTAAATAGATATTTTTCTTTCTTGCACTTCCTGCCAGAACATAACAACGTATCAGGGGCGGCGTACTTCCTTTGAAGGCTTTTCTTTTTCTACAGACAAGCGGGCGGCTATACAGAACTTTAGCATTGACCTTGATATATATAAAGCTGTAATGCTGCAACAATGACTGCCAGCCTGCCTGACTAACTAACTGACTGACTTTGTTATCATGCATGACAATGACTGCTAACAACAATTGATAATTTTTGCAGCATGACTGACAATCAACGTTTAGTTTTTATGAGTATTTTCGTAAAATTTTTTTCTTGTTAATCTGCTTGTGCGGCTTAACAGGCAGGCAGTTAAATAAAAATAAACAAAATTATAGTGAAAAGTGGCAACAAGTAACGTGCTAAGGAAAAATATAAAGTATTTCTTAACTCTACATCTGCAGCAACAATATCAGGAAATGAAAAATTTTTATATTTTTTTACGCATTTTTTTTTTTTTACGTTGATGACTATAAAAAAATGCCATTATCTATTTTTTTATTTATAATTGTAATTGAATATCGTGATGCAGAATATTTGAACTTTGCTCATTGTAGCGTAACGTCACGTAATGAACTATAACGTAACGCATGCTATGTATTGCTAGGCAAAACTATTGAAACTTAGCGCCTCTGCCTGTAAGACTTTGCACCTTGCTGTGCAAAATCAATAAACTTCAACTTAAGTTCAGTTTCTGTAGGAAAGCGAGTAGAGAGGGAGACAGAAATCAGGTTACGTGTGAGTGCTTATTAAAGTCGAAATATTAACTAGAGTTAAGTGGTATATAATTAAAGATAAATTGATGGCATTACAAATTAAAAAAAAATCAAAGTCGATAATTTCAATCAAAATTTATTTCATTTATGCAAATTTATAAGTAAAAAATAAAAATAAAAAAATAAAAATAAAAAATAAAAGTAAAAAAATAAAAAAATAAAAATAAGACAATAAAAATAAAAAAATAAAAATAAAAAAATAAAAATAAAAAAATAAAGACAAAAAAATAAAAATAAAAAAATAAAAATAAAAAAATAAAAATAAATTGGGTGATGATATTTTACGATTTTCGACGTCAATTGACAAGAAAAGAATGCATCGATCAACTTAACTCAATTTTTGGTGATGAAGCACTACACCTAGCGCCTTTAAAAATCTGGTTCAATAAGTTCCAGCGTGGTTGTCGTTCTCCAAAATGAATTTCATGAAGCTCGTCCAAGAACGGTTGTTATGGCAGAAAACGTCGTTGTTGTGTTTGACCTGTTGGAAGCAGATCGGCATGTGACATACCGTGAGATGAAGTCATGCTTGGGCATTAGTGGGACTAGCATACATTTGATTTAAGGGGGGTTATATACCCAGAACTTTTTTTTTCAAAATTGGTTTTTACATTTTCTTGAAGCTTTAAGCTACTCTTGAATGTGTATATTTTAAGATATAAAACCCCTCATTTAAAAATATCCCTTAGGTTTCCTTAAAAAAATGCACAAACATGACCTTTTTTATCGGCCTCTGGGTATATAGTCCCCCTTAAGATGAGAATTTAGGTGGCAGGAAGATTTGTTTGAAAAAATACAGCGGACGTGGTTTGAAACACTTTTACGACATCACCACAGATGACAAATCATAAATCTACGCTTATGAGCCCGAAAAAAACAGCAAACCACTGTTTGGGTCTTTTAAAATGCGCAAAACCCCGAAAATAGTTGTCCGCAGACGAAGTACATCCAAGCAAATGGTTGCCAGTTTTTTCGGAAAAACAGGTCATGTCGCAACTGTACCACTTGAGCAAGGGAGTACGGTTTATACTGAATGGCACACAACCATATGTTTGCCAGAAGTCTTTGAAGAATTAAGAAATATCAAGTACAGAAGGAAGATCATCCTCCATTATTAAATAATGAGTTCCCACACATCAGCTCAAACAAAAAATTTTTGAGCACTCAAAACGTGGAATGGATGGGTAGCAGTCTTGACTTGGCATCCATTGACTTCTTCTTGTTCCCTCACATTACTCACATTAAGAAACAAATGAGTGGTGAGCGTTTTTCTACACCCGAACAGGCCATTCAGACCTGAAAAACTCTCGTAGAAGGAAATATAGGTTCTAAAATGCAAACTTGCAACAGTCTTACGGAAGTTGCTTTTCGAAGTTTAATAACAGTTCAAGAAGCTTCTACAAAAAAATAAAAATTTTGTCTTTTTACGCTTATATATAAGTCAAAACGGATTCTTTTAGAAGTAACGCAGTTTCGATTATAAGCTACAATAATACTTGTCGTAGTCTTTATAGAAGCTTGTGTGCTCGTTCGGAAGTTATGAAAAATTTTAGCAATTTACTTAAATTAAGTGTAAAAGTAACTTAAATTATATGTAGGGTAGACTGGGTACGGTTGAAACAAAACGCATATCTTGCAGAGCTGTAAAAGAATGCAATCATGTGTGCTTTTAAATCATGTGATTTATATTCAAAATGAATGCATAAACTTTTTCAACTCATTGAATGTGATTTGAAATTCCAAGTCCCAATCAATGATTTGAAAAAAATTAATGTAATCATTTTTTCAACTCATTGATTGGGACTCCATGAATGCAACAATTTTTTTAAATCATTGATTGTGATTTAAAACTTCTAGTCCCAATCAATGATTTGAAAAAATGAATGCAATCATGTTTTCAAATCATTGATTGGGTCTTGAAATTCCAAATTACAATCAATGATTTTGAAAAAAAAATGATTGCAATGATTGCAAAAATGAATGAATGCAATCATGTTTTCAAATCATTGATTGGGACTTGAAATTTCAAATCACAATAAATGATTTAAAAAAATGATTGCATTTATGGAGTCCCAATCAATGATTTCAAAAAATGAATGCAATGATTTCAAAAAATGAATGCAATCATTTTTTTAAATCATTGATTGGGACTTGAAATTTCAAATCACAATCAATGATTTAAAAAAATGATTGCAATAATTGCAAAAATGAATGAATTATGTTTTCAAATCATTGATTCGGACTTGAAATTTCAAATCACAATCAATGATTTAAAAAATGATTGCAATGATGGCAAAAATGAATGAATGCAATCATGTTTTCAAATCATTGATTGGGACTTGCAATTTCAAATCACAATCAATGATTGCATTCATGGAGTCACAAACAATGATTTAAAAAAATGAATGCAATAATTTTTTCAACTCCTTGATTGGGACTTGAAATTTCAAATCACAATCAATGATTTAATAAAATGATTGCAATGATTTCAAAATTTAATCAATGCAATCATGTTTTCAAATCATTGATTGGGACTTGAAATTTCAAATCACAATCAATGGTTTCAAAAAATGATTGCATTCATGGAGTCTCAATCAATGATTTGAAAGAATTAATGCAATAATATTTTTAAATCATTGATTGGGACTTGAAATTTCAAATCATAATCAATGATTTTAAATCACAAATGAATACATTATTCTACAGCTCTGATATCTTGCCACCGTACGTGATGAGATTGAGGTGTACAAATACGAATTTTTATGTTTCTTCGCTCTTTGCGCACTGTGGTTGTCTATAGGGGGCTCCATTGTGTTTTTTAACGGAAAAGTAAGTATTTTTTGTTCGTACATTTTTGCAATTATTATGGTTTTATTAAAATTAGATTATTGAGAGTTTCGTATCGTTTTAATAGAAGTTTGTAGAATATGGCTGTGTGGTTAGTTTTTATTCAAATTTATTATCATTTTTACTGTGAACCGTTTGATACCTGATTGGTGGTTGGGGACAGTTGAAACAGGTGAAAAATAATCTAGTTTATAAGTAATGCTGTTGAATTTCGAGGAATATAATAGCAAGTTGTTCACAAACATCAATAAAAAATAATCGCCAACATCTGATTATTATATAATTTAAATTATTCTTAATATTAACCTTTGAAGGCTAATTAAAAATAATTAAAAATAATGTTAGATTATAAGTATCGTGAACGACTTGAATATTAATAAAAAAATATTTATAATGTTCAACTGTGCCATTATGAGTCGTAAAATGTTATTAAGCGATGAATAAAACATGTTAATTTATTATATTTTGTATTATTTGCATGTGTTTCAATTGACCCCAGGCACTGTTTCAACCGACACTGCCATGGGGACGGTTGAAACAAATGAATTTTTTTAAAAAACTTGATTTTATGCATAAAATACAATACAGTTATCTCAAATAACATTGCCCATTAGTAGATATATGGTCTTGTATTTAATATATTTCCGTCATCGCTCGCTTAATTAATTCCAATGCAATGGACGATAAACGCTAAAATGTTTCAACCGTACCCAGTCTATTCTAAGCGTTCGGCATGATTTTTGTGGTCCGTGATTTACAGAAAATTTTTTGATAACTATTTTTTTAGAACATTTTGACGCCCTAATACAAATAATACTGTTTAAGGGTCTAATTTGAGTCTACTTAAAATAAAAATTATTTCAAAAAACCACTTTATGCAGATGTGTGGGGCAGAAATATTCGAAAAGAATGTTATTTTTTTAAATTGACAGTTTTTTTATAGCTTCCAAAGTAAAGATTATTTTTTTAATATTTTTTAATCCTTTCAAAATTGTATGAATAAACCATGGTGAGAAAAAGAAAGTCTTAAAATATCTGAGTTATTTGTATAAAAAAATCATTCTATTTTGCTTGCACTTTAAACAGCCTTGAAAGATTTAAACATTTCCCTGTCTTTAGAATACAAATGAAAAAAAAAAACTGCAAAAGTCTAAAGTTCGTTGTGCCGGTTTTGTTGTTGTTTATCTGTGTTATTGCTATCATTGGATATTCGATGCTTAAAGAAATATTTATCAAGAAAAAACTTGTATATACAGACCATTATAATGGCTATACATAAACGTACGTTTTTACATATATCTACTCGCATGTGATGTCTTCTTTTAATGTTCCATGGTATCATGCCAAAAAAAAAAGGTAAACAGAAAAATAAATTTTGTACTTTGACTACGTAGGTTTTTTGCCAGCAATGTCATTGTTGTTGTTTCTGCTAATTTTGTTATTTTGTCATTATATCATGGAACTAAAATAAATCATTAAGTGTGGGATTTTTTTTTTAACTTAAACTCTTGCCACTTATTGCATAACTCGGGCCTACTCTTGATAGTCTTATGTAAAATGAATGTATGTAAAACTTTTAGCACAATTAAGGATAATTGATGTGGGCTTTTTTGGTGTCAATGTCCCAAAATAGAAAAAAGTTTGACCAAAGTAATGAGTCTTAATAGCTTAAAGAAATAAACCTTTTTCGTTGTAAGTTTCCAAGAACTTGGCAAAAAGCCTTAGTGATAGCTTTCAGCATGAATTTTACGCGAAATATTTTTAGTCAGCAACTATTACAACTTCCAAGTAAATAACAGTTTGTTTCTTCAATAAGCTCCCATAGAGATTTAAAAGCTTTTTCCCAGTTTCTCTTTTCGCAAATCGAGTTCTGTAACATTGCCTATTCTGCCTACGTCTGCTTTGTCGTTCTTGTGTTTGATATTCTTATAAATATTTGCTTATTGACAAAATATTTGCTTTTATTACATAAATCAATTATAAAGTAGCTTTTACTGCGTCAATTGGTTTTTTTTTCTTCTTATTTTATTATAAGTTTGTGAGTGGTCTTATTTTTTATCTTGGTTTTGTGGCTGGTCGCCACAATCTTGGTCGCATTCGATTGTAATTCTATTTTAGAATATTTGCGTTTCAGCGTATTTTTTCTTCTGATATTTCATGAATGGCCATCAAAATGTTCGATTGTCTTTGAACTATGTTTTTGAACTATTTATATTTGAGTAAAAAATTAATTCTATTTGACCTCGAGAAGTTTTTTTTTTAGAATCTTAAGATAAATCTTTAAGACATTATCTAAAATGAAATAATGAAACACTTGTAAAATAAAATGATTTAAAACGAAAAAATTCTCTTAAAAAGATAATCTTAAAGTTCTTTGTTTAACTGTCTTCTGTAAATATGGTTTCTATATTCTTAAATTAAATTCAAGTATTAGTTTTTCATTCTTGCATTTTACATCTGTTCAATCCTGGTTTTTTCAATTGTTTACTGCTTATTTTGGTTCTTTATTCTTAATTCTTCATTTTGCTTTCTTCCTTATTCATTTTTAATCTTCATTTCTCAACTTTAAATCTTTGGTCGTCATTTTTCATTTTGAGTTTTAATTTTCTTTTAATTTTTCTTTCAATATTCTTAATTTTTGATTCATCATTTATCATTTATCATTTATCATTTATCATTTATCATTTATCATTTATCATTTGTCATTTATCATTTATCATTTATCATTTATCATTTATCATTTATCATTTATCATTTATCATTTATCATTTATCATTTATCATTTATCATTTATCATTTATCATTTATCATTTATCATATACATTTATCATTTATCATTTATCATTTATCATTTATCATTTATCATTTATCATTTATCATTTATCATTTATCATTTATCATTTATCATTTATCATTTATCATTTATCATTTATCATTTATCATTTATCATTTATCATTTATCATTTATCATTTATCATTTATCATTTATCATTTATCATTTATCATTTATCATTTATCATTTATCATTTATCATTTATCATTTATCATTTATCATTTATAATTTATCATTTATCATTTATCAATACTTATATCTTCACTTTTTAAGCTTAAAGCTCTACTCTTACTGACAACTCATAATTTGTCGTTTACACTGGTTGTAATGTGGAATTTTTTAAAACATTAGCTTTATCAATATTTAAAGCTTTCGTTATTTATGAATTTGTAAAAGCTGGAAAATATATTGAATTGTAAGCTTTTTCAGAATTGCGTAACTAAGCTTATTTATCAAATCAAATAATCACAAGCTTACGATAGGTGTTTCTCCTCATTATTATTAAGCTTAAAAAGCTGTTCAAAATATAACTTAATTTGGCTTTATTTGGAAATTTATAAATTTGACTTAATTTTTTGTGTGTTTAATTTTGTTTTTATATTTTTTATTTCCCATCACTTTCTCAAGCATTATCTGCAAAAGTGTGAGTTTTTAAGCTTCATTAAAATGGCATTTCATTAAAAACATTTTAATTTATCACGTCTAGCACGTTGGTGATAAAATATCATTTTCTTCTTAATATTTCAATTTTCATCTTGTTATTTAATTACATACCACATACATTCTTCGCATTCATGACCTCGACCTCTTATTATTTTCTCTTTCTTTTGCTCTTATTTTTGCAGTGAGTGTGTAAGGAAGGAAGGAAGAAAGGACATTCAACAGTGAAGTTAGTTGGCTGCATTAAAAACACGTGAACATCATCATCATCATTAGATTCTGCTGGCATAAACAACCACTCAACAACCAACTAGGGCGAGACACGTCTTCAACTTGGTCAATCAATCTACAAAGGAACCACTTTCTTTTCTCTTTCCTTCTCTCTTTTCTCACAACTAAAAGTTCTCAACTTGGTCCAGCCATCCAGTCTATCAAAGCGTGTGTGGTGTTCATTGTTTTCAAAATAAAAATGTTTATCGAAGATGATGCAAAGTAAGTACAGCCAAGTTTATTTCATATCTTTTTGGTTTGGTTCATTTTATCGCTATTTTAAATTTTGCTTTTATGTAGTGCCTTTTGTCATCGTAAAATTCACTGGTATTCATGAGCATCTTTTTGGTTAGTTTGTGTTGGGTTCGAGCCGAATTATCAGTTCTTATGAACTGTGTAGTTTCGTTCAATGATTATGTTCAAATAACTTGTTTTAAAATTTGGTGCTGAATTTTTTCTTTGAATCTTATCGTTTAAACTTAGATATTGTGAAAAATAAAAATGTTATCTGCTAATTGCAAGCGATTTTGTTAAATCTGAGACTTGGAAGAATTTTTTCATGACATGTTTTGCAAATGCATTAAGAGGAGAGAAAAAATAAAAAAAAAAAATCGAAATATTTATAAAAATAAATAGATATAAATTAAATTTAACATACAAAAAATTAAAAATAAAAAAAATGTATATATTAATTTTTATTTATTTGTTAAAAATATGAATAAACAAAGATTTTTGTAAAGGGATTACAATTTTTATGAATAAAAAATTTTAAATATAAATAAATTAATTGATATAAAAATATACAAAGTTTTAAATTTTAAAAATATGAAAAATATGAAAAATATGAAAAATATGAAAAATATGAAAAATGTGAAAAATATGAAATTTATTTAAATTTTAATAATGTTTAAAATATAAAATATATAAAAAATATAAAAAATATAAAAAATATAAAAAATATAAAAAATATAAAAAATATAAAAAATATAAAAATATAAAAAATATAAAAACTATAAAGAATATAAAAAATATAAAAAACAAAAAATAAAGAATATAAAAAATATAAAAAAATAAAGAATATAAAAAAATATGACATATATAAAAGATATAAAATATGGAAAATATAAAAAATTTCAAAATATACAAAATACAAAAATATAAAAAATTTAAAAAATTTAAAAATATAGATGCATTAAAAATATAAAATAAATATTGAAAACAAATTTGAGCTTATAAATATCAAGATTATAAAATAAATATATAAAATAAAACACAAAACATTTAAAAATATAATAAAAAATTCAAAACAGGAATGAATTCCTTATGTGTGAATTTATAAAAGGCTTACAACACGTTTCACCCATTTTGTTTTTTAAATTCTCTCATTTAGGTAGTATTTGTAAGAGATACTGTGAATCTCATTTAACCCTAGAATACTAAACATAGCCTGTGAGGCGAAGCAATTTTTTGTTTTCCAAATATGATCCAAATATGTGGCCTGCAAAAAAGCCTTTAGTATATGTAATGTATTTTAAAAAATGAATTGTTTTTGTTAATTTTTTTTACTTAATATGTAATAAACATGTTTTTGTCTTTGTTTTAATATATTTTTATTTTTTTTAAAGTAAAATATGGATTTTATATAAAAATCGCCTCCCAGGCGAAGTTTAGCATTAGAGGACTAAAAAATATGTTTAGTATTCTAGGGTTAAAATATTTTTTGTTTTGTGTTTGTTTTTGAAATTATTGAAAATGATTTAAAAAATTGCTCCAAAGGGGGTTTATCGATGGCTTGAACCACTTCTAAATTTATCTTATTTATGAAGCCTTTTATCCTTATGAAGGTTTACAATAATGTTTTTGAATATTTTCCTTTTAAAAGCTTTATATTTCTTCAAAAATATTAAAATAAAACTAAAAATAAAAATAAAGAAAAATAAAAAGAATTGATAAAGAATAATTAAATAAGTAACAAAATATTTCATTAAAAAATATAAAGCCAACAAATATAGAAATAATGAAACACACAAATTAAAAAACATTATAGGAGGTTTTTTCAACTTAATTCGAAAGAAATTCTAAATTTTAAATTTTAATTTAAAAAATTAGTAACTTATACATCAAACATACAAAATAAAAACTGAATAAATTAAAAAAAAAATAAAAACAATTAAAATCAATATAAAATTTAAAAAAAAAATGTCAAAAATAAATAAAAATTAAAGAAAAATAAAAAAATAAATAAAAAATATTGAAAAACTAAAAACTTAATTGATAAAAAATAACTTAATAAATAATAAAATAATTCATATAAAATATAAAACCGAAAAATATAGAAATAATAAAACAAAAATTAAAAAATAAAAAAAATTAAAAAAAAATAAAAAAAGTTTATGATAAAAAATAGTAATAAAAAATATTTAAAACGCAATAAAAAATATTAAAAAATTTAAATAACTAAAAACTATTAAAAATAAGTAAAAATTCAAAAAGGTTATAAAAAATTAAACATCAGAATTTTTTTTTAACAAGAAGTATTGAAAAAAAAATTACAAGAGTTTGTTTCAACTTAATTCGGGAGCAATCCTGAATTGTAAAATTTCACAAATTGAATAAATTTATGAATCAAAAATACTAATTTAAACATACCTCAAAAAATATATAAAAAAAAACAAAAGAGGAAAACTAATAAGATAAAAATTAAATAAAAATAAGAATAATATAAAAAGTAAAAAATAAATACATAAAAAAATATAAATATAAAAATATAAATGAAAATAAAAAAACATTTAAAAAAATTACAAAAAAAGATAAAAAAAATTAAAAATAAAAAAAATAAAAAAAAATAAAAAAAATAAAAAAAATAAAAAAATAAAAAATAGAAAAATAAAACATTAAATATAATTTTTAAACTAAAAAATAATAAAAACTGTAAGATTTTAAAAAACTAAAAAGAAAAACGAAGTATAAAAATAAAAACTTAAAAATAATTATAATATAAAAAATAGTAAAAAAAAAAATTCAAATTTTTTAAAACAATTTTAAGGAAAAAACAAAAATGTAATAAATCAAAAAGGCAAAAAAAAAAAAAAAATTAAAAATTAAAGTAAGCAATCCTAATTTTTACAGTTAAAAAATCAAATCAAAGTGTTTTTTTAAAGATATAGAAGTTTTCTTTCAAATAATTATGCCATTTAGTGTTTGAACAAAATTTTGAGAATTTGAGTCACCACCGTGACTGCATCTTATCCTGCGAAATAGCCCCACAAAAAGTTGTCTAACGTAGTCAAATCACATGGCCTAGGTGGTCAATTGACAGTCACATTTCTTGATATAATTCAGTCACAAAAAGTACGTCCGAATAAAGTGATGGTTTTACGCGCTGTATGGCTTGTTGTACCATTCTGCTGGAAGCATTAAGCACTTAGACGATTGATATTGACGTGGGGAACCAAAAAGTCGCAAATCATTTGCCTGTAGCGCTTACAATTAACGACGGTATCGTTGGCTCTATCTTCAGTTTTGAAAAAGTATGGACCAATGCTACCTTCGGCATGCAAACCACACCAGATAATAACTTTTTCTGGATGTAAGGGAGCCTGGCCAGTCTCTTCCAATTTTGCTTATTTATGTACACGTTAAGCTAGAAAAGGAATGTGTGCAAAGTGCTCTGTAAGTTTGCTATGTATAAGGCTATGATACAGTTGTATTAGTTAATTTGTAGAAGTTAAATAAAAATTTTCTACTGAGAATTTCTGTGTTTTAAAAACTAATGGTTCAACATTTAATAAGTATTATAAATTGTTAAGTGCTTTACATGTATCATTTCTTCTTCAAATACAAATTATTTTGTATTTATTTTTGTAAAATTTTGAGTATGAATTTCAGAAAAGAATTATGAATATTTTCAAATGCTGCTTAAGCGAAGAAATACACCAACCAAAACAGAACTCGAACCCAAAAATAGTCAAACTGGGATGAAAATGTTGCAATGAAATATACAAGCCGCCATCCCAATAAGAACATTTTAAAATATTGAAATTCTAACCAAATCAAATCATGGAATTTAACTGTAATCGGTATGTTTTCACTTAATTTCTTATAGTTCGGATGCTTGATTTTTAATCTAAGCTTAAATTTTATACTCGTAAGCTTAAATTTTTTCACTGCCTTTGTCCACATTTTGGTAATGTCCACATCAAAGTAGTCGAGCTTTTTTACGCCATGACTCGTCGTCATGTTACACTCTCCTCTATAGTTCACTGTGATATACTGTGTTGTTCCGTATCTAACACCAAAATCCGAATATCAGTGAATCACTAATTTTCCACTTTATTACATTTAAGTGCTTATTTATCAGCATGGCATGATTTCTGGTTTGTACACATCCATAAACCTATTGGATTTTATCTGTATCCAAAATTCTTAAAATACTTTTCCGCGTAAATATATAAAAAAGTACCTACTTATATACTGAAAAAAATTAAACGCAACTTTAAGCTTATCATCAAATGTTGACAACAATCAACGCGTGTTCATCAAGTTCATTCACAAATTTTACAATAACAACAATATTCAGAACATTATTCCCAGACGTTCTTGCTCAGACTCAAAAGATTAACAATTTATTGAGAATTTCATAAAGAATTTCTGCAATTTTGACTAAACACATGAAAAATTATTACTTTTATCAATGCTGTGATGAAATTTTACTGATTTTACTTTTGTGGTAAACTAGTTAATTAATCGTTTTTCAAATTCCAATTTTAATTAAATTATCAACACTTTATTTGATTATGACACATTAGAATAAAAATCGAGTATTTAATGGGTTCAAGGTCGAGCGTCTGCCCACATTTATAGGACGCATTCAAGTTCAGAACACTACGATAAGCAAAAAGTTCTAATTCAAGCCTATTCAGACGCAACTGGCGTCTGTCATGTATGATTATGATTAAATACCTCCGTTGTTAGAAGAAACTATTAAAGAAATATTTTAGCAGAGGAGGGCAATTTGAGATGTTAATAATAAGTACTGCATTCAATGAATTAATTTTACTTCATTTACTAGATAATTTTCAAAATCATTATTGAATAAGTTTTTTTTATAACCAATTAACACAGGTTTACTATAATGCAGATGTAATGTAATGTAAGCAGAACAGCAGGTTTTTATAGAAGCTTCTTAATTTCTATAAACGCTCACTATGAGTTCTAAACAACTAAGCTACCCTTGTATTGATTGTCTAATAGAAGGTTTTTGAACTAGCGACGAGGGTAGTCCTAGAAGTACTCGACCTAACAAAGTAAACACAAAAAATTTGGGGGAAAAAAATATTTATATCTCTACATTATCTCCTTTTAGCTCGATACACTTTTTCCAACGATGTCCAGTTCCTTCGATACCCTGTTTATAGTGAGAACCGTCGAGCTCCTCAAAATAGCCATCAACCACAGACTTCTTCTTTTCATTGTTGTCTAATCTTTTACCACCGAGCCATTTTTGTTAGGAAACAGAAAATAATCCGAGGCAATTCAAACTTTAACTCATTGATTTTGGTCATCGCGAAAACGTATGTGGGAACTGATGCATTGTCTTGATAAAACAAAACTTTCTTTTTCGCCAAATACGGCCAAACTGTCTTCGCCTTCTTTGGACCCGATTCTCCCCTTTCAGTCTATTGTTTTGACTGTTTCTTCATCTCAGATGTGAAATGATGAACCCATGTTTCATCCATTGTTATAAATTGACGCAAAAACTTTGCTCTACTGCTGTGAAAATTCACGATACACTCATTTGAAACATCATCACGACGCTTTTTTTGCTCCATTGTGGGCAATAGCGACACTCAGCTTGCGAACAGCTTTATCAAGTCAAAGTTTTTAGTCAATATGCGATGTACAGCACTTTTTGAAATGCCTTTAATGTCTGCTTTCTCGCACACTTTCAGTCGATGTTTATCCAATACCATTTTCATGAATTTTCTTCACCATTTTTCTCGTGGTCTCCTTATTTGGTCGACTTCTGCGATGTTCGTCTTGGCAGCTCGTATGCCACCCAATATTTTACTGTTGTAAACGAAGGAGCAGACTCTCCTAGAGTAGAATCTAGCCCCGCTTTGATATTGGTTTCTAGGAGGCCTATCAAATGAAATTATTGTATCACATAACGATTACCAATCTAACAGCAGCTTCGAAAACTTCCATAAAGCTTCGTTAAGAGAAATTGTTCTATGAATTTGTATCCTCTAGAATAAAATTTTTTGAAATTGTGTAAAAAACTTTTTAAAATATATAAAACCGGGAATAAGGAGGAATAAGTTATAAGGAGGGATTTTTAGGTTAAAGATAAAATAAAACAAAAAAAAAAAACTAAATCGACAAATACTAAAACATTAAGTCTATGGAAATCATGCTCAAAAGTTCTAATTCGTATTTATGTCTTATTTATGACACTTAATATTATAAAACATTAGTACTTTAACGATAGTACGATTTTAAAATTTACTTTGAGTTCAAATAACAAACTTAACAGAATCGAAATAAGATCATCAAAGGGACAACTAAGAGCTCCTCCTGCAGTTCTTTGTAAAGTCTGTTTCACGTACATTGCATTCGACGTTTTTGTATATGAAGGTATTCGGATAGTAATAAATTTTCCGACAACTCCAAAGGTTCTGCCGAAGTCTAGATGAGGGATCCCTAGTCTCGAAGCCACTCGGATGCTGCAGATAATATAATGTACCTGAAGATAACATAGTCGGCTCTTTAATAACAAGAAGCGTTAAAATTATGTCAAGCGATAGTTATCATCTATACTTTACTTGACTATTCCCATAGAGAAAAATGGCCGACTTATGGGCAGTTTTCAATCCAATTCAAAGTTTTCTCAAACCAATCCGTTCGACATTTTGAAATTCTACATAGATTGACTTCCAGATTGGCTTCCAGGCCGTTCTCCATTTTGGATCCTACAAAGAAGATATTGATGTTGTGTTCAATGAAAGAGTTATTATTAGATTCTTTTTTTTCAGTTTTTGGTACAATTCTGGTGAAAATCAATAATATTACACTGAAAAAAAAAACATTAGCTTAAAATTGAACACAATGTGTTAAAAAATGTGTTAACACTGAACAACAAAATCAATTTTTTTTTCAAAATAACAAGGTTCCGACAATGGATTCTGGTAGAGGGGACAAAAAAACAATACGTGTATCGGAGTTTTGAAAGTTTACGTCTTATTTTAGGGAGGATTTAATTTTCCCCCATTTTGAACATTATTATAGTGAATCGGCATAGGAAATCATGTTATCCTTACATTTTGGGTAAAGAATGTGTTCTGAGGATTTATGTAAAATACTACGAGAAATATTTTTGTGCAACATTTTAACCCCCTAACTTCTCAATTTATGGGTCTTTTTTGACCTTTTTGTCATAAAAGGCAAAAAAGACCCATAAAACAAAGATATAATGGGTAAAAATGTTCCACAAAAAAATTTATCGTAAAATTCTACTATCAGTCTCTGAATACACGAAATACACTGAAAGTTCAACTTAAATGCCAGAAATAAGTCAAAACTTAAAATGTGCTAAAGGGTTAATTTCGTACTTATTTAGAATTGATGATAAAATGTCGCACAAAATTTGTTTTTAGGGGGTTACTTTGTATGAAAAAATTGTTTTACTCATTTCGCATATCATACTTAGCAATAGCAACGAACCTTATAGGATACACTTTGGCTGATAAGTGTATTTTAGTACATACAGTTTCAATACATTTTCAGAGTATTATTGGTTTATTTTTTAAAATCCTTTAGTACGGTTTTCCATGCTTTAAAAAATAGTCTTCAAGTTTAAATTATAGGGTGTATTAACGAGAGGTCCAAGATCTGTGTTTTGAATAAAATGAACAATGGTATGGATATCCCTTAAATTTTTATTGGATAACAAAGGAGACACATGGAGATTATGTATGGAATATAATAGATTTCATAACTGCCAAGTGACTGGGCTTTTCAACCCCAAACCTCTTGTTAATACACCCTTTATAAACATGTCGGGTTTCATTGTCTTAATAATACTATTCAAAAGATTAAAATATTTATTACTATCGATAGTTAACTGTGAAAAGTTTTAATAACAATTTAAAAATCTTGAATATTATTCCAAATCCTAAAAATTATTTTAAGGGTTTAAAATTCAAACTGGAATTTTCACAGTGTTGTCAAATTGAATTCAGGTCATTAACTTTCGTCTGTGAAGTGATAAAATGAAAAGTCATATTATTGTATTTCCGATTGAAATTTAAATTCTTTAGAACCATTAATAGAAAAATCAAGAGAAAAGTTATAACATAGAAATCGTATTCCTTAAGTGGCATAGATTTTCACCTTTTCTCATCAATATATCGGAATGTACTGGGCAACGTTAAGAATTTTATGGCTAAAGGTCAGAAGTGCATTTGCATTCAGTCATATTGGATTCGTTATCTTGAATTTTGCAATAGGGCAATCCCGAGGGATCAAGACCTCGAATTCTTAATCAACGATCTCGAAAACCCTCGATTGAACAATTTTTGGCCCAAAAACTTATTTTCTATAATATTTTCGACTTAATTGCAATTAAGTCGACAATTCCGTTGAAAATGTGACCATGTTGGGTCCACCATGTTAAATTCTAAAATGTTTGCTACAGGATCTTGGTGTTCACAACCGTATGCTATGGAATAAATAGTTTTTGACCACTCTCTATGTTTTTCAAAAACATTAAAAAACAAATTTGAAAAAAATTCAAAATTTAGTACGTTTTATAATAAAGCCGCCATTTTGGAAAATGGTGCACTCGAACCACGAAATTGGTTACGGAATCGGATAAAAAAACACCCTCCAAAAAATGTAAAAATATATAAAAAAAAATTTGATTGTTAGAAGACCCAGTCGTTCGAACCTACATCCGAAATATTTAAAAGCTTCTTTTCCCAGAGCTTTACTACGAAGAACTTGATACTTGGGAAAATATTTTAAAAATGAAAATAATATTTAAGTAGATATTAAAAAAAATTAATTTTTGATATTTCAAAACCCTTAGAGTCAGACTTGTATGCGTTTTACATTTTACATATGCGTCATTTTTACTCTAGGTAACAAAATAATATCTAATGGAATTCGCTCTGCTCAAATTTGGTCAAGTACCCGGTTTATCCGTTGTCTTATGAATAATTCTCTCTTTCTCTCTTATCTCTCATACTTTATACACCTCTATTTCTCTCTTTACCCTATCCTGCTTAACTAATCAAGTAGATTTTTTTTAAGATTTTCCCAACGATCGTTTTGAGCTTTTCCTTATCAACCTGCTGATAAAAAAAGAAAAGAATAAGCTTTTATATGATGATCGAAAGCCAGACAGTGTTGCTTGCCTAACATTGCATTTTCTAAGCTCTCCTATCATATTTTAAAACTTGTAGATTACCTCATTTCCAGACAATTGAGTGTTCTATTTTGGGTTTCGTTTGATTTGGTCTTATCTTTTGTAAATCTTTATTATTTAACAAGCTTTTTAATAGTATTTTAATAAAATAGTGTTTTAACAAAAACTGAAATTATTTCTATACAAAAGTTATTCTGGCATGTTATCTATAAAAAATGCACACATTTTTATAACTTAAAAATAAAAAATGATCAATTGATAAAGTTAAGTGCTGGAAACTTCAAGTTTTCTAGTTAGTTTGCATTCGTCTTTAAGGCTAACGAGTTGATTTTATAGTAAAGGCAGGTGTTTTCTGAATGGAGAGAACATTAATTTCAGTCTTGAATATAGAATTTTATTTTAATTGTTAGGTACTTATTGTTGTTGTTTGATTACAATTTTATTCTAATGATTCAACGTTATCCTTTTCATTTTATTGTGTCTACAGAATGGAGAGCTTTTGGGTGCAAAGCGCAATCGGTGCCATCAAAGCTTTTGCTTTTGTCTGCGATATCATCACGCTGCCAGTGTATCTGGTCTTGCAGCGACCATGGAAGCGAAGGCAAGAATCGCGTCGTGTAAAGGTAAGTCAACGATTTATATATTAAGTATAATTAAATTGTTTTTCTGACTACTGTATTTGCCCGTTAGTGACAACCTCCTTGCGTGTGATGCAGTATTTAGAAATTTCTATTGAAACAATCTTCAAAAGTCAGGTGTTGTTTTGCACATACCTACACTTTATTGCGTTACTTTTTATCTTCTTTCGTTATTGTATTGCTGAATTGTTAAATTTACTGCAATAACAACGTTTCATGAACGGTTATTTGTCAATGCAAAGCTCAAGTGTTTTGAAAGTTCAAAGGTCTAAGTTCGTCTGCTGTTTTTAAAATTTACAGCTCAACTTGAAATATTCAAGCAAATGATAAGATAAAAACAAAATCTATGTGCAATGTCTTCAACACAGATTTTAATACCGGATCAAATAAAAATACGGAGTGAAAAAAACACTGATTAAAAGCTTTGAATAACACTATCTGGTCGAAATTTTTAAGAATATATATCTAGGAATGGAAAGTTCCATAGCAATGTTGAATGAAAATGGACGGAAAAAGTTAATCTGGTAGAAATTTTTAACAGTACATACATACTCAGGAATGAAAATATGTATAGAAAAGATTTTTATAATTTTTAAAGCTTAATTAATTAAAATTATCACAAAATTATCTTCGGGACGAGAAAAAATATGAATAGTAATGTTTGTTTTTGACGTTTCGGTCTAGGATAACAAAAAGTTTCTGAGATTAAACGGCGAAAGCTACTGACCAAAACCAAGACCAAGACCAAAACCAAGACCAAGACCAAGACCAAGACCAAGACCAAGACCAAGACCAAGACCAAGACCAAGACCAAGACCAAGACCAAGACCAAGACCAAGACCAAGACCAAGACCAAGACCAAGACCAAGCCCAAGACCAAGACCAAGACCAAGACCAAGACCAAGACCAAGACCAAGACCAAGACCAAGACCAAGACCAAGACCAAGACCAAGACCAAGACCAAGACCAAGACCAAGACCAAGACCAAGACCAAGACCAAGACCAAGACCAAGACCAAGACCAAGACCAAGACCAAGACCAAGACCAAGACCAAGACCAAGACCAAGACCAAGACCAAGACCAAGACTAAGACCAAGGCCAAGACCAATACCAAGACCAAGACCAAGACCAAGACCAAGACCAAGACCAAGACCAAGACCAAGACCAAGACCAAGACCAAGACCAAGACCAAGACCAAGACCAAGACCAAGACCAAGACCAAGACCAAGACCAAGACCAAGACCAAGACCAAGACCAAGACCAAGACCAAGACCAAGACCAAGACCAAGACCAAGACCAAGACCAAGACCAAGACCAAGACCAAGACCAAGACCAAGACCAAGACCAAGACCAAGACCAAGACCAAGACCAAGACCAAGACCAAGACCAAGACCAAGACCAAGACCAAGACCAAGACCAAGACCAAGACAAAGACAAAGACAAAGACAAAGACCAAGACCAAGACCAAGACCTAGACAGCGACTAATACCTTTTCAGTGAAACCCAAATTAAGCAACCCTTCCAACCACCTTTATTGATATTTAACGTAGCCACCTAGGTTCAAAGCCAAAAAAAAAAAAAAAAATAATAAATAAGGAAACTATTGTATAGCAATAGCCCCAACTACTTACAAAATCAAGGATTCAAAATTGTCGTCCTTCTGAGTTAATGTAAGTGTTCCACATGTTAAAAAAAAGTTTATTAATGGAATTGTTAAAGCTTTTTTTATCTCTCAGCTTTTTTTTCAAGTTTCTGATTAGATCTTGATATTTTATCTTAATAATTATCGTCACATCACTTGCTGTTACCCATTTTTATGAATTTTAAAAATTGACATATTTTTGCGATTATTAAAGCTTAAAGCTTATTATTAAATTATTAAAGCTTGTCTGTCATTCGCGATTTGAGAACGCATTTCATAGCCAATATTTAAGCATAAATGGGTGACGGGGCAATATATTAATGAAAATGTTGTCTTCTTATTAACATATACATACAAGGTACCACCCACTTTTTTGAAAGAGGTTATCTTTCAGTCAGTGACGTCATTTGTGAGTTACTTAATCAAAATTCTGATATTAGCCCTTTAATTTCCGCAAAGTATTCTACTTATTTTAGAGTTTCTTTGAAATTCATTAGTTGTCATCCATTAGTTGTCTTAACTTTGACTTGCTAACTTTAACTTATTGCTCCTAATATGGGTTTTAGTCAATATACCGTATATTTTGAAAAACCTCCAACAGATACCATTTAAATATTGCCCATACTTTTTAATTACTGTTTGCTGAACCGTATTCTTTTTCCATTACAGCTTACTTTTTAGCAGATTTCAATGAATTAAAGTGCTTTCTGATAACTATCTAATTAAATATTTAGTTATGTCTTCAAAAGTTTCAGAAGCTAAATTGTATACTTGATTAAATTCTCCCATTTGAGTAATTGTGATTATCCCTTTAAATTTAGTTGTCTGCCACCTACACTAATAAGTCATCCACTTCAGTCATCCACTCCAATATTTATTTTTTCATCTAATTTCATGTACATAATCTTTTAACAGAAAAGTATGAATGTACTTTACACTGTGAACCTGATCAATTCAAATCAAGTAACAGTGAAAAGATTTCACTTTCCGAGAAACGTGGGATATAGACTTTGTGTTCGTTTTTTTTTTGTTCTTATCAATATCAAACGAACTTGTGTTCAAACTAATTGTTATAGATTAATTTTATATATAAATCAACTTTATAACAAGCACAGACAGCTTAAGAAAGTTTTATAAATTCGTTTTTATCAAATATATTTTCAAGTGCTATTCATTATTCCTTTCATTAATTTGAAATAGTTATTTCTTATAATTTATTTATCTCAGTTCTTTTTTTATGAAAAACTTGCTGTTAATTCTAAACTTACAAATGATTGGGAAATTTTTTCTTTCCCAAAGCTTAGTTGTATTCAACACCTTAAAATCATGAGATATTTTTCAAAAAAACTTTCCATTAAGTTGAAATTCAGTTATGCTTAGACGCTTGGATACTATTAAACAATAGAGTTCAGAACAAGTTTTTCGTTAGAATCATATTTTTAAAAATTATAAAACGAAATATGAAAATATAAAAACTTTAAAAAATATAAAAAATATAAGAAAAACGAATATATAAAAAATATAAGAAACACGGAAATATAAAAATATAACATAAGAACATAATACAATAACAAATTTTTAAAAATATGAACAATATTAAAAATAATAAAAATATATAAATTTATATAATATTAAAATATAAATTTAAATAAAATATATATATCAAAAATATAAAAATGAAAAAATATTTACAATCTAAATAAAAAAGAAGGTATTAAAAATTTAATAGAAGAAATAGAGAAAATATTAAAAAATTTAAAAAAAAAATATAAAAAATATAAAAATATAAAAAATATAAACAATACGAAAAATACAAAAATATAAAAAAGTATAAAAATATAAAAAATATAAAAATATAAAAAATATACAAAAATATAAAAAATATAAAAATATAAGAATATAAAAAATATAAAATATATAAAAAATATAAAATATATTAAAAATATAAAAATATAAAAATGTAAAAAATATGAAAAATATGAAATATATAAAAATATACAAAATATAAGAAATATACAAAATATACAAAATATATAAAATATAGAAAATATACAAAATATACAAAATATAAAAAAATATAAAAAATTTAAAAAATATGAAAATATAAACAATATAAAAAATACGAAAAATATAAAAATATACAAAATATACAAAATATACAAAATATAATATATATATATATTTTCAAAATATAATATAAAAATATAAGAATATAAAAAATATGAAAAATATGAAAATATAAAAATATAAAAAATATACAAAATGTTCAAAATATGCAAAATTTAAAATATATAAAAAATATAGAAAATATACGAAATATACAAAATATACAAAATATACAAAATATACAAAATATAAAAAATATAAAAAATATAAAAAATATAAAAAATATAAAAAATTTAAAAAATATGAAAATATATAAAATATAAAAAACATAAAAATATTAAAAATATAAAAAATATAAAAAATATAAAAAATAGAAAAAATACAAAAACTATTAAAATATACAAAATATAAAATATGTAAAAAATACAAAATATATTAAAAATATAAAAATATAAAAATATAAAAATATAAAAATATAAAAAATATAAAAAATATAAAAATATAAAAAATAAAAAATATTAAAAATATTAGAAATATTAAAAATATAAAAAACAAAAAAATAAAAAATTTGTAAAAGATATAAAAATATGTAAAACATAAAAATATAAGAAAATAAAAAATGTCATATATGTTAAAAGTATAAAAATTTTAATAAATATTAAAATTATAAAAAATACAAATAAAAAAAAATTAAAGAAAAATATAAAATACAACATTAGAAATAAACAGAAATAAAAAGAATATAAAAAATAATATATACAACCGTGGACACATAAATAGCACAAAAAGACATTTAGAGTGTTTCGCATGAATTTAAATAAAATACATAGAGGAAAACAAGAATTTATTTCATGGTATTTAAGTTTAAACATTAAAAACTTAAAATCAGAAGTAACTTTGTAATTACGAATTAAAATTTAGAAAATTAATAAAAAATCTGAAATTGCTCCTTAGCTAAGGTGGACATATAAATAGCACAATTTGGATTCTGAAAAAAAGACATAGTTATTTATTTTTATTTTACAATGAGCTTACGAATATGCTTACTTGGTACTGTATCCCGAATTGTCCAAAATACTCTCCACAAGCTTCCTGACCTTATCCTTCGAAATAGAGTACCAAGCCTTCTCAATTCCACTCCATAACTCATCTAAATTTCGAAAATTTTGGTTGCTTATGCTTACCTTCACATCATTCCATAAATTTTCTATTGGATTGAGGTCTGGGCTTTGAGCCGGCCAATTCAAATTATTTATTTTTTCCTTTTTTAGCCAATCAATCACAACCTTTGCCGTGTGTTTTGGTGCATAAAAGTCCACCTAATAGGCATGTTCTCAAATGCAAATGGTTCCATCTGGTTATTAAGAATATCTAAATACATATTTTTATTCATTATTCCTAGTATACGATTGTATACGATACGAAATTGGCCCAACGCCTTGTCAGGAAAAAGCTCCCCAAGCCATTAAATTCCCTCCTCCATGCTTTAATGATTTTTTTTGTATACTTAGGATTCAACTCTTGGCGTTTGGGGCGCCGAAAAAAAGTTTTTCCATCTGGTCCAACCCTTTTAAATTTAGTTTTGTCAGTCCAGAGCACGTTCTTCCAAATTAGTCTTCTTTATTCACATGGGCCCTTGCAAACGCTTAACGATCCTTTAAATTTATTTTTTGTTAAGAGCGGCTTTCTTCGGCTAATGCGTCCATAAAGATTAGCTTCATGTAGTCTCCTAGATACTAGTTTTCTTGAAACATTAAGGTTATTTTCTTCATTTATTTCCCTCATAATTTGCTTTGCTGACTTGAAATGATCAGCCTTACTTTTGCGAACTATAAGTCTATCAGTAGAAGCGGTGGTTTTACGCGGTCTAGGATTGCGCGGCTTATTCTCGAAATTATTTCAACCATTTGATTTAACCAGCTTGAGTGCATTATAGACCATTTTTCGCGAAATTTTGAGAATATCCGCGATTCAGATGGTTGGTTTTTTGCCTTTTCGACTTAGGCGTGAATTATATACCTTTTTTCCGGAGTGCAATGTTTGCCACGACCCATTTTATTTACAATCGGCGAAATTAACTGAATACAACTCTAACATTTTTACAAACACCTGATCTTGCTAACTTTTATTCACCCACTAACATGTGTGCTATTAATATGATCACAGCAGATCGTACATGCCTATACAGAAAGAGATGGCCTGAGCAAATAAAAGTAAGTAACGGTACATCTCTCTCGGAGTTTTAAACAACGTCACACTGGAGTCTCAAAAAATTTTAAAACTGTATTGGCTGTATATAAGTAAAATAGAAAGAAAAATATAATTATGAAAAATATAAAATAATTAAAAAATATATAATATATTTAAAAAAGAAAATATAAAAATTAAAAAATTTGAAAATATTAATAAATCAAAACAAGAAATAAAACAATAAACAAATAAAAAAAATATAATTATAATAAAAAAAGCTAAATACAAAAAATAAAAAATTTTTTCTTTACAGAAAAGAACATTCTAAGCAAATAAAAGCTGAATACATATCAATTTAAAATATATTAAAAGATGTGCATACAAATAACTTTAAAAACTTAAGGAAGATTGTTAAAACAAACTTAAAAATATATAATTTCAATAATAAACATTGCAAGTAAAACACCAGAAAAATAAAAAAAATCACAAATGAAAAAATTACCAAGAAATTCAAATAACTTAAAAAATAAAACCGATCATGATATGATAATTAACTCAGAAACGAGCTTGGTTATCTGTTAATGATTTTTTGTTTGTGCAAAATTTCATGCTCTCTTCTTTATGAAATCTTTCTGATTCTTTTATATAATTATATCCTAAATATTTGAAAAAAAAACATTGTTTTCAATAAAATTCTTAAATGAAAATCTTTTTATTTCAATTCACACAGGCTGTACTGGTCAATGATAAAACAATTGAGAAATCCAAATATTCAGAAGATGATATCGAGGTTTTTAAAGTTATCTACTTGACAAAGACACATTATAAACAATTTCTTAGAGATAAAATAAAAACACAATTTGGTAGAAAATGGTTCTATACTCTTTCTTTCCGTTAATCCTCTATTACCATGAACACTTTCTTAAAAAAAAAAGAAATGCAAATTTGATGTTTTTTTCCGGTTAATGGGTGAAAAAAATCCACTTCTAAGTTGTTTTTTTTACAATGTTGTGCACTAAGTTGTTGATGTTGTCACCTTTTATACAAAATTTCCAAACTTTGAATCGAAATAATATTCAGCAATTCTAACTTAAGCCTTTCTACAAATACAATTTTATTATTTTAATGTTTTCTAACACTCTCCCAAACTTTATTTGTTCCCATGATCGCAGGCGAAAGTTATCACCTCCGATGAAAATTCGCTCACGTACCGAACAATCGAGCCACCGCGCGAGGTGCACGTCAAAATGTTGCAGGCCAACATTGACACGCTCGAGAAAATGTTCAATCACGTCGCCAAGATACACTCAACCAAACGTTGTCTTGGCACGCGTCAAATACTCAGCGAAGAAGATGAGGTGCAGCCGAACGGACGCATCTTTAAGAAATACAACATGGGCGAGTACAAATGGAAGAACTTTATTGAGACCGAACGCAGTGTAGTCTCATTTGGACGCGGTTTGCGTGCATGCGGTCAAGAGCCGCGCAGGAATGTTGTTATTTTTGCCGAGACACGTGCGGAATGGATGATTGCCGCACATGGTTGCTTCAAGCAATCAATGCCTATTGTTACTGTCTATGCTACACTGGGCGATGAGGGCGTGGCGCATTGTAAGTTTTTTGTTTGTTGCTGATTTTTTGTTACTGTTATTCATTTATATTCTGCTTCTTAAGGTATTTCTGAGACCGAAGTCACAACCGTTATAACATCACACGATCTTTTGCCAAAATTCAAAACTCTACTCGATATGTGCCCAAAAGTGGATACAATCATATATATGGAAGATCAGCTGCATAAGACCGATACAAGTGGTTTCAAGGAAGGCGTCAAGATTATTCCATTCTTGCAAGTGATGCGCATGGGCGCCGAGAGTAAATTTGGTGAGTGCTGGCATACTCCTCAAAGTTTTCCTCTATCAGTAATTTATGTATTTGCCATTAAACCATTTCTTTTTATTACAGAAAATATTCCTCCCAAGAGTGACGATATCGCTATCATCATGTACACATCTGGCTCTACTGGCACACCTAAAGGTGTTTTATTATCGCATAAAAACTGCATATCCACCATGAAAGGCTTTTGCGATGTGGTGCCCATTTATCCCGATGATATTTTAATTGGGTATGAAGTGTTCTGAATACTTTCTAACTGCATAAAAGTTCCCTTTTGATACAATTTAATAAAATCATTTATATTTGTTTAACAGCTTCCTGCCCTTGGCTCACGTTTTTGAATTGTTGGCCGAAAGTGTTTGTCTGATGACTGGCGTGCCCATTGGCTACTCTACACCACTGACGTTGATCGACACAAGCAGCAAAATAATGCGTGGCTGCAAAGGCGATGCCACTGTGCTGAAACCCACATGCATGACCACAGTGCCGGTAAAATTTTTTTTATTTAAATTGCACCTGAAATTTAACTAATTAAACTTTTTATTTTTACTGTATACAGCTCATTCTTGATCGTATTTCCAAGGGCATCAACGACAAGATCAATTCTGGCTCCGCTTTTAAAAAGGCTCTATTCAAATTTCTCTACCAATACAAAGTTAAATGGACGCATAGAGGCTACCAAACACCATTGGTTGATAGGTGAGTATTGTGCAAAACAATGGCACATAGTCATCCTAGTCAAAAACAAAAGTGGACTTGAGGAAAAAATACTTTTTATTTTAAAGACGACTATATTTTGTGCTTGTCAAAGTTTTCTTGCAAGTGGTGCATAAGTTTTGACCGAGAGCTTGACCCAAATTGGACGGCGTAGAGTTGCAATTGTTTACAACCGAAATGCAATGCCCACCAATTGTCAGAGATGTTAGATCGGTATCGATTTCGATCAATAAATGTGGATGGTGATCAACACGAAGCCATAAATTGGTTAAATGCTGAGGTGTACCCTTTATAAAAATATATTTTATTATATATATGATGGTATAAAAAATCGAAAAAGATGGCCAAAACCTCATTTTTAAAGATGTTTGATAAACATTTTTTATTTCAGATATCTATTTAAGATAGACAAAGGAAAAAAATTGCGTTGTCAATTTTTTTTATAAATTTTTTAAGGATTTTTGAAGCTTTCAAAGTCTGACAAAAATTTAAAGAAAAAAAAAAATAGCAATATTTTAAGCCAAGTTCTCGAACACTTATATTATTTGTAGAAGTTATTTATGATGTTTTATGTTTTCATTTATTGGATCGAAACTTAAGTAATCAGAAAAAAACTTAAACTTAAAAAATATTCATACCGTTTTTTGTAAAAAAATACAAAGAAAATGTAAATTTTTTAAATATTTGACTCAGTTAAAATGGAAAAAAAGAAATGTTTTCCCCGTGTTCCCCCTTTCGAAAGGTATTGGTTATTTTGTGGGATATTTTATTATACTTATAAAATTTGTTTTTTGCCACAAAGTGTCACTGTAGGAAAATTTTAAGAAAAACTAAAATGGTGTCGGATAGAAAAATTTTTTTATAATGATGGTACCACATGCCACCCGGTATCAACAAAGTACTTAGGCACGGTCCTTCTGTGACAAAGAACAGCATGCTTCCATTGGGTCAGCTATCTGAAGAGGTTCGTCTTATATTCAGACCCGAAAATGTCTTTGTAGAGAGACATACCAAAAACAAAAAACATTTACCTCCAGATGTTTTACTTCTATTAGAAGAATAGTTTTGACGTAGAATACGTCATTCTTGGAGGTCACTAGGGTGGTTGAGAGTGATCAGGTGTCGGTATTAATATCACTTTTTGAGCCTTTGGTAGGCCTAAAGTACTGATCGTACAATGTTGATGTTAGCACTTGTTGGTCTGCTTGATCCTCAATGCGACAAAAATTCATGTTAGAACTCTCTAACTTATGTAAATTTTACACAATTACATGAAATATAAAGCCAACATTTGATGTTTTTGTTTGCTTAAACTTGCTACCTATTTATCGACAGTTTCCGGTTTTATCGACAAAACCATAAGATTTGTATGGGAGCCCCCCTAAGGAGTGGTCGGAGGGAATAGGTGTCAAAGGCAAAAATGTTCCTTTTGCAAAAGTAATGGGGTCGGTCATACATATTAACCCTCTCCGGTACTCTCTTAAAGGTCATATGCTCAGGTGTATGGAATAAATAAACAAAAACCATAAAATTTGTATTTGTATTAGGGGGCTAAGGAGTGGTCGGAGGGAATAGGTGTCAAAAGCAAAAATATTCCTTTTGCAAAAGTTATGGGGATCGGTGATACATATTTACCCTTTCCGGCACTCTTTTAAAGGTCATATGCTCAGGTGTATGGAATAAATAAACAAAAACCATAAAATTTGTATGAGAGCCCCCCTAAGGAGTGGTCGGAGGGAATAGGTGTCAAAGGCAAAAATGCTCCTTTTGCAAAAGTAATGGGGGTCGGTGATACATATTAACCCTTTCGGGCACAAAAAGCATACAATTTGTATGGGAGTGGTCGAAGGGAATAGGTGTCGAAGGCAAAAATATTCCTTTTGCAAAAGTAATGGGGGTCAGTCATACCTATGAACCCTTTCCGACGCTCTCTTAAAGGTCATATGGTCAGGTGTATGGAATAAATATACAAAAACCATAATATTTGTGTTTCCTCCGACCCTAAGGAGTGGTCGGAGGGAATAGGTGTCAAAGGCAAAAATGTTGCTTTTGCAAAAGTAATGGGGGTCGGTCATACATATTAACCCTCTCCGCCACTCTTTTAAAGGTCATATGCTCAGGTGTATGGAATAAATATTTTGCTAAATATTTTTTAAAAAAGATGTCATCAAAAGCGAATTGAATAATTCTACGTCTTGTGTTACGACATAGTCGAAACTACTGTATCTTTTTTTAATATAAATAGTAAAAATAAATAAAAAAACTAATGTTTCCATAATTTTGTTGTTGTGTGGACTAAGATTCATTATAAAGAACATTAAAAAAGTTATAAAATCTAAGATTTTAGAAAATTTTAGCTCAAAAATTACTTCACTCCCGTCAATTTACATTTCGAAGTTATTATAAAAGTTGTTAAGTTGCCATTTGTAAGTCGCTATTTTGAATTTCGAATGATTCGAAAATTTGAATTTTGACTTCAGATTCGTGATTAGCAATCCCGAAAATTTTTGGGGCATAATGTTCATGGCCGCTATTTGTAAGTCGACATTTTGAATTTTTGAGTTCCGATTTGTGATCACCGACCCCAAAAACCTATTAATCATAATTTTCATGCACATTAGACAACGCCTTGAGGTTTTGGCCGTCTTTTTTCGATTTGGAACCATTGTGCGACGGGTTGTAATCATTTAGAGTATAAAATACGACAAATAATTTGTTCGACTTATTCATCATGAATACCCTTTATCATCCCTTTTTATGAATACTTTTAGGCTGAACATTTTTAAAAAGCACTGCAATAGCAGAAATAATTACAGTTTGAGCGATATTTGGTGTGGAGCAGCACACTTGCCTCTTGTGTATTTAAATTAGGAATGGACTCACTATTGTTAATCTATTAAATAGGATGGTTGTCACATCTGGAAGCATGGATGTGACACCCAGAAAATGGTTTGAAGAAAATTTGGACTATATGAACAACCAACAACCTTATAACAGTTTGAAAAAACTTATGGTACTAACAACCAGAAAACTCATTGTTTGGTTGTCATTGACTTCTGGGGCAGATAACTACGGTATAAATGCATTTGAACTCTTTCACGAACGACTGATGATGTTTGCCTTATGGCTAAATCGCAATACTGCGTTAGAGCCCGAACAGAATCAAATATCGTTGCGATTTGCGATATCGCAAAGCGATAGAATGCATGCAAATGTATGAACACGTCCAGAATGAAATCGCAGGTCGGCAGCCGCAACGATATATCGCACAATTAGAATTTATTCTATTTTTTCTCTTGCGACCGACGATTCTCTCTCTGAGTGCCATTTAGCTATTAGAAGGTCGTGCGTTCTGAGAGCTCATATCGTAAAGTTTTTACAACGTCGATAAAAAGTACGATCAAAGGCCGACCGACCACCTAACGCAGTATTGCGATTTCAGCATTATGGGTCTGAAACCACATATTATTGATCTTTAACCCTTTCGGAGTAAAATCTTTCTTACGCCAAGCAAAATGTTGCCGTATGGCAACAAATATGCCGAAAGGGTTAACGTTACCCCACAAAACATCTCTAATGGTGCCAAATCGCAGCATATGAATAATAAAAATATAACTATCTTTTTGTACCATCTCTTACATGTTTTGTCTTCATAAAAAAAAAAACCAAAAGAAATAACAACTGTCACTGAATGACTTCAAAATAAACAAAATTTAACTTCTCATCAGAAACGAACTTTTCTGCAGTTTTCGATAAATATAACTAAAAAAGTGTTTTGTTTTTATTTATCAGGACTGTGTTTCTACACAGTATATCTCTGTAATTGTATTGCGAATATGAGTCTAAAAGTATGAGCTCAGTATAAAATAATATTCAGTTGTTGATTTTTGCAGCAATGGGTACAAAGATTTTTGAGTTCAGAAGGCACAGACAACGATAGTTGCCGTTTTGAATTTTGCTACCTTTTTCATTCCATTGCAATGCATTGGACGAAACCATCTCTTCATGGATTATGTCTTTAACAGAGTATGGAAAGGTCAGCTCATGTCCGCACACAAGCTCGTGCATAGCTCATTTTTGTACACGCTCGTGTACCCTTTAAAATATCTCACGCCCGCGTACGAGAGCCCAATTTCAAAAGCAGTCGAACTTGCTTAAGTGCAAGTACGTACAATAAAAAATATTTGTTGCGTAGGCGCCAAAAAAAGGAACAAGTACGCACATGAGACTATTAAAGCTCGTAAGGCCGTTTGGGAGCCGTCATGCTAATGAATAGCAAAGATAAAAAGGGATGTAGTATAATTCCCAGATGAGTAATATAAACTTTTATAGGTTCTTTGAACATGTCCTATCATGCCTTCTTGGACAAACAGCGATGATTCCTTTGATGCATTGATTCCTCTGTAATTATTTATCGATCTAGATAATATGCGGCGGCCGTGGCGCAGTGAATAGAGTGCGCGATCCATACTCCTAAGAAGCCTGGTTCAATTTCCATCTAACACAGGAAGTTTTTTCAATTGAATTAATTTTTCTGTTCGGCCGTCATCTCTCTGCAGACAATGGTATACCTCAGAGAGTAAATAATACCATGTAAAGCTTCTTGTGAACATGTACATTAGCCGTTCGGAGTCGGCGTAAAACTTGTAGGTCCAGTTCTCGATCAGTTGTGTACAAACATTTAATAACACGCACAACACAATTGTCAAAGTCCTTTCAAGAGCGGAAATGGCCAGTTTATTACATTATTAGATAATTAAACATAAGTATCGATGCCTACACTTTATTGATACAATATCCCGGTGGAACCTTTTGGTCGTATCATCGATCATCGATGTTTTTCATAAGAGTCTACAGAGCCCATAAAACTTCCAATGGAGTTAAAAATAACTTCCTTCCTAGGAGCTTAACCGTCCTTTACTTTATCATGTTTCAATTTTTGCTCTTTATTGCCATGTGCCGCTCACGAACTGTCTCTTGAGCATCAAAAGTGTCATCTGCTTTCTGGTCCATGAGCACAGAATGAGGTATAATTTCTCAAAGTCTCACTACAACTACGTACTCGTGGACGAGAGGTATACATTTTTAATAGGGTACGTGCCATGAACGCGTGCGATTACTTGTAGACTCTTGAAGTCGCCGAGACTTGTAGGGGACCCATACTTTATTTTTTTTTTGTAGGGCCTTATTATAAAAAGAAATCAATGTGCCCCCCGAAAAAAAAACAAAAAATGATTTAAACATATTTTAAAATAAATTTGTATTTAGGTTATATCAAAAATTTTATCAATTTAAGCAATAATTTCAAGACACAATTCTATTCTTTTTTAATATTTGTAGACTTGTCTTCAAGAAGGTTGCCAAATTGATGGGTGGTCGAGTGCGCCTCATGATGTCTGGTGGTGCACCATTGTCGCCTGATACACACGAGCAGATCAAGGTATGCCTATGCGTGGACTTGGTGCAAGGCTATGGCTTGACAGAGACTACATCGGGCGCCGCAGTTATGGATTGTAAGTAGCTTTAAATAGTGTTAAGATTTAATTTAAGTTTTCTTATGTTTATTCCTCTTGCTCAGATCGCGACTTGACTTATGGACGCACTGGCGCTCCCTTGACCATGTGTGATATACGTCTGGTGAATTGGGAAGAAGGAAACTATCGCGTTACAAATAAACCCTATCCACAGGTATAAAGCGACTGTTCTGATCATGAAATCATAGGCATTTATTTAATTTTTATTTAACAACAGGGTGAGGTGCTCATTGGCGGCGATTGCGTATCGCTCGGCTATTATAAGCTGCCTAGCAAAACCGCCGACGAATTCTTTGAAGAGGATGGTAAACGTTGGTTTAAGTCTGGTGATATTGGTGAAATGTATCCGGATGGTGTACTTAAAATTATTGGTTAGTGCTGTGAAGTTGTTTAAGTTGTACTCTATAATGTTTGCAATTGATTTAAATGTAGATCGCAAGAAGGATTTGGTTAAGCTGCAAGCCGGCGAATATGTGTCTTTGGGCAAAGTTGAATCCGAATTGAAGACCTGTCCAGTTGTGGAGAATATTTGCGTCTATGGTGATCCGATGAAACAATTTATGGTCGCGCTGGTAGTGCCCAATCAAAAACATTTGGAAGAGCTTGCACATCGACATGGACTCGACACAGGCAGCTTGGAGGAATTATGCGCATCAAGCGTAATGGAAAAAGCGGTCATCAAGGAAATTGCAGAACATGCTAAGAAATGTAAGTTGTTACTTCAAATGATTTTGTGAAAATAATGCTCAAATTTTGGTTTAAAGGTAAACTACAAAAACACGAAGTTCCCGCCGCGATTACGCTATGCAAGGAGGTCTGGTCACCCGATATGGGTCTCGTAACAGCGGCCTTCAAATTGAAACGCAAGGATATTCAGGATAAATACCAACATGATATCAATCGCATGTACGCATCATGAAATTGTGTGCGTACTGCGACAAAAAACCAGAAAAACTTACGACACATGGTGGTATCAAAGACTCCTGACACCGTTACAAAAGAGAGTGAGAGTAAAAGCATGGAGGACAACAAAAGGATTAAGTAAAAAATCTATATATAAACAAAAAATAACTGATATAAATTTGTTAACTAGCAACAAATACTTCTATATATACAAAAAACCTATAAGAAATATGTACACATCTATATATATATATGCATATATATGTATGTATAGAGAAAAAACTTAACAATATGTGTATAAATTATGGTCACAATAATTAAAGTTCTACTTAGTTTTTAATTAAATCATCAAATTATGTTATGTTTATGTTTTTTGTTTCGCTTGCTCTGCTTGTTTGTTTTAAAGAATGAAAGGAAGAAGAAAATACAAATAAATCATAAAACTATTTATAAGTAATGAAAAAACACAAAACAACAACAACTACTGTATAAATATTGTTATTTTTAGTACTAGTTAATGTTGTGTATTAAGTTTTTAGTACTAGGCTGAGAATCAAAAGTGAGATGAGCTGGCTGAACGTTAATTTTTTTTTTCAAGTTTCAAATGGTTGAAGCAGAGTTTAGTTTCAAAAAGAATGTCGGAGTAACATTTTAGTTTAATCCGACATTGTATCAAACTCAAAACTCAAGGCTCAAAGTTACCCAAGTATTTGAACTAAGCGTGAAATTGCTTATATTTGTATATAGATTGTATGTAGCCATGAGGAATTATTACTAAATTATTAAAGATTAAAATACAATTCATGCAAGAATACACTTTTTTAGTACTTGAGCAAAAAAAAAAAAAATCAATTGTCTTACTATTATCAAAAAATAAACTACTAAAAAATGAAAAATTTTGCATGCAATAACATTTTCAAATAAAAAAATATTGTGTATTTGTACTAAATTATTGGAAATTTTTAAAAATAATTTATTCAGAGTCGAAAATTGCTTAGTACTAAACACTGCTGATATTTTTTGAATATAGAGTACCAGAAATTCGTGATGTTTTTAAGTACAAAATGTAAAATTTTGCGTAAATATTTAGTGCTAAATTATTAAAAGTTTAAAGTTCACAGATTTATTAAAACTTATTGGTACTCAGGGTTGTAAGTTTGCAGTGTCACGTTTTTTTGTATTTCAACAATTGAATATAATGACTAGTACTAAAAATTCAAAGTTGAAATTTTGCATGTAATTACATCACACAACAAAAGGAAAATCTAATTTAGTACACAACTGTTAACAGAATTGCTTGTACTAAATTTTGAAACGCATTTTTTTAATATATCAATAAATTCTGAGAGTTGGCGAAGTATTTAGTACTACCCACTACTGGTAGTACTTTGTAGTAGAAATAAGTGACGTTATTTAGTACAAACTGGGGCAAAACCGCGCATTAAAGACTTCAATCGATGATTTATGAGTAAAATTTGTTTGTATTTTACCAATGTTGTTCTAAAAATAACAAAATTTTACTCGTGGATAGTGCAGTGCTTCAAAATTAAAGATTGGACCAACCTGTCCTTAATCCTGCAACCTGTCCAACCCGCAAACACACTACCTCCCATATAACTAGTACTAAATACTTGGCTCCACTGCAATACTAAAATGAGTACTAATTTGATTTAGTTATTTGATAATATAGCAAAAATTTAACTCGCTTCTCCAGCAATTTGCTAAAGTGCTAAAGTACAGCAGAGTGCTAAAAACCTTTGTTTCAAACTGAATAGGTTTTCAGGCTATTTTTCTAGTACTAAATATTTTGGTTTATTATTGTTCTTTAAATATCATGTTTTGGCTCTTTTAAAAGCTGCAATGAGTAAACTTTAATGGAAATAGCTTTAAGCGCAATAAATTAAATTATAAAATACACACTTAAATTTATTTCAACAAAAAAGGGCTTTAAATTAATTTACAGCAAAACTTAAATTGGTAAAAATATCAAATAAACCTCTAAAAAATTATATAAATAAAAACCTTGTAAATATGAAATATTTATTTCTTTTGTTGAAAATTGTTCTCATTTTTTTGCTAACATTATTTGCTAATTAAGTATATATATATATATATATGTATATATATGTATATATATATATATGTATGTATATATATATATATATATGTATGTATATCATAAATTGATAAAGAAATGTACATTAAATACATTTACTATATATAAATATTATATATAAATATAAACAAATTTGCAAAAATAAATGTTTCAAAAGTTTTCAATTTTTATCTAACTTAAAAATTTTCTTTGTATTATTCACATTTATACCCAAATCAACTCACACATAAACATAAATACATGCAAAAGACTAAATTTGTAAAATCAAAGCAAAATGTTAGTTATGTATTGTTAAATATGTACTGTTTATAGATGTTTGTATAAATAAAAAAAAAAATATTAATTAATTTTAAATTAGTCTAAATAAATTTTAGCGTTTAACAATATGTTTAGTTAAAAATTGAAAAAACAAGCATTACACTCAGAAAAGGAAATAAATTTATAAATAAATGTCAACATAAACCAGCTGAAAAACATCGCAAATCTTAGTTTTTGAAACAAATAAAGTTAAGTTCATATATATTTAAGTTATTTCTGCAATATTGAATAAAAGATTTTAAAAATTAAAAAAATAAAAGAAATCGTTTTAATATCCATTTGTAGATGAAAAAGTTTTCAAAGCTTTATTTTTTTGTATTCGAAAATAAAAACTTATGCAATAAAAATTGTACATTTTTTTTATAGGATGATGAGAAAACGGTTCTTCAGATTCAGAGAATGTTCTTATAATTGATAATATCGACAATCGCTCCCATAACAATATTAGGTTCTCATCGTAAGGGTCATTAAAAACGGTCATTAAATTAATCTGTAAATCTCGAAATCGGAAGCAATTTTGTTGGGAGTATATTATAGCGTAGTTTGTTCGTACTAAAGCCCTGCATGAGTGCACTCATTCTTTCCTACACACAGTGTGATTTACTGCAGTGTTCACAGTTTGCTCTCATTCATAACAGTGAGAGAGTTATACTTGATCAACACTAAAGCAAAAATGACAACAACAGTCAATACCAGTGTTGCAATTTTAGCTACTTTGTAGCTAGATTTAGCTTCTTTTTTTCTCATTTAGCTTCAAAAATTGTGTCAAAGCGCCGACTTCAAAGCTTTTATGTACATAAAGCAATTAATATATTGATGATAAAAAAACAAAATAGAAAAAATGAAAATGATAAGATTTCCAATATTATAATACATATAAATAGCTTTTAAAATATGACCAAGAAATGAATAGGAAAAATTATTTAAAATTATTTTTTACTTTGTAGTGATTTTGAAGTCGGTTTTTTTTTTTTTGTTAAAAAGTTTTTTTTTGGTACTACTGTTTTTTGGTTAAAAAGTGCAATATTTTCGTGATCACTTGTTACCACCGTTATTTATTTATTTTTGTTTTTTTTTTTGTGACATCTCTAACTTATACATACGATTAAATCCAATGAAGAAAACTTCACACTTATCCATGTACTAAAGTATCGTCTTCTATTGATGTTTGGATAGAAGAATGGAAGGATGCTTTAAACGAAAACTCTTTCTCTGATCTTACTAAATTCGAAATAAAAAATTTTTAATTTTTACTTTTACCGTTAAGCGAAGCTGAAAAAGAGATAACGTTTTTAATAATGAATCTTATAAAAACAAAGAAATTCAATTAAATTGTTAATGTCAAAAAATACCACAGTATGTTAAGCCCATCATTCGTATCACGAAACAAGGCATGAACGACAAAAAAGAAACGATCAGCACTCCTTTCTTCTAAAATAAATATTAGTATATTGAAAGTGTATTTTACTGATCAAAATGTACCTTAGTATATGAAAATATGTTCCTTTTGTTGTTTTTATTTATGTACACAAAATTTAACAAAAAAATTTAGACTGAATGAATAAAATATAGTAACTAAGCTGTTTTTAAAAACTAGCTTCTTTTTTTAACCTAAAAAAAATTGTTTAGCTCTTTTTAGATACTTTTTGTAGCATTTTTAGCTACGCCCTCAAATATTTTCTGGCAAAACTGGTCAATACTCACATTCATCTCTCGGCAATCAATGCACGTCTTGCTTTCATTCATAAACACTAAAAGCAATGCAAAAAAATCATTGTCATAACAAACAAGACGAAAAGCACTGAATGCACATTGAATGCACTGAATGCACATTTATTCAGTTGAGATTGCGAAGGCTTAATTTTATTATTGAGATGGATTTGGATGATGTTAGTCATCTTATTAATTAAATCAAATAAATTGAAAATACTGAGTGAAAATAAATAATCTTGAATATTTAAAAAAAAACCATGTTTTAAAAAAAATTTTTTTTGGGTCGCCACAAATTTTGTTTTTAGCTTGTTGGTACTTCGTTTGTAGTTTTTGTTGTTGTTGTTGTTGTTGGTGTTGTTGGAGTTTTTGTTTTTGTTCTGGTTATTCTTGTTGATCTTGTTGTTGTTGCTTTCGTTTTTGCTGTTGTTGTTGGTTTTGTTGCTGTTATTCCTTTTGTTTTTGCTTTTGTCTTTGTCTTTGTCTTTGTTTTGCTTTTGCTTTTGCTTTTGCCCCTCTATTAGTTGTGCTTTTCTGTGGTGCATTAACTTTGCCTTAGTATAGTCGATACAATTAATCCAAGCAACAATGATGTGTTTACATTACATTAGGCGGGCTCCTGTGGGACCTCATGTAGCCCAAAGACATAACCTTCATTATCGTTCTATAAAATTTACCGTTGCGTCAGTAGTCACACAAGTAAAATTCCATGCAACGTTTTATTGTTATTGCATTCTACTGCATTAAGTGGTTACCTGCTCGAAGTCGTGACTCTAAAAATTTTTTTAATATTTTCGTGATGAAGCTTAAAAACACATTTATGCTGTCGTAAAATAAAATTTTCCATAGTATGTTTCCTGACCGAGTAATAATTCCTTGCAACGATATTACATTCCTGTTGCATAAGCTGCTATCTTCACGACTTGAAATTAAGTCAGAATCGAAAAGAGAAAAGAGTGGGATGTTATGATCCCAGTATGCCGAATAAGGGTTAATTAAAATAAATTAGCATTTTAATGACATTAAATAACAAAACTTGGTTTATTTTACTAATTTCAGATTAAAACATGACAAAACCATCCAGGTAGTATTACATAAATTTTAAACCATTAATTAAGCTATAAAAAGTCACAAATAAATGCTATAATCTCCCTTTTGAAGACATTAATTGCACCAAGTGGGCGTTGTGAGTGGGTGTGGCAAATTATATATGGGTTTTTTCTAACTCATGACATTAAAAAATTCGTTGAATTTTATTTTACTTAAATCCGTCAAACACTTCTTGAGTTATTGCGGAGTACAGAATAAAAAAATACCTTTACAGATTTTCATTACAATGATCTATTGCACTCATTGCTATTGCAGTTTTTTTCATTGCTTTAACTGTGAATTGTTTTTAGTGTGCCTCTAGCAATAATGATTTAAGGCCCCTATTAGGTACGACAACTCAACTTAAGTTGACGTGACTTAAGACACCTCAACTGAACTTTTTTGCCATATTACGCATAACATACATTTTCAGTTGAGTTGTGGTGTAAAATTGCTTTTTCTATTGGAGCATGATTACACTGAAATTTTGACACTTTCATTGAAATGAATCAGCTGTTCGCAATCATTTAAATTTTTGTCTATATGTATTTTGTTCACAAGTAATAAAGCAAGGAAATAGCAGAGTGACAGGACATTTTGCTGTAATGCCAGCAGTCTGAGTTCAATCCTGGCCAGAGATCTGCAACAAGTCAATTGAAAATCAAGTAACTTGAAAATAATCAAGTTTCGACTTGACTTGTAGAAACTTTTTTTACATGCAATAACAATCGAGTTTAGCTACTACAGCTTTTTCGCACATTCTCCTCATTAACGCATTCAAAGTCACAACCCAAAAATCTTTGAAATTTTCAACGATATTGATATTAGTGGCTCAAAATAAGCTAATGTGAGAAAAATTTACCCACCAAAATATGGTTGGGCTCAAAGACAACACAAGACATCACGACTAACCATGCAAAAACATTACCTTGCAATTACACAATAGTTTTCTACATTTCAAGTTTTCTACATTTGGCGACTTGATTTTTGCTGCCTATGATTCGCGCAAACTTGTTGTTTGCCTGCCTCGACTTGCACGGAGTTGAAAAATGAAAGGAACTTGAAACAGCAAATGAATCCATTCATGCAGATCTCTGATCCTGGCATGTGACAAAGAAGAAAATTTTCTCGCTTTGCTTTTATCTACTTTTTTTTGTTAATACAGAGCTCCTTGGACTAACACATAAAATAGCTTTTTTTACTATTTGTTGAAGCGCTTTTTAAACGATTTTTTAGCTGAATTTAAGAAGCGCATAACAAAATGTATATAAAAATATGAACTCCACAACTCTGAACTCTGAAAAGCGCATTCTCAAAGTAAGCGCATAAAATATTTAGCGCTATTTCTAGGAGCGCTTTATATTTTCCCGCTGGGTACTAAAATAATCTATACATGATATGGATAATAATATATGCATATACATAACATATGTATTTATACTTTATTTTACTTATGTATTTTTATCCATTTTCACTCAATTAACAAAAAACAATAAACAAATAAAAAGTTCGTATGAAAAAGACGCTATACAACTAGCTCAAAGCAGATGTAAGTTTTTACACTCGACACAAAGTTGCATTGTTAAACCTAATACCACAAAAAATACATACACATCTCTGAGATACATACTTGTCAGACGACAGACACGTATGTACCTCAAATGTGTAAAAGACAATACAAATTTACAAATTACACACTCAACTTAAGTTGAGTTGTCGTACCTAATAGGGGCCTAAAGCATGGTATAATAATACAAGGTAGCATTGACAGTTGCTTTGGAAAACATCTACTGTCAAAAAATATACTCAAAAAGAGAGCGCTCACAATCCGCCATTGAAAACACAAGCAATGTTGAAAACGTTGAAGTGAAAAAAAAACAACAACCACAGCAGCTGCTGATGTATTTCCACAAAAAGCTGTTTTTGACAGGAGATGTTTTCTTGCAGAAGAGAAAATAACAAGTTGTCAATGCTACCTTGTATTATTATACCATGGATTTAAAGCAACAATGTCTTTGTACTCATTTGATTTGCACCCATTTCTTTTCGTTGTCTTCGCTGCAGTCTCTCATTTGATTTGTTTACTGAGAGCAAGACATTGCAGTGTTGTGTAAAAATTGTGAATGTCTTGAAACTGGTTTCAAATGCACTCATGCAGCCCTTTAGTTCGTACTTTATTCATAATGAAAAGCATCTAGATGTGCCTAGGAGAAAAGAGCATTTTGTATCGAACAAGCAGTTCACTAATGAGCTCTGAGAGCAGTTTACGGTTGAGCTCAATAGCATCTGGCCACCAAAAAACTCATAGCAGGAATTGCAAAGAGTTTGTTTATAAAGTGCACCAAATAAAATTATATTGCAAAAATATGTTTTTCTACATCAAGGTATGGATATAAGAGCAATTTGAAAAGAAAGTTGGTAAACAACAAAAAAAAAAAAAAAAAATCCGAAACATGAGCAGGATCGACGGAAGAAATAAATTTGAGACCGCTTGAAGAAAGCGTGCCAGATTTAATAAGACTCCACAATTTATTAACACTACCAGTGCCCTATTTCACCAAATACAAATTACAATCACAAAATTGTACTTGTTAATCACAATTACAAATTTGTGAAGCGTCAAATTCATTGCACGAATCACAAATCAATATTTCACAAACTAAGAAGCAATTTCACAAGTTTGTAATTACCAAGCTACAAGTTGTAAAAATAAAGTTGCGAATTACAATTCAACAATTTTTACTGTTTCTCCAAAATTAAGAGAAACATGTAAGCAAAAGCAGTTTTTACAAATTTGTGGAAGTCAGTGGGTATGTACAGTAACAGACTTAAGTATAGGCACAGAGCGCAAAATAAAAGAAACTCAAACTTATTCATGTCAAAACAAAGAAAAATATTTATTTCATTAACTTCTTATATTTTCTTATGTTAAACTAAATACAAATTAACAATAAAAAATTTAAAAAAAAAAATTCATTAAAAATATTTAAAGCATAAAGTGAAAAAGTACATTTTTTGTTGGACAAAAGTATAGGCACATATTTTTTCGTATATGGCTTTTCCTAAAAATTTCGTGAATCTGGCAACTCTTTTCGTTGAATGATAAACAAGTAAGTGCCGTTATTTTATTTATTAATTTTTGCAACTGAAAGTGTTAAAGAAGGCGTTTGAAAAATAAAAAACAAAAATATGTCGCCAAAACAATGTGAAACCACAGAAGCTCAACGAAAAGTGATTCTGCATTTGTATAATCAAGGGAAATCTTTTGCTGAAATCGGTGAATTAATGGATCGAAGCCGTTTTACAATTCGAACCATAGTAAACCGCTTTAAGGGTGAAACGTGAAACAAGCTTTCAAAGTTCAAGACGTAGTGGTCGTCCACGCAAACTAACAGACAGAGAACGAGCCCAAATAGTCAGAAAAGTTAAGCAAGATCCAAAAATAACATCAACACAAATAACAGCAGATATAAAGAATGATTTTGATAAGAATGTGCATCCCAAAACGGTTCAAAGAGTGCTACATGAAGCTGGATACAAATCGCGAGTTGCCAGATGCAAACCATTAACATCTATTGTTAATAAGCAAAAGCGTATGGACTACGCAAAACAGTTTATTGATAAACCGTGCTCTTACTGGGATCAAGTTCTTTTCTAAGATGAGAGCAAATTCAATATTTTCCGTCCTGATAGACATACCAGAGTATGGAGAAAGCCAAACACGGAATATGCTGCGAAAAATCTTTGTCCAACTGTAAAGTATGGTGGCGGCAGCGTTATGGTATGGGGATGCATGTCTGCTGGAGGTGTGGGGAGCTTGTTTTTATTGATGGCATAATGGATAAGACAGTTTATCTTAATATTTTAAAAGAAAACGTAAAAAAAGCGCCGAAAAGCTTAATTTGCCTCAATCCTTCACATTCCAGCAAGACAATGACCCGAAGCACACTGCTCATGACGTGAAGATGTGGCTTACATACAATACAGCACATGTCTTACCACACCCTCCGTAGTCGCCCGACTTAAACCCGATAGAGCACATATGGGAATTATTGGATAGAAAAGTGCGAAAACATTCTATTTCTAATAAAGATGAACTTAAGGCGGCTTTAATGGAAGAATGGTCTAAAATTGGTGAAAATATAACAAAGAAAATAGTACATTCCATGCCAAACAGACTAAAAGAAGTTATAAAACAAAAGGGTTTGCCTACAAAGTATTAGAAAAATTGTGTTATTAATAAAAATTATTACTTGAAAACATTGTGCCTATACTTTTGTCCAACAAAAAATGTACTTTTTTACGTTATGCTTTAAATATTTTTAATGAATGTTTTTTTTTTTTAATTTTTTATTGTTAATTTGTATTTAGTTTAACATAAGAAACTATAAGAAGTTAATGAAATAGATATTTTTCTTTGTTTTGACATGAATAAGTTTGAGTTTCTTTTATTTTGCGCTCTGTGCCTATACTTAAGTCTGTCACAGTATTTTGTATGAGCCGACAAAATAATGTATACTAAAAACAGTATAGAAATACTTTTTGGAAAATTTTCTGAGAAAATTACATTTTTTTTTCTGTTTCATGATATAACTTGTAAGAAATAATCTTCGACTGGGCCGAAGTTAAAATACCCCCACGGCCGAACCGAAGTATATTCAAAGTCTTTAGTAGCCAATAAAATATTAATAAAAACATTTTCGTCGTAATTTTAACATAAAATATTCGCTTTGTTTTTTGATAAAGTCACTTTGTATTGGAGGTAGGCGTGGTTTTCATCCGATTTGGCTCATTTTCGAACTTGATCTTTATTTTTTAGATAGAAGCTGTAATATCAATTTTGTGATGATAGCTTGAAAATTGCGGCGATAGTCGTGATCACACACACAGACGGATAGACAGACGGACAGACAGGCGGACATGACTAAATCGACTCGGGTTGTTATGCTGATCAAGAATTCACTGAAACGCGTTTTTCCTGAAACCATGTTCTCAAAGTCGGTGACCAAGATTTCTCGAAGCTCAGTGAACCGATGATCGTTTTGATTTTTTTGCAGGCTTATTGTACACATAATAATCTCGTACTTGTCATAGGATTTTTTTTTTTGTTTGCCGAATTTTATGACGAATTTTTGGTCGAAAATCGTTTTTTTACGTTCGAAAGTCCGCCATTTTGTGAAAAATCATTATTTTCAAAAACGGCTATGACAAGTACAAGTTTTAAGTATCTACTTTAATTATATATTTAATTTTTTTGTTTTAGATGAATTTAGGAGGAGTAATCTTGGTCACCGCATTTCACCTTTTTTTCAGAGCGCTCTACAAATACTGCTGTATTGACCTTAATTGTAAATTTTTTTGTAATAAAAAAAAACTAAAAATACTCTTGAATGTGTATATTTTTAGGTATAAAAACCCTCATTTAAAAATATCCCATAGGTTTCCTTACAAAAATTCACAAACATGACCTTTTTTTCGGCCTCTGGCTGCGTTGCTCCCCTTAAGCGAAATTTTTTATTAAACTGGAAAAAATTATTTATTTAGAAATTTATTCGCTGTCTATAAACTTTTACATTGGATATTTGGGTCTCCTCTTCACTGATATAACTCGAGCTGCTTTATATTCGCCAGCGCTACTAACTTGTAAATAATTTACACACGATTTTTTTCTTGTAAAAAATTCATACAAATTGTATAAATTTGTGATCAAATAACAGTTTGGTGAAACGGGAAACTAAAAATTTGTAAACAATTTACATATTTGTGAGTTGTAATTTACAACTTCAAGTCGCATTTGGTGAAACAAATATCAACAAATTTGTTATAAAACACAAATTTGTGATTTGTATTTTACAACTTTAATTCACAATTTGTACAATAATGGTGATACGAAAATTATTGATTTTTTTACAATTTTGTTGAAATTTTCTTACAATTCACAAATTTGTAACATGGTGAAATAGGGCACAGGCAGAGCTTTCACAAATTAAGCTGAAAGCTGCAAATGTGAATGAAATGGAAAATGATTCCTGTCAGTTGAGTTTCTAACTGCCTAACCAATGTACCCAAGCTCTAAGTCAATCTCCTCTACATCCTTGGCAATCACCTACACATCCTTCCCGATTCCCACATCCTAGCCCATCTCCTCCATGTTCTAGCCGATCTCTTTCAAATCCTAGGCGCAGGCGAAATAACGATAAAATGAGCATTGAAGAGCAACGTCTTAAAAAACAAGAAGACCTACGAACTCAAAAAGGAAAAAGCTGTATTGTTGGAAAGATAAATCGAAAGATGAGCGAATGGAAAACTTCGCTCCAGCGAAAAAAATATTTGATTCGATGCCCGGTGGTCGTCAACGCAGAAGAGGACGCCCACATCTTCGATGGAAGAATCAAGTGTTGGATAACCTGACTACGCCTGGTGTTTCCAACTGGCGCCAGCAAACGCAAGACAAAAATGACTGGCGCAATTTGTTATACGAGGCCAAAACCGACCAACGGTTGTAAGCTCCAGATAAGTTAGTAAGTAAGTATTGTTGGAAAAACAAATGACCCAAGCAAGTAAGCTCCGTAAGGTGAACATGGCATACATAAAAAAGAAAAAATTTGAGAGCAGTGCACAACTTTGAAATAGGTGGTTTGGATGAGGGTTTTAAGTGGTCTTAGATTTCCTCTAAAACATGTATAGAGCACTCCTTGTTCAGTCTAACTAACTCAGAAATCTGCAGAAAAGCATTTCATTAATCAATTGAAAAATATCGAATATCTTATTACATGATGTGCGGCAGTTCTAAAAGATTTGAATGATCGCGCAGTGATTTCCGGATGCACGCAACATAAACACAGCTTTCCTCTTCGTAGCCAAAAAATTAGTCAAAACAATTTACCATTCTAAATACAACTTGCTTTATTATTAACTTTTATTTTCTTCACAATTTTACAATTTGCAATAAATAAAAATTATTCAAATGCGAAACGGTTGTTTTTTGTTACATTCAATTGTCGACATTCGGTCGCTCGTGTCGATTGGTGCAAGGAAATGATGAAGAAACTACAGCGGGAGGAATATGTTCTACACGTCTAGGACATGACAGGAACAATCCAATATTTGGGTTTTTCAAAGTGAGCAAAACCCGAAAAAAGTTGTCCACAGACGAAGCACATCCAAGCAAATAGTTATCAGTCTTTTCAGAAGAATCGCAACTTCACCACTTGAGCAACGGATTATGCTGAATGGTACACAAACATTTGTTTGCCGGAAGTCTTTGGAGAATTGAGGAAAATCAACTACCGAAGAAAATCATCCTCCATCATGACAATGCGAGTTCCCACACATCAGCTCTAACAGAAGAGTTTTTGAGAATTCAAAACGTGAAATTGATGGGTGATCCGACTTACAATTCCAACTTGGTACCGAATGATTTCATCTTGTTTTCTCACATTAAGAAAATAATAGGCCTGAAATAATGGCACTAGGTGAGACCCAGGTGAGTGAGGATGCAGATCCACTGGATTTTCATATCCCTGGGTATCGCTTACTGCCATGGTTTTCTCTACATAGGAACATCGCTCTTTTTATAAGTTCAGATATAGCATATCAGTGCCTGCGTGATCTGGGCAGTGCCGATCCGGAGTTCAGCTCCATTTGGGTAATGTTAAGAGTGCGTTCGCACGTATTGCATTTCTGTTATGCTTATAGAAGTCCGAATCTAGGGAGGGAGCCTGCTTTGAACAAACTGCACTCTCTCTCTGATGCGATTACGTACATTTTGGGGTTGCTCCCTGACAGCGAAATCGTTGTTGCCAGCGATTTCAATGTCCACAATCCGGCTTGGCTAAGTCATTCAGGACAATCGACACCTGAAGGCCAATATGTTGAGATCTTTGCCGAATCGAACCAATTGATTCAACTAATGAAAGAGTCAACTTATATTCCACGTGTTGGCCTGCAGAGCGAAAAAGTCCTAGGCCCTTTTCTGACTTCACATCATGAAATATATGAAGTGAGTGTCAATGCAGCTCTTGGTAATTCGGACCATTGTACTATCTCCGCGACTTTTCCATATTCTAGCCTACGCACCTCTATGCCTATTACGCCTATTTAGTTTTATGAAAAAGCAAATTGGGTTGCGTTAAATAATTTTTACCACACCTTCAATTGGAAATTATGTTTCGCTGATAGAAATGTGAACGCCGCGGCGTTAATGGTACAGGAAATTATTTTATTGGGTATCCGGTCTTTCATTCCCAATAAGATGAGAAGCATTAAACCAAAAGATCACTCCTGGTTTAATGAGACTTGAAGGATTGCAGTCAGGAAGAGGAAGCCTTTCAGAATTGGCGTTCCAACAATGCTGATACTAAAAGACTTCGCATCCAAGCTAGGAATTGCTGTAATGCAGTCTTAAAGCGAGAAAAGGTTCTTCACGAAACACGCATCAGAGAACAGGTTCTTCTCTGCTCCAAAGGAAGCAAACAATTTTGGTCATTTGTAAAGAGAGTAAAGAACCAGACTTCTTCGTTAATCCCAACTCCTTTGAAAAATGACCAAATCTTCACTGACCCGGCCGATAAAGCGAACCTGTTGCCTGGATTGTTAGAACTTCATAATCCCGGTTAGCAATCAGCCACTGCCTCTTCTTGAAAGTACATCTTCTGCAATGCAGTATATATTTTTTTGAATGAGATCAGTAAAAAAGGTCCTTGCAAAACTCAACACCAACAAAGCCTCTGGTCCTGATGGCATACCACCAATTGTACTTAAAATTGTGCTTCTACATTAGCTCGGCCTTTGCGCAATCTTTTCAACATCCCCTACAGGACAGGAGTATTTCCATATTGTTGGAAGATCGCAAATGTCCAGCCGGTACCAAAAAAAGGGTGATGCCGCGAAACCTGCAAACTATCGGTCCATTGCGATATGCTATACATTTTCCAAGGTCATGGAAAGTGTAATAAACTTCCACCTGATGGACTATCTGGAGCGCAATGAACTTCTCACTGATCGCCAATATGGTTTCTGAAGGGGTCGCTCTACTGGTGACCTTATGGCTTTCCTCTCAGAGAAATGGAACCAATGCGTTAATTTATTCGGTGAGAGTAGAGTTGTTGCTCTGGATATTTCTTAGGCGTTTGACCGAGTTTGGCATAAAGCGCTCGTGTCTAAAGTAATCGCATATGGTGTCGGTAGTACATTTGCTCGATGGATTTCGTGCTATCTTAATGGTAGATCTATCCGTGTCGTTGTTGACGACGTTTCGTCCAGAGAGCACACAATCAATGCAGAAGTAACGCAGGGTTCAGTCCTATCTCCATAGAGGACGAAAATATTTCATCTTCTCTCAACTCTCTTGGGCATTGACGCAATGTTTTATATAGGTATTACCATGGGAAGTGTTCAAGGGAGGTACAAGACCTGACACCACCAGCTCGAGTATTTCTCAGGTCTACTCGGTCAGCACTCCAAGCCCCTCCCTATACCATTGCCTTGATGTCCAATAGAACATCGCATTACAGAGATAATTCGTTTTTTCGGTCGCACAGTAGGATTGTGGAATAATCTCCCTGCGAGCATGTTCCCCGATGGCTTCCAGCTGTGTAGGTTTAGTGTAGGTGGAAGGTGGTTTAGTCTTAAAAAAAAAGCAATTTCACTGATTAACTACTATTTTTTCATTGCTGAGGGGCTTCTACACGGTACAACAACTGTACAATCGCTTATCGAGTTAATAACTACAGGGCAAGTGTGTAGGATTTCTAGCTCTTAATATTTATACCCCTACGTTTAAAAAACGTAAACGGGGTATATTAATTTTGTCACTCCGTTTGTAACGCCCAGTAAGGAGGCCTGGCAGGTATAGAAAAGTATATATATTCT